>CM035841.1:287525555-287818055 GCA_020510985.1 Pholidichthys leucotaenia
GCAGGGGTGGACCAGCACCTGTCATCATGGATCCTGGACTACCTCACGAACCGGCCTCAGTTTGTGAGAACCCGGGACTGTGTTTCCGACACGATCATCAGTAGCACGGGGGCCCCCCAGGGAACGGTGCTGGCTCCCTTCCTGTTCACTCTTTATACTGCGGACTTCTCACACAACACAACACATTGCCATCTACAGAAGTTCTCTGATGACTCTGCGATCGTTGGTCTCATCTCCAACGGAGATGAAGCTGAGTACAGAGGGCTTATCCAGGACTTTGTAGACTGGTGCCATCGGAACTGCCTCCAGATCAACGCGAGGAAAACTAAGGAGCTGGTGGTGGACTGCCGCAGGCATGGGCAGCCCCTCACAGCACCAGTAAATATACAGGGAACAGACATCGAGATGGTGACATCCTATAAGTACCTGGGTATTCATCTGAACAATAAACTAGACTGGTCACACAATACTGACGCACTCTACAAGAAGGGACAGCGCAGGCTGTTCCTGCTGAGGAGACTCAGGTCTTTTGGTGTACAAGGGGCGCTGCTGAAGTCATTCTATGACACGGTGGTGGCATCAGCCATCACTTTTGGAGTGGTCTGCTGGGGCAGTGGCATTACTGCAGCCGATAGGAAGAGACTGAACAAACTGATTAAGAAAGCTAGCTCTGTCCTGGGGCAGCGCCTTGATCCGATGGAGGAGATAGGAGAGAGAAGGACGGTGGCTAAACTGTCATCTCTGCTGGAGTCCGAGTTCCACCCTATGCAGGACATACTGGATGCACTGAGGAGCTCATTTAGCAGCAGACTACATCATCCCAGGTGCACAACCGAGAGGTTTCGTAGGTCCTTCCTACCAACGGCTGTCAGACTGTACAACCTAAGTAGGGCTGCTCGCAGAGATAGCAAAAAGACGTAACAAACTAATAGTTTTTTTGAATGCAAAAGATGCAATAGACTTACACAATGGTCCTCTCCGGCATACAACTAGGAACATACCGGTCGCTATGGAGGGTGAGAATATGTATGGGCACATAATCATACCATGTAGGATAACTAAGTAGACGGTTATGCTGTTTCATCCCACCTAGCAACAATGCTCTGCACTGTGTGTGTTTATATATTTACATATTTATTCCATCTAGCTACAATGCTCAGCACTGGGTGTGTTTATATTTATATATCTATATATTTATTCCATCTAGCTACAATGCTCCGCACTGTGTTTTTATATATCTACATATTATTCCATCTAGCTACATTGCTCCGCACTGTGTGTGTTTATATACTTGCATATTTATTCCACCTAGCTGCAATGCTCCGTACTGTGGGTGTTTATATATTTACATATTTATTCCATCTAGCTACAATGCTCTGCACTGTGTGTTCATATATTCATATATTTATTCCATCCAGCTACAATGCTCTGCACTGTGTGTCTGTGTGTGTGTGTGTATATATATATTTTATAGTAATATGTACATATGTATATTAGCTGCTCTTGCTTGCTTGTTTTTTTTCTTGCCTTCTGATTGTTGCTCTGAGTGTTGCTATCCCTGTGCTGTTGCAATCCTGGAATTTCCCCGTTGTGGGACTAATAAAGGCTTATCTTATCTTATCTTATTTACTGCATTCAACACATTGGCCATGACAGCTCAGCCCTCAGCAACCAGACTGCTTTTTGTCAAACAGATAAGCTAACATAAACAGCACGTACTAATAATATTGTCATTTTTCTAAAGCTTGAAACAGTTGGCCATTGAAAATAAGCGATGCTAACTTTCTTTACTGGCTAAAACTTACCAAGTAGAAGCAGCCGTTCATGACATGGCTGCCAGGTGTCGTCGTTTTAGATGGTCATGCATCACTATAGTGCTGCCATGATAGGAAAGGTCCACCTTGCAAAGTCTGCATTTTACTCGTTTCATTTTTTTTTTTTTGTTTTGTTTCTGTGAAATGTTCCCATACTACAGAAAGTTTGGGTTCATTTCGACTTGTTTATCTTTACTCTTCGCCATGCTGTGTGCCTCTTCTTCGCTGGAAATTGTTCACACATGTCAACAGAGGCACTACAGCCCGCAGTAGTTCTGGTTGTGTATTGCAGTTACAACTGAACATTTTTGCAGCATGCATACAAACTTTATAATGAAATGATTTGTTGACAAAATCTTTGTCATGCTCTTCTCCATGATTGCAGAGAAGAGCAGGTTATGTGCTCACAAACCCAATATTCATTATCTAATGATGACAGTTAAGGACGCACGGGTAAAGGCTCCCAGTTCGCTTCTGTTTAAAAGGCAGATAAACGCAGTTAGAACGCAGTTTGGAGCTGGCGTTTTGAGCTTTTTTTTGATGCTGCCGCTGGAGTGTGAACCTACTCGTGAGAAATAAGGAGAATTTGCCAGTAGTAGTTGGTGAAGCTGGTGAAGCAATTGGCCCCTCGCGCTCAGGGAAAACAAAGGGATTTCTCCCACGTGTTTTTTTTTTTTCCCCTACGATCGGATTCAGCGATCATCGGCCGGGATAATGGGTCCCAAGAGAGCTCTGCAAAATGAAGATGAAATAAAAAAGCGCTGGATTTCTTGGTGGAAGAGATTTCCACTGTAAAGTCACAAAAAAGAAGCATCCTGGACCTAATGGAGGAGATTAAAGCGCTGCGGAACCAGAATGCTGAGAAAGACAGGAGGCTGGCGTATCTGGAGAGCAGAATGGCTGAGATGGACCAGAGCACTCGGGCGAACGACGTGATCATCACAGGGCTCCACATCAAACCCCGATCATACGCGAGAGCAGTTGCCGCAGACAGCAGTGGAGGTGAGCTGGAGGACGAATCCACTGAGCAACAAGTGGCGGCCTACATGCAGGCCAAAGGAATCCAGCTGGACTGCAACAACATAGAGTCCTGCCACCCTCTGCCCAGGAAAAGCGGCGACAAACCGGCTGTGATCATGAGGTTTGTGAACAAAAAACACAAGACTGCGATACTGAAACAAGGTAGGAAGCTAAAAGGAACAAACATTTACATAAACGAGCACCTCATGAAGGAAAACGCAGAAATAGTCAGGAAAGCAAGATACATGAAAAAGCAGAAAAAGATTCAAAAGATTCACGTTCCGGTTCCGGCTCTGCCGGACCGGCGGCGCCACACGAGTCGGCTGCCTGTTGCAACAGCCTTTTTTTTTTTTTATCTTCCTTCTTCTTTCTACACCTTTCACTCTGTATATATATCATGGACGCACGGATCGCCCCGGGGGTCTCCCGGGTCGGCGGACGGAGCCACGGTTTGCAGCGGGAGACGTTACAGCGGGGAGGAGCTAGTGCTAGCTAGCACTTGGCCGCCGCCCAGTGCTAATGGGAAACTCGACATACCGGGAGCTGTAGCGAAAACGAAGCGGGTGCCGGGCTGGAGTTTAGGCGGCGTGAAAGAAATATAAGACAGAATAATAAAGAGCGATGGCAAGAACCAAGCAGACCGCCCGTAAAATCTACTGGAGGAAGAAGCCCCCCAGGAGACAGCTAGCCACCAGGGCTGCTCGGAGAGGCGCTCTGGCCACCGGCAGAGTGAAGAGGCCTCGCCGTCACAGGTCCGTGGCTCTGAGAGAGATCCGTCGCTACCAGAAATCCACGGAGCTGCTCATCCGTAAGCTGCCCGTCCAGCGCCTGGTGAGGGAGATCGCTCAGGACTTCAAGACCGTCCTGCGTTTCCTGAGTTTCGCCGTCATGGCTCTGCAGGAGACCAGCGAGACCCACCTGGTGGTCTCTTCTTCGCTAAGGGGGTCACCATCATGCCCAAAGACTTCCAGCTGGCCCGCTGCATCCGCGGAGAGAGAGCTTAGACTTTCTGCTGCACATCCACCAGCCATAATGCTCTGCACTGTGTGTCTATATATATACATTTATAGTAATATGGACATATGTTTGCTAGATGTTTTTTCTTGCCTTCTGATTGTTGCTCTGAGTGTTGCTGTCCCTGTGCTGTTGCAATCCTGGAATTTCCCCATTGTGGGACTAATAAAGGCTTATCTTATCTTATCTTAAAACACCTGGACATCAAACTGTAAAATATACATCAAATTAAACGGATCACCTGAAGAAGCCAAGATCATTAACATCCGTAATATTATGGAACTGGACAAATATCAATGAATATTATGAACTGGAGTCACAGCAACAATTCAGATAACTGTAGGACACTGAAGGATTTTACTCATCTGCAACAAACATTAAACAACATTAATCAAAAAATCAACAAACAGGGACAACAGGAACTGAAAGTTTTTGAATACACAGATCACAACCCACAGGACATAGAATATGACATAGACCCTGATAATAATTTACTTAGCTCCATCAATAATGGCTGTAATTACTACACAGATGAACAGTTTAACACAATGGTCACATCTGATTTCAATATTTCTATGATCCACTTCAACAGCAGGAGTCTCTATGCAAACTTTAATAACATTAAAGATTATTTACATCAGTTTAAAGAGTCCTTCAATATTGTGGCAATATCAGAGACGTGGCTCAGTGAAGAGAAAGGAGTGGATTTTACCATGGATGGCTATGAATTAAATTATATAAATAGAAAAGTGAAAAAAGGAGGAGGAGTTGCAATTTATGTTGACAAGAGCTTGAAATACAAGGTTGTTGAAAATCTGTCAGTAACTGTGGACGATTTATTTGAATGTATTACAATAGAAATCTGTCTGGACAATGTGAAGAATGTAGTAGTGAGCTGTGTATATAGAACACCTGGATCAAACATTGACTTATTTAAGGACTGGATGGAAAAAATGTACGCAAAACTAACTCAAAGTTATGTTCATCTGTGGGGATTTCAATATAGATCTGATGAACTCAAAACAACATAGTTTGACAGAAGAATTTATCAACACAATGTACAGTATGGGCTTACATCCAACAATTACCGGACCTAGCAGAATCACGTCACACAGTGCCACACTAATAGATAACATATTCACAAACATTATGGAAAATAATATCAGGAGTGGGCTTTTAAGATAAGATAAGATAAGATAAGCCTTTATTAGTCCCACAACGGGGAAATTCCAGGATTGCAACAGCACAGGGATAGCAACACTCAGAGCAACAATCAGAAGGCAAGAAAAAACAAGCAAGCAAGAGCAGCTAATATACATATGTACATATTACTATAAAATATATATATACACACACACACACACAGACACACAGTGCAGAGCATTGTAGCTGGATGTAATAAATATATGAATATATGAACACACAGTGCAGAGCATTGTAGCTAGATGGAATAAATATGTAAATATATAAACACCCACAGTATGGAGCATTGCAGCTAGGTGGAATAAATATTGGAATAAATATATCATTCATTTTATTGAATGATATCAGTGACCACCTGCCGATTTTTGTTGTCTATCAATGTGATTATAGGAAGAAAAAGTATACCAAAAATATTAAATATAAAAGAATAAGAACCGAAGAATCAATGCATTTACTGACAAAGGAATTATTAATACAAGATTGGAAGATAGTTTATGATGAAAATGACATAAATAGAGCATATGATAAATTTTTACAAATATTTCAATCATTGTACAATAAATACTGTCCTATAAAACAATACAGTGACAGACAACAAAAAAAAATATTCCTTGGGTCACCAAGGGGTTAATAAATGCATGTAAAAAGAAGAATACATTATATAAACAATTCATTAAATGCAGAATGGTGGAAGCTGAGATCAAATATAAAAGATACAAAAATAAGCTTACTACTATAATGAGGACCTGTAAGAAAGAATATTACAACAGAATACTAGAGGATAACAAAAATAACATAAAAGGAATATGGCAAGTACTCAATGGGATTATTAGTAATCGTCCTAAGAATGCAAATTATCCAGAATATTTTATCGAAAATGGCAATTTGATAAATAATATGGAAGATGTGGTCAGTGGTTTCAATAAATTTTTTGTAAACGTTGGTCCTGAATTAGCAAAATCAATAGTGACACCAGAAACAAACTACAGTGGTTCTGTGAATGAAATAGAAGATAGAAATCCAAACACAATCTTTTTGGGTGCAGTTACTGAAAAGGAAATTATCGAGACTGTGAGTAAATTTAAGAACAAAAAATCAATGGACTAGAATGAAATTGACATGACAATAGTGAAAAAAGTAATTGAGGGAATTGTTAAGCCACTCACCCACATCTGTAACCTGTCATTTCAAACTGGGACATTTCCAGACAAAATGAAAATAGCAAAAGTAATACCTCTATACAAAACAGGAGACAGTCATCGCTTCACAAATTACAGGCCAGTCTCTTTACTCTCACAATTCTCCAAAATACTTGAAAAAATCTTCACTAAGAGACTGGATGATTTCACTGAAAAACACAACCTCCTTACAGATAGCCAGTATGGTTTTAGAGCAGATAAATCTACATCTTTGGCACTGATCGAACTTATAGAAGAATTTACTAGTTGTATAGATTAAAAAAAAGGTTGCTGTAGGAGTATTTATAGATTTAAAGAAAGCTTTTGACACCATTGACCACAGAATACTACTAAGGAAACTGGAAAGGTATGGGATAAGAGGGGTTGGACTGAGTTGGGTGGAAAGTTATTTAAGTAACAGACAACAATTTGTACAAATTGGAGAGCACAAATCACCCTTCATGGACATCACTTGTGGTGTGCCCCAGGGGTCAGTTTTGGGACCCAAACTCTTTATTTTGTATATAAATGACATATGCCAAGTATCAAAAATTCTGAAATTTATTTTGTTTGCGGATGACACAAATATCCTTTGCACTGGTGAGAATTTGCAGCAGGTTTTAGAGGTGGTCACAACTGAAATGGAAAAATTAACGCAGTGGTTCAACAAAAATAAATTCTCTCTAAATCTAAAAAAAACAAAGATTATGTTGTTTGGAAATTATAAAATAAATCATGAAATAATGGTAACGATAGATGATACCAGAATAGAAACAGTACAGGAAAATAAGTTTCTGGGGGTGACGCTAGACAATAAATATCTGCTGGAAACCTCACATCAGTCACATCCGGGCCAAATTAGCAAAATGTATAGGCATACTGGGGAAGACAAGACACTTCTTGGACTATAAATCATTGGTCTTATTGTACAATTCACTGTTTTTACCTTATCTTAACTACTGTGTAGAAGTCTGGGGAAACACCTACAAGACCAACCTACAGTCAATATGCACATTACAAAAAAGGGCTATAAGGATAATAAACAATGCAGGATATAGAGACCATACCAATGTGTTGTTCTTAAAGTCACATGTCATAAAGTTCATCGATTTAGTTAAATTTAAGACAGCACAAGTAATGTACAGGGCAATTAATAATCAACTACCAACTAATATACAAAAAATATTTTTTAAAAAAAGAGACAATGATCATAATTTGAGGGGAGACTTAAACTTTACAAAACCCAAGATACGTACAACCAAGAAAAGTATGTGCATATCTGTCTGTGGGGTGGATTTGTGGAACAGTCTGGAGCCGGAACTGAAACTATGTACAAACAGAAATCAATTCAAAAAGAGGTATAAGCACCATTTGCTGAAAGGGTATATGTTAGAAGGGTAGTAGTTATATGTACGATTCATTATGTTCACTCTGGGATATTATGGGACACTATGGAATGGTGGGTGGGACAGCACTGTGTATATCTGTGTTGTTTGAGGCTGGTTTTGATGTATGGACATCATTGTATGTTAGAATGGATGGGTGTTAATGTTGATTTGTAAAAAATACAGTAAATTGTTTACTTGGGGTCTTAAAGGTGGTAATTTGTATAAAATTCACATGGGTGTATCTATGGAAAAGAGGAGATGGAATTAATAAGTGTTCCCTTCTTCCTTCTCCCTTTCGAACAGTGTATACTGTTACTTTATTACATTTGCCATTTGCTTGTATTTGTTATATTTTTGTGTTCGAAATAAACTCTCTCATTCACTGTCATTCCTTTAAAAAAATGATTCAAAATGAAAATATCCCAACAGTTGTTTTGAATTAAGTCTACAATTTTGCATTCACCAGAGCAGATTAATAGAACTCTGGCCGAGATGAACGATAATATAAGTGATGGAAATTTTACATCTACTGGACAAAGAGAAAGACTGGCATGATCTCTGAATTGTAACGGACACCTCTCATCCATGGCCAAGCAAGGCTGTGGAGTTAAAAAGCTCCTTTAAAGTTCGTAAAAGTTGGTGTGTGCTGAATTTAAAAAAAAAAAAAAACTGCTCATGAACATAATTTCACAACATCTGGACTAATTTATGCCTTTTCAAAACATCTGTAAAAGTCGGCTCAAATGCTATAGTGTGAACCCAGCTTAGTGGAAAAAAAAATTGCTGTATATGCAGCAGGCAAAACAATACAAACAGCCATGGAAGGAGAAAATAGAAGCCATTGTCTTGAAACATACTCACCAATTGGAAGTTTGCAATTGAAATGGCACTTGGAGAAAAATGCTTCTGCCATTTGTAGGAATGTTCAGATGCTCTGATATCAGCGTCCTTATTCTGGCAGCTCTTTGGTCCTTTTCTGGATCAGTATTTCTGGTGTGTATGACTGAGGGATCTTCAGACAGCGGCTCCGCCGGTGCATCCCATGTTAGCATTTGTAATGCTAACAGTTTGACAAACATCTTGTTGTGACTGTAAAGTTGACACTGTCTGGCTGTATCTCAACTTTAAAAAATTCTGTCAATTTAGGAGTCTTTTTTTAAAACCTCCTTCTCATGTTCCTGTTTTTCTTTCTTCTTTGTTCTCTTTTGGATGCTGCTATCGTATATTCATTCATTCATTCATCCACGGATTCAGTACCGGCCCACATCAAACCTTAATCAGGTCAAATGTCAGCTCTCAACCAATTAAATTAAGCAGGTGGGGCAGACGTATGTGTTATGTTGGAATAACGTGAGACCGGAGCCGCATTCCACTGATCACTGAACCAACTTTATTATAGAAACACAGCTCAATATATTCCCAGCCATAGCCCACCTGACGTCATCACCCACAACCCCCCGGCCAGGCTACAGCAAGCACCAAATGTCAAATCCCCCCCCCCCCCACACACACACACACAAAACACAAAGAACCCCCAGAACATGAGTAACAAACGTTTCTCCATTTTTTTCCCCCACTGAACAGCAAAAACTCAGTCAACTAAGGGGGCGTCTGGATAGACTACCAGAACGCCCCGTTGTATTGGGGCGGATTATTCTGCCGCCCATTACTAACATGGATTCGCCAGCGCTGCCTTCAAAACATAGTCCTCCAGGTTCCTGGGCCTCTGACGTGTTCTAGCCGAGTTCCCCTTTGAAGGTGAACCTGCTCCAGGCACCGTCGGCCGCACCTGCGAGTCCCCAACCCCCCATCCGATAAGTCCCAACCCACACCAGTCCGTTCCGCTGTAGCTCCTGGACTCTGGGCAGGCAAGGACTTCCTGAGTCGACTGGAGTGCCACTGTGACCCATCCGAGAGCTTGAACATGTCCCGGCCCCGCCGCCTCACGATCTGTATGGGCCTCGTCCAGACAGGTTGCAGCTTATGTGTGCAGTTGGGGTGTTTAATCCAAACCCAGTCCGACACCTCCAGTCCGTGAGCCTCACCCTGAACTTCCTGTTGAACTGTCGTTTCATCTTTCGCTGTTGGGCAGCGACCCGGTCCCATGGAGGGTCCGTGCTCCCTGGAGAAGGGGTCGTGGATGGTCTCAGTCAGTCCAGCGGCAGGTGGAGTTCGCTCCCCAGCATGAGTTTCGCTGGGGAGCACCTTGTCGTAGCATGGGCTGTTGCCCTGTAATGAAGGAGTGTGGTCTGGAGAGCATCCAGAAACGTGAAGCCATCCATTTTTCAGAGTCTTGCTCAAACGCTTCACTCCCCCATTGGCTTGGGGGTGACAGAACGTGGTTTTTGATGTGCTCCACGCCCCTAAGACCCAAAAACTCCCCAAACGCCCCAGAGGTGAACTGTGGGCCACTGTCTGTAGTGATGGCATCCTGGACCCCCTATCTGGTGAACAGTGACAACAGGAAACCCGTAACCACATCCGCCGTGACTGAATTAGTGGGCAACACCTCTGGCCATTTAGAGAACAGATCGTTGACCACCAGCATAAAACAGCTGTTCGGGGGTGCTGCATGCAGTTTGCTGTAGATGTCTAATTGGATGTGCTTTCAAGGGCCCTCCGGGTATGGTAATGGTCATGGGTTGGGGAGGGGGTCCACCGGTCTTCCCGCTCTCCAAGCACGGGACACAGTTCTTTACCATAGCTTCAATGTCCTTATCAATACCAGGCCACCAAACTGAATACCTGCAACGCTGCTTCACCCTGACCACACCAAGGTGACCCTCATGGAGCATCACCAGAACTCGTGATCTCGATCAACGTGCAGTGTCCCCTCACTACACACACACCGTTCCAACAGCTCAGTTCGTCCCTAAACTAGTGAAAAGGTGCCAGCTTGCCCTGCACTTCCGCAGGCCAACCATCCCTGATGACCGAGCACAGTTGCAGCAATGTGGGGTCCCATTCCGATTCTGTCTGGAGCTCCTGGAGGGACACCATGTCCCGTAGGGGTCCGTGCAGCGTGTTGAGCAGATCCGCCTCCGTCGGATCGTCACCGTCATCATCTGGTTGTGCGGTGTTGGTTGTGGCACGAGACAGGAGGTCTGCCACTACATTCCCTTTTCCAGGAGTGAACTTGGTAGTAAAGTTGTAGGCTCTCAGCCGCTCCATCCACCTGTGGATCCACAGATGTCTGTGTCCTGAGCCTGTTGTCTCCAGTAGCATTGTCAGCACCTGGTGGTCTGTCCACAGTGTGAAGTGGCACCCATAGAGGTAAATGTGCCACTATTTACATGTCCAGACATAGGCAAGTGCTTCCCTCTCACCCACAGCATATTTCTGTTCAGCCGCTGAAAGAGACCTCGACATGAACGCCACTGGGCGCTCGGTACTGTCTTGCACCTGAGACATAACCGCCCCCACCGCCAAACCAGATGCATCACAGATCACAAAAGTCCGCCATTTTGGATCAAAGTGAGTCAACACTGGAGGGGAGGTGAGTTGGGACTTCAGCCTAGCAACCACCGCTGAGCAGGCCAGGGTCCACTGCCACGGTGCCTCCTGTTTCAGAGGAGCCCGGAGCAGTTCAATTGTGTCTGAATAATGGGGAATAAAACATCCGTAAAAGTTCACCATGCCCAAAAATGAGGAAATTTGTGTGGGTGTCAGGGGATTCGGGAGACACAGGACCGCCTCCACATTCGAGTGCAGGGGCCTCAGACCCTCGGCTGCCAGCCGCAATCCCACAAACTCGATGGAGTCCACCGCAAAAATGCACTTTTCCCCATTCAATGTGACTCTCTGCTCCTGTAGCACCTCCATCACTTGTTCCAAATGACCATTGTGCTCCTCCTACGAAGTGCCGTGGACCACAATGTCATCCAGGTATGCCACCACACCCTTGAGGCCGGCCAGAATCGTGGACATGACCTTCTGAAAGCAGCTAGGCGCTGAGCTCCGACCAAAAGGCATGCGGGTGTACCTGAAAACGCCCATGTGGGTCACATGCTGTCAGGTTCCTGCTGGCTGGGTGAAAAGGCACTTGCAGGTAACCCTGGCGGAGATCCAGTTTTGTGAATCCCCTTGAGCCGCTGAATGTTGCAGTGAGTTCTTCCATCGTAGGGAGTGGGTATTTGTCTGGCACAATCGCCTTATTCACCATCCTAAGGTCAATACACGGCTGGATGCCGCCCGTCCTTCCTGGCCACCACGATGTTTGATATCCAGGGTGAAGCGTCCACCCTCTCAATGATGCCAGCTTTGAGCAGTCTATTTCGCCGTAACATCGTCCCGCAGAGCGAGGGCAAGCCGCTGTAATGGTTGGATTTTTGGTATCATGCTTGGGTCAATGAGGGGCCGGTTGTAGAATGCCTTGATGCATCCAAGGCCCACAAACAACGCCGGCCAGTGGACATGCCATTCAGGGAACACCGTCAGCACCATTGAGCCCTCTGGATCCATGATGGAGGATCCTAGTTCCCCCAGCAGGTCGATTCCCAGCAAGTTGGCACCCTGGCGCGAAACCTGGAAGGTGAATGCGGGAATAATCTTTAACCCACATTTCACTGAGAAGCTGGCTGTGCCCGCCATTTCAGTTTCATCGTGACCATACCCAAACGTTTTCACCGGCCCTGCATTGATTCAATGTAGCCATGCTTAATATGGACTTACCGGCTCCTGAGTCCACCATAAGCAGCACATCAACTCCGTCCAGCTGCAGGGCATACCACTTTAACGGTCCCTTCTTTGCGTCCACTACACACACCTGCGTCATACTCTTGGGCTCCGCCGCCGATGGTTTAGTAGTGATGGTACAGGCTCTGTCCCGTGCCACCATCCGCCGTCTTTTGGGAGTCCGCCCTGAAGAGTTAGCTACATTGCTAAGGGCTAGACTTGGAGGGAAAACTTGAGTAGCTACGTTCATTTTAGCTAGCACTAGCAGGCTCAGCTGGGCGGTGGACTCAACCCGCCTAGTCAGTTCAACCACCTTCTCTAGTGTGAGGACATCCGCAGTCAGCGTCAGCTTGTCTTTCAGCCACTTGTTGGCCAGCTTGTCCCGGACCAGCTCCTCCTTGATAGTCCCGAAGGCGCACTCCCTTGCTAAGCTAGGGAGTTTCATAATGAAGGATTGAGTGGACTCACCAGCTTGCTGTCGGCGGTCAAAAATTTATATCTTCATGCCGTGATGTTGGTATGGTCCCTGAAGAAATAGTCCATTAAGTCCAAACCTTCCTTCAGTGAGCCGTTGCCACCCAGCCCAAAAAATATCTGTTGGCCCTCCTCACCGAGGCAGTGAACGAGTAGACTCCTCCGTCTCTCTTCATCGGCACAGCTCAGACCAGCCATGGCTAGATACAGATGTGGACAAAATTGTTGGTACCCCTCTGTTAATGAAAGAAAAACCCACAATGGTCACAGAAATAACTTGAATCTGACAAAAGTGGTAATAAATAAAAATTCTATGAAAATTAACCAATGAAAATCAGACAATGCTTTTGAATTGTGGTTCAACAGAATTATTTTAAAAAACAAAGTCAAGAAATAGGCCTGGACAAAAATGATGGTACCCCTAGAAAAAATTGAAAATAATGTGACCATAGGGACATGTTCAACCAAGATGTGTCCTCTAATTAACATCACAGGTGTCTACAAACTTGTAATCAGTCAGTCGGCCTATTTAAAGGGTAGCAAGTAGTCACTGTGCTGTTTGGTGACATGGTGTGTACCACACTAAACATGGACCAGAGGAAACAAAGGAGAGAGTTGTCTCAGGAGATTAGAAAGAAAATTATAGACAAGCATGTTAAAGGTAAAGGCTATAAGACCATTTCCAAGCAGCTTGATGTTCCTGTGACTACAGTTGCACATATTATTCAGAAATTTAAGATCCACTGGACTGTAGCCAACCTCCCTGGTCGTGGCCGCAGGAGGAGACGGATAATACGGATGGTAACAAAAGAGCCCAGAACAACCTCTAAACACATTCATGGTGAACTCCAAGGTCAGGGTACATCACTGTCAGATCGCACCATCCGTCGTCATTTGAGCCAAAGTGGACTTCATGGGAGACGACCAACGAGGATACCAATGTTGAAAACAAATCATAAAAAAGCCAGACTGGAATTTGCCATACTGCATGTTGACAAGCCACAAAGCTTCTGGGAGAATGTCCTATGGACAGACAAGACAAATCTGGAACTTTTTGGCAAGGCACATCAGCTCTATGTTCACAGACGCAAAAATGAAGCATACCAAGAGAAGAACACTGTCCCTACTGTGAAACATGGAGGAGGTTCTGTTATGTTCTGGGGCTGCTTTGCTGCATCTGACACAGGGTGTCTTGAATCTGTGCAGGGTACAATGAAATCTCAAGACTATCAAGGTATTCTAGAGAGAAATGTGCTGCCCAGTGTCAGACAGCTTGGTTTCAGTCGCAAGTCATGGGTCTTGCAACAGGATAATGACCCAAAACACACAGCTAAAAACACCCAAGAATGGCTAAGAGCCAAACATTGGACTATTCTAAAGTGGCCTTCTATGAGCCCTGATCTAAATCCTATTGAACATCTGTGGATGGAGTTGAAACATGTTGTCTGGAGAAGGCACCCTTCAAACCTGAGACAACTGGAGCAGTTTGCTCATGAGGAGTGGGCCAAAATACCTGCTGAGAGGTGCAGAAGTCTCATTGACAGTTACAGAAATCGTTTGATTGCAGTGATTGCCTCAAAAGGTTGTGCAACAAAATATTAAGTTAAGGGTGCCATCATTTTTGTCCAGGCCTGTTTCATGAGTTTTTGTTTTTTTTTAAATAATTCAGTTGAACCACAATTCAAAAGCATTGTCTGATTTTCATTGGTTAATTTTCATAGAATTTTCATAGATTTTTTATTTATTACCACTTTTGTCAGATTCAAGTTATTTCTGTGACCATTGTGGGTTTTTCTTTCATTAACAGAGGGGTACCAACAATTTTGTCCACACGTGTACACCTCGAATGTCTCCCGCCAGCGGCCCCATGGTATGGCTGGCACACCTGGAGACTGCAAAAAAGTGGAGGTGGCGGTCTAACGCACATTCCCATGGTTTATTCTCATCGCCAAAATGTTATGTCGGAATAACGTGAGACCGGAGCTGCATTTCACTGAGCACTGAACTAACTTTATTATAGAAGCACAGCTCAATACATTCCCAGCTGTAGCCCACCTGGCGTCATCACCCACAATCCCCCGGCCAGACTACGGCAAGCCCCAAATGTCAAATCCCCACGCAACAGTATGCCTCAACAAATAAAAAGTTGATACTTCAAAACAAATCCACCAATAAACGTTGGGCATTGTTATGTCCACAAACCTGGTATTGAGGAGACGGACAAGAGGTTGCACTACAACACAGCTACAACTATGCATACAGTACATGGAATGAACCCAATGGAGTCATCCAGGGCAAAGAGGAAGTGCCCAAGACGGCTACCCCGTAATATAGGGTGGTGTGATGACGCAACTGGAAGGCGGCGCCATCACACCGCACTTCATAATAAAACCCGATCCTACAGGCATGGCAGAATTGGCAAAAAAAAAAAGTTTCTTTTGGGGCCCCAAACAAGCCAGGACCTCTGGGCTCCTGTCCTGGTAAGCCTGCTTGATAATCCGGGGCAGACTCTATCACTGCTTTCTGTGATTGATGCTGGCCTACATCCATATTCAGAGGAGATCTGCATGTGGAGGGTTACACAACCAGCACATACACATACACTACTCACAAAACGTTAGGGATATTTGGCTTTCGTGTGAAATTTCAGGATGCACCTAAAATGCACTATAATCTTTACAGGTGAACTTAATTTGACCTTCTCTAACCTATTGAATGCACATGTCAAACTGTTTAGTGTTTCAGTACTTCTTGCATAACTTGCTGTTCTCTAACAAGGTGCTTAATGGAAAAATTCACAACAGGTGTCTGTTCCATGAATCGACCAATAACTGTTCTGGTTCAATCAGAATTGGTATTTAAACAATCCTCTTCACTATGTTGTTCACATTTTGACATCATAAGACCAAGACGACACCTAACAATTGATCAACAGTACCTTGCCCTTGCGAGGCTCCAAACAGGATGTTCTTAGAGGGAAGTGGCCACTGAGCTTAGAGTGTCACAGAGTGTCATCAACAGGTTGCAACAGAGATACAGAGAGACTGGAAGAGTCACAGAAAGGCATAGAAGTAGATGTCCTTTGGCCACACCCCACACTGATGACTGCTTCATTTTGAACAGTGCCCTGTGGAACTGGATGATGAATGACACTCAACTCCAAGAACATTTAAGACAGGTGAGAGGCACCAAAGTGTCACATCAGACCATTCGAAACCATTTACATCAGTGTGGTCTGCGTGCTAGATGGCCTGCAAGGGTACTTGCCACACCACCAGGCAGAGGCGTCGTCGTCTTGCATGGGCCAGGGAGCATTTACGCTGGACAAGGGACCTGTGGGGCTCATTGCTGTTCTCTGATAAAAGTCAATTCACGTTGAGCAGAAATGATGGCCGCCAACGATGTTGGAGATGTCAACGAGAGCGCTATGCATCAGCCACTGTTGTCACCAGATGAGCTTTTGGTGGTGGTGTTACAGTCTGGGCAGGTATGTCTAGTCCGTACAAAACTGCCCTACACCTTGTGAATGGTACAGTGACAAGCTGATATTACCTGAATAACATCATTAATCCAGTCATTGTGCCCCTACATGAACAACACAGGGCTAATTTCATCTCCATGGACAACAATGCTCCAGCTCATCGAGGTCACATCATTAGGGAACAGCTGCGGTAGACTGGGGTACCTCAAATGGAGTGGCCTGCACTTATTCCGACCTGAATCCCATAAAAAACCTATGGGATCAGTTGACTTCCCATGTAGAGGCTCATAACCCTGCACCCCACAACCTCAGTGACCTGAGGGCCGCCCTTCAAGAAGAGTGGAATGCCATGCCTCAGCAGACAATAACTTGACTTGTGAACAGCATGAGACGTCGTTGTCAAGCTGTAATTGATGCTCAAGAGCACATGACAAGTTATTGAGACACTGACATTTTTTGTTGTGGTATACCCACCACTGGTGTTGGCTTTTGTTTCAATAAAATGTTTGAGATGAGGAAATCACCATTGCATGCTTCTACTTAAATGCCCTACTTTTATGATATAATATCACTGTAGCGTGAGATTTTAACATTTTCCATAAATTTCATCTGAAAGCCAACTATCCCTAACTTTTTGTGAGTAGTGTACTGTATATTAGATGCGGCCCCTGCTGGAGTGTCACAGTGATGATCTACGGCCCTTTAAAAGCTGAGGAGCAGACCTTTCAGACACCTAATTTAACATATCTGAAACTCTATTTTGGCTTATTTTTCCAAATTATAACCTTGAAAGTGTAAAAATATGTACCCTTAAGTTATTTAAAGGTCATACTGTCATAAATTGTGGGATACTCCAGCAGTTGACAGTTCCTCTGGATTCATGATGACTGTCATCGATGTTATCTGAATTGCTTACCAATTAGGAGCAGGGCACTGAACAAATGTTATGTCATCGCTAACCTTTGTGATCATTTTTTTACGGCTCACCCAAAGACTAACAATTGTCGTAGGTTCAATGAAAAGCTGTAAGCCACTGAATACTGGTGACATTTCTTGATACTGTACGCACATACTATGCATATGTACTTAGTGTATAGTAACAGGAGTTAATAGTGTTTGTAACATTCAACCACTGCACATGCTTGCTCTGAATATACACAAACATCACGATCCAAAATAATTAAAAAAATATGGAACTGCACACAAACTTAAGCTGTGTTTGGTAAACTGGCCACTCGTGTAGTCTAATAAATATCATAAGCACGATATATATTCAACATGTATTTACATTTTGTATTAATACTTTTTTCCTTTCTTAAATGATTCCCAGCATGGCAGCAAGCTGTTCTCCTCCGGGACTGAGGTTCTTACATAGAGGGGCTTTCTCTGAAGCACACGGGCCCTCTTGACTTTGTGTTGACTTAGTAAATTACTTGGGATGTCAGGGCCCAACCACAGCTTATCCTCAGAGAAGAGTGGAGGGGTGGAGGGGTGCTGCATGGCTGTGAGAAAAAAGAAGGCGTGCAAGAGAGAGGGAGAAAAAAGTCATTGTGGAGGACTGACACAACATTTAAACATGAAGTGATTCATAGTGTGTTTAAACACCTGAAAGGTTAAGGACAAAAACTGTTTCTAGAAGGCTACTGCCTCTTCAACACTACTTAGAAAATAGCAGTTATAGTACCAGTTACAGTTTTAAGAACCAAATCAGAATACGCTGTTTGGATGTTTTCTGATATAATTTAGTGACTCTGAAAACTAAAAATGTCTTTTGATGCAGTGCCCTAGGCAAGAATAGCCTGTTTGTTATATACTCGCTCAACTTGAGGGTAATAGTTTAGAATAGAGTCGAACGGCCAGACTGTCGGCATGAACTGTATTACGTTTCCTTCATAACCCATGGACAGAGAATACATGTAGTGTACATACACATAACATAGAAAAACGCGAACATACAGTAGCCCTGAAGGGACAAACTCAAGCTATCAATACACAACATATTGTCATAAGTGGCCCTTTCAGGGCAGAAATGAGGCACCAATCGCCTGCTGTGAGTTTGCATATTTAATGATAAAGACACAAATAACAACCATGAAGCGTAACTTACAAAAGACAAAAAATAACCATGAAGGGTAACTTACAACAGATAGGTGAAGCTGAGACTGAGCAGAATAAACAGGAATCAAAATGTGGGAATTCTGCCTGAGCACAGAGAAGGTCACTGCGAGGAATGAAACACGCAAGCGACCTTAAATAGGCAGCTGGGGAGAAATCAAAATGTGGAACAGCTGTGGATGCATGAGTGAGAACATAATTAAGGACAACTAAACAGCTGTGACAGGCCAAACAGATTTGACAGGAGGAAGTAACCAAACGGTGCTGTCAAAATAAAAGCACAAACCAAAACTGAACAAAATCAAGAACAAATACATATACAGAAAAATACTAAGCAAAACTTTAAGATGCATGGTTCTGGCCCACGCTCGGAATCACGACACATATCCCTTACCCTTTACTTTTGATGTTCCCCTGACAAAAGCAAACATCTTACTGTTACTGTCTCAGCTTATGCATTCTGAAATATTATGCAAGTAGAACTTTTGTATGCAGTTTTCAGAGTCACTAAACTATATCAGAAGGTAAAATACCTCTCTCTTGACTGGACCCTGAGGATTATCCTGCCCTATGCCACGGTTCCTAGCTACAGTGTCCATCTATTTGGAAGTCTTCTGACTCTTTTAGGATAAGTACAACCTGTAGGCATGTCAGTGACTTTGTCTTTACATGGAGTCTGAACATGTTCAACTCTGGGGGATGTGATAGGTGCACTGGCACCTATGCAGGCTCAGAGATCTCTGTGACATGTCCCTTCCTTGTCACAAGCTGAGTATGATGTTCTGCCAGACTCAGTCTTGTGGCTCTTTTGTTGTATTTTGATATATTTATCTGTTGTATTTTTGGTGCCTTTTCTGAGTTGTCACTGCTTTCTGTTTGTTGTCATATATACTCCTCTCCGAGGAGCAGAGAGAAAGAGATGAGCCAACGTGCTGGATGAAGTGTGTGTTTATTATAACAAAAAGACAAACAGTTCAAAAAGTGTCCAGTACAAAAGGCTAACGATCAATAAGGCATGCAATGCCTCA
The DNA here is from genome assembly GCA_020510985.1 of Pholidichthys leucotaenia. NCBI lineage: Eukaryota > Metazoa > Chordata > Actinopteri > Cichliformes > Pholidichthyidae > Pholidichthys > Pholidichthys leucotaenia. The sequence goes on from CM035841.1 coordinate 287,544,945, forward strand.
GAGCCGGGCAGCAGCATCTGGAGGGGAACACAGCATTACACTGAGGCAAACAGGTGAATAGTAAAACTTACAAATCATGCCTCAGAGCAGGACTGCAGCTCCGGGGAAAAGATCAGCCCATCTGTAGTATCACAGGAGATTGACTAACAACGTAGCGAGGAGTGAATGAATTAGCTGGCTTGAAAACAGTGTGAACTTGATAATGTGAGTGGAGGCAGGTGTGAGAGCTGAGCTGATTATGAGCTGCTACAGCTGAACCTGGTGAGCTGTGAGCAGCCAGCAGGAGTGTCTGGAGAGAGAGAGGGGCAAACAGAAACAATGAACCAAACCAGCCTAAGAGCAGACAATGGGTGGAAAAACAAAACACAACAATAAACTGTGTCTGAGCTCCAGGATGACATTGGAGCTCAGACATATGACATTTGTCTGTTTATGTTTTGTTTTGGCTATGTCCTGCTTCATTTGTAATTATTCTCTAGTCTGTATTTGGTTTTGTTTATATTTATTCTGTGGGCCGACAGCTATCAGGTGTCATTTCCGGGTTTGTGTTGGTGCCGCCTGTCAAGCTGTCAGCCGCTCCTCCCTCACCTCTCATTATTATCAGCTGATTCCAATAACTAGTTGTTGTTCCCTTCTCCTGTTCAGGTGAACCCACACCTGTTATCACTCATGTTGCATACCTGCCAACTTTTAAAACCTGAAAAGCCTAGTAACTAGTCAGGGTCCAGGGGCCGCAGGCCCCGGTAGGTCCAGGACAAAGTCCTGGTGGGGGGTTCAGGGTGGCGAAGCCCCCCGACGCCAAGCAAATATTAGCATTAAATCAAGTTAAAATGTGGCTAACAACCTCATATTTCTTCAACAATCATGTTTCTATTTTCCTTAAATTGTCAGTGCAGATATGCTGATGGAAAAGATCAAGGACAAACTTTATGGTAATATTCTTTTAGTACATAATCATGCATTTAACAAATGTTGATAAATGACATTTCTCTTGACCTTTTCCCTCAGCAAATGTGAAATTTTCACCCTTTCTTGAGCGAATAATAATTCCTGGAAATGCTTTGGAGTATTCCTCACGAAAAGACTGTAATTTTCGTTTGGGTTTCACGCTCATTTGTGATTTTTCTCCGGCAGATTCCATGATGAAAATGTATACAATGCTGACCTAATTCCTTCGCGACTCCGCCAAGCCCCGCCGCTGTAACTGGGCTCCGATTCCGGCTCTTATCCGGCTGGGGATCCGGTGGTCCTCCACTGGTCCCCGTCTCCTACCACCACTGTACTTGAACTCTGATCCGGCTCCCGTCCAACTGTTGCCTCGGTTAGTTCCTCCGGCGAGCCCCAATCACCGGGGACAGAGTCGCTTCTTTGTGTCGGTGTTAGGTGCTACGACTAGCTATGGCGTTAGCTACAGCAATAGCGTTAGCTTAGCAAATGCTTCAGGTAAAGCGTAGCAGCGAACCACGAAAAGAAACGCTACTCAGTTTACTCACAGAGCCCGGTGAAAGGCAAATAAAGGGGTATTTCTACTTCAAAAGCTGGTTCAACCAAGGTGGAAATTCAGCCTGTGCGTGTGCGTCACAAATGTTGATCCGATATTCGCTGTTGGTTAGTTATTTTAGTGGCAAAATCAGCAACTTTGTCTCAGCACTGAAAAAGTGTGACCATCCCGGCCACCATCACGTGTTGCTATGTTCTAAATTTAGAGACGATTCCTAGCAATCTCGTGTTTGGAATTGCTTTCGTATTTTTTTTACGATTTAAAATTTTTGACTGAATTTTTAGTGAAAAACCGTAATTTTGATTAATAAAGCTGTAACCCGGAATGGGGTCTTGAAAACCGTAACCATTACGGCAAAACCAGAGTAGTTGGCAGGTATGATGTTGTCATTTCATTTACTACTTAAACTCAGTCTGTTCACTTTGTCATTGCCGCTACACTGGATGTTCTTCTGTTGAATACTCCTGAGGACATTTCCCATTTGTCCTGTATCCTCGTCTCCTCCTGAGCTTGACGGCTCAGAAGTGCTTCCTTCTGTAAATTATTCTTGTTTTGCATTTTATGTTTTCTGCACTTTTTGGACTTGTGTTATTTTTTGTCAATAAAAGCCAAATATCATTCAGCACTTGGGTTTGTCTCTCTGCCCCGTAGGGGCAAATATGACATTCCTGGAGACTGTGCTGGAGACTCTTCACGTGATGGGCACAGTTCTGTGTCTCTCACAGTGGAACAGTTGATGCTGGATCACTTGAGGGTACACGGATGAGTTGAGTAGCTGATCAACATGTCTTCTCCATATGAGATGATCACCAGTTTCCACAGTGTATGAAACAGTGCCAGTTTTTGTAATTACTGTTGCAGACTTTCACTTCTCTCCCTTGGTGTATTTTCAGGCAAGGTCCATCTCACCTTCTGTGAAACTATGAAACTTTGCTTTAGCACATCTCTCCACTTGAGCTCTCTGTTGAAGATGTACCACCTCTTTACTCTCTTTACTGTCTCTTCAACATAGCTGAAACTAGAGACACCTTGGTGAGTTGTATTTCGAAATGACAACAGAAAAGCATTGAGACATCTGTTAATGAGTGTTGTTAAAAGGAAAGGTGATGTAACACAGTGGCAAATATGCCCCTGTCCCAGCTTTTTTGGAACATGTTGCAGGCATCAAATTCAAAATGAGTGAATATGTAAAAAAAAACAATAAAGTTTATCAGTTTGAACATTAAATATCTGGTCTTTGTAGTGTATTCAGTTGAATATAGATTGAAAAGGATTTTTAAATCTTTGTATATTGTTTTTATTTACATTTTACACAACATCACAACTTCACCGAAACTGGGGTTGTATCTCTGGGTTTTTCTGGTTGTACCAGGCTGTGCATTAAGTTGAAGATTTTTCCTCCCATGACACTTAGGAAAGTTGGCACTAAGACCTCACTTTTAATTGCATTTGACAGCACAAATTACTCTTATATTTATCTTTCCATGTTCAGCATTTTCTTCAAATGGTCCTATATTTCCAACCAGTCCACCCATTTTTAGCAACATTAACTTTTTCTTAATGTCTTTTTCTTCCTCTTGTGCCCCACCGTCTTTTTTTCAGTGTCCATTTTGCATTACTGTGATTTATTTCCCCTCTTCCCTCTCAGCATGCTGCCTCTATCTCTCTCTCCAGATATCCACACACACACATGCATATGTGCAGCGGCACACAACCATGGCTACCAGTTAGCAGTGTAGCAGTTAACAACTAGCAGTAAGCCTTCAGCACGTCATTTTGTGTAACCACATTATACTGACTCTTTACTAACAAAACAACAAACACAACATGAGGACACATTACCTCGTCACCAGTTTATGCATGCTCACTGTTGGGTGGTGTGTGTGGCCCATGAGGCTTGCGGTACCCACCCTGGGTGTGACATCAGGCGGACATGGCCAATGTATATAGTTCTGTGTTCCTCCTAATAAAGTTCAGTTCACTGCATGGCATAACTCTGACTCTGACCATCATTTCCATACATAACATTTTGGCGATGAGAGAAAACCATGGAGGAGTGTGGGCTACCTTCACCTCTACCGCTGTTTCTGGAGTGTCCCGGAGAGCCTGCGGTCCTGTGGCCGGATTGGACAGCGATGCTTGGGGGATACATCGCTGGGCTGGGCCTGGGTAGACTGGACAGGGACCGAGGACGGGCATTTCTTGCCTGTCATCTCGGCGTGGAGGGTCGGACAATTCTCGGCATGTGGGGAAAGACAGAGCGTTATGTGGATGCTATCGGTTGGCTGATTGGAGATTTTGCCCAAGAGACAAGAAGCTGGAGCTGTGGGTAGCGAGACTGTTGATGCCAAGAGGAGCTAAGCTAGTTTGCTCGGAGGAGCTAAAGGCTCAGTCAGTGGCAATGGAACAGTTAGCCACGACGCTAGGTGTGTGCCAAAACCAAGCTACAGGCTACCAGCTGGGTACCCGGGGTGCCAGAGCCCCTGGCTATCGACAACGGCAAGGCAGCTGAGGAGCTCAGCACGGTGTGTGACCGTAGCACTGGTGAGATTGACGATGTGGTGAGCAGCGACAGCAGAGAGGGAGAGCAGCGAGTGGAGTCTTCCCCACAGCTGGAGTCTGGGCAGCGGGAGCAAGCAGGCTGTGGGCCCCGGAAAGCAGCAGCGACGGCCGGGCACAGAGGCAACACAGCAGAGCGCCTCGGACAACAGAGAGGAGGTGCCGGGCACCACGGAGGTCGGGCACGACCTCAGTGCCGTAAGTACCAAAGCGTGCGCCAGTAATAAAGCACCAGCGTGTGCCAGTACCAAAGCGTCCTGGAGGAGGGTGCTGGGCATTACGGCGAGGTGCTCGAGTGAACGAGCAGCTCCGACGAGCAAGCATTTGTTTTCCCCAGAGTTCGGCCACAGGGGCCGGAGTGTGTGGGGCTACAGCGGCAGCAGCTACAGCAGTGTTGAAGGTGGTCAGGAGCGGACCAACAGGCATGGAGGGAAGGCGTGCCGGACAGCAGCACTGCAGGCCCAGAGGAGCGAAGCAGTCAGTGGTGAGAAGGGATATTCTCACCGGTGAGGTCGGCTTCGATCCCGGGGGCAGGCGGCGGCCAGGGGCACTCATGTCGTGGGGCTGCCCTTGCCTCCGAGCCGGTTTTATCCTTGGCTGCCCATAGACTGTGGTGTGACATAAATGACTATACTGTAAATATGTTTTTATGATTGCGTGAGGGTATGAATGTGTTGTGGGATTATTTTATACATTTTGAGACACTGTCCAATTTTAGTTGTTTTTTTGGATGAATGTGTTAGGCCATTCTAGTTCACTGTTTCCCTGCTATTTCCCTTAGTGCATGATTCGGGTTCTAAATTGGGGTGGGTCTGAATTGTGTGTATGTGTTTTGAACTTTTGTAAGGGAGAGGGGAATGTTGTGTGGTGTGTGCGGCTCGTGAGGCTTGCCGTACCCACCCTGGGTGTGACGTCAGGTGGGCACGGCCAATGTATATAGTTCTACGAAGCAGCTGTACTGTATATGCATTCTATGGTTTTTTCTCATATATCATACTGTTTGACAGTCTGGGCTCAAGCAGCCCCTTCCACAATAAGACATATAGGTTCATTATATAATCAAACCCTAAAAATCTTGGACAAAAAGCCCATTAGGTGGCATCACTGTAATGTTTTAAAAAAATACAACCTATTGAGTTTTGAGAGTTTCATTGACCTCTGTTTTCTGAAATTAACGTTCAAATGTTTCCATAAATCAGCACCCGAGCCACTTGCTGGTTTCGTCCAAAGACAGGACAGCAGCAGAGCCACCAGGAGTTCTGTTAACAATAACTGTAAAATATTCCACCGCAGAACCACATTTGGACAAACAGCTTTCTCTATAAAGGGCAGTCACATCTGTAACACAATGCCAAATGTAATTAAAATAATAACGGACTTTAAAACATTCACTAAAAAGGTTAAAAACTGGCTGAAAAATAAACAAGAATGTACTCATGTATGAATTGATTGTCTGCAAGGTGAGAGTGAATGAAGGGAAGGAATGAATGTGTTTGTTTATAGTGAGTGACGAAGGGAGGGAGGCCTGAAATAGGCAAATGTGAGTCAGGTTGTTATATTTGTGTATTTATAATATTTATAATTGTGTATTTATAATCTTTTTTGCATTGATGTATGTGGTTATTGTGTATTTTTTTTTTCTTTACTTGATTCTCTTTTCTAAAGCCCATCCAGGGACAAGAGTTGGTTATATTTGTGTATTTATAATATTTATAATATTTATAATATTTATAATTGTGTATTTATAATCTTTTTTGCATTGATGTATGTGGTTATTGTGTATTTTTTTTTCTTTACTTGATTCTCTTTTCTAAAGCCCATCCAGGGACAAGAGTCGCAAATTAGCTAATAGCTATACACTCTATGTGCAACACATCAGATTGATTGTCATTGATTAATTGTCTATGTTTATTGCACTGTCCCTGTCAAATAAACTAATCTATCTATTCTGTGTTCCTCCTAATAAAGTTCAGTTCGCTGCATGGCATAACTCTGACTCCGACCATCATTTCCATACATAACACTCACTCTACTCAAGGGTAATAACTTAGAATCAAAAGCTGAGATGGGTTTTTTTACTCTTTTTCATGGCAAAAAAACCCAAAAACAAGCAGGACTGTTGAGTATTATTCATTGGTGCCCTTACTCGTGTTACGATATCAACCAGGGGCAGTTCTAGGATCAAAGCTTTAGGGGTGTTGAGCATCCAGTGAGCTCCACCACACCACCCACCCTTTTCACACACACGCACGTGTATGCACGCACGCACGCACACACACACACACACACACACACACACACACACACACCTTTATTTTGTTAGAGTTATCATCTTTCATACATCTACTCCCTGGCTTCTAGCTAGTGAACATGGTACGTGATGATACAAAAAAACGGTAACAGCTTGGATGTAGTATTTTACTTGTACCAAAATGACAACAGCTTCTTTCTCTTGAATTCAAGCAGTGCACAGTGGTTGATGGACAATGCAACCATTAAAAACAAAAAAATCAGCCCTGGTATTTTTGGTCCAATTTGTTAAGTAGCAACATTCAACCATCACACTTAATGGTCTAAGAGGTCAGAATTTTCCCACTGTTGCCCTTAACAAATGAATCCCTGTGGTTGAAGAAAGAAAGAAAGAAAGAAAGAAAGAAAGAAAGAAAGAAAGAAAGAAAGAAATATTTCATTTTCACATAATTTTAAAGTCTCAAAATCCCCCCCCCCTAAAAAAAAGCGACACAACTACAAGGAAACAACCATCACAAACACATATACAATAAAAGCTTCACATTTACTAGAATAATGGAACAAATTTATTGGGAAAATTTTATTTGTTTATTTAAAATATGTACGAAATTCATGAGAGAAAAAAATGCAAAATTACAAGAAAAACAAACTTGAATTTAAAAGATAAAAGTTATAATTTCATGGCAAAAGTTGCAAATTTATGAGGAAAAAATCACATACATATGTACAATAAGTCATTGAGAATGTAAACACATTAAGTTATTTAAAAGATTTAATAAATTCATTAATAAAAAGACAATTAACTTGTTGAGACAAATGTCAAATCACAAGAGAAATGTAGCTCATTTGCAATAATTAAAAATAAATTAAGGAAAAAACAATGGAAATATTAGAGAAAATTATTGAGGCAACAATGCAAAGATGGAAGAAAAAAAGATGCCAGTTAATGATGCAAAAGTCACAAATTCAAGAAAAAATGTCAATCCATGAGCAAAATTTTTTCACGAAGTTTCAAATTTCATGAAGTTTCTTAAAAAGTCTATAATTAAAAAAGAATAAAAAATAACTGATGTTTTCCCCGGTGGACAAAAAGGTTGGGAAACGGGTCCTGACCATCATTTGTGCCTACGCACCAAATGATGGTTCAGAGTACCCACCGTTTGTGGAGTCTCTGACTGGGGTGCTTTAGAGTGCTCCCCTTGGAAACTCCATTGTCCTACTGGCGGACTTCAAAGCGCACGTGTGCAACAACAGTAAAACCTGGAGGGGGGGGGGGTAATTGGGAGGAATGGCCTGCCCAATCTGAACCCGAGTGGTGCTCAGTTATTGGACCTGCGACCGTATGTCTTGCACACTCAGGTAAAGAGAGGAGCAGAACTGTCAACTGATCACCACCTGGTGGTGAGTTGGATCTGATGGCAGGGGAGGATGCCATTCAGACCTGGTAGACCCAAAAGTAAAGTGAGGGTGTGCTGGGAACATCTGGCTGAGGCCCCTGTCCTGGAAGTCTTCAACTCCCACCTCCGAAGAACTTTGACCACATTCTTAGGGAGCCTGGAGACATGGAGTCTGAATGGGCCATGTTCTCCACTTCCATTGTGGAATCAGCTGCCCAGAGCTGTGGCTGCAAGGTCGTCGGTGCATCTCATGGTGGCAACCCCCAAACCAAGTGGTGGACACCAGTGGTGAGAGGGGCTGAAGAAGCAGTCCTATCAAGCTTGGTTGGCTTGGGGGACTCCTGAAGCAGCTGTGGTGTACCGGCAGGCCAAACGTAGTGCAGCTCGGGTGGTTGCTGAAGCAAAAACTCTGGTGTGGGAGGAGTTAGGTGAGGCCATGGAACAAGACTTTCAGTCGGCCTTGAAGAGATTCTGGCAAACTGTCTGGCAACTCAGGAGGAGGAAGCAGCTCCCTGTCCACACTGTGTATGATGCGGATGGGGTGCTGCTGACTTCGACCGGGGATATCGTCAGGTGGTGGAAGGAATACTTCGAGGATCTCCTCAATCCCACTGACACACCTTCCACAGAGGAAGCAGGGCTTGTGGACGAAGGGGACGACTTGTCAATCGCAGGGGCTGACGTCACCGAAGTGGTTAAAAACTCTTCGGTGGCTGGGCCACGGGGGTGGATGAGATTCGCCCTGAGTACCTCAAGGCCCTAGATGTTGTAGGGCTGTCATGGTTGACATGCCTCTGCAACATTGCGTGGAGGTTGAGGACAGTGTCTTTGGCATGGCATACCGGGGTGGTGGTTCCCCTCTTCAAGAAGGGGGACTGGAGGGTGTGTTCCAACTTTAGAGGGATCACACTCCTCAGCCTCCCTGGGAAGGTCTATGCCAAGGTACTGGAAAGGAGAGTCCGGCTGTTGGTTGAACCTCGGATTCAGGAGAAGCAATGTGGTTTTTGGCCTAGCCGTGACACATTGGCCAAGTTCTTTGCCCTTTCGAGAATCCTTGAGGGTTCGTGGGAGTTTACCCAACCAGTTTACATGTGTTTTGTGGACTTGGAGAAGGAATTTGACCGCGTCCCTCGTGGTTTTTTGTGAGGGGTGCTTTGGGAGTATGGGGTATTGAACTTGCTGTTACGAGCTATCCGGTCTCTATACAACCATTGTGAGAGTTTGGTTCCTATTGCCAACAATCGGTCGGACTCATTCACAGTGAGAGTTGGACTCCGCCAGGGTTGCCCTTTTTCACTGATCCTCTTCATAATTTTTATGGACAGGATTTCTAGGCACAGCCAAGGAGTGGAGGTTGTCATACTTGGTGACCACAGGATCTCTTCTCTGCTGTTTGCAGATGATGTTGTCCTGTTGGCTTCATGCAGCAATGACCTACAGGTCTTACTGGGATGGTTTGCAGCTGAGTGTGAAGCCACTGGGACAATCCACCAGAAAAAGGTGGATTGTCCTCTCTGGGTTGGGGCCAAGCTCCTGCCCCAAGTGGAGGAGTTTAAGTATCTTAGGGTTTAATTCACAAGTGATGAGAGAATGGAATGAGAGATTGACAGACAGATCGGAGCAGCATCTGCAGTGATGCAGATGTTGTATTGGTCTGTCGTGGTGAAGAGGGACCTGAACTCTAAGGCAAAGCTGTTAATTTACCGGTCAATCTATGTTCCTACCCTCACCTACAGTCATGAGCTTTGTTTAATGAGCGAAAGAATGAGATTGAGGATACAAGCGGCTTAAATAAGCTTTCTCCGTAGGATTGCTGGACTCACTCTTAGAGACAGGGTGAGGAGCTCAGTCATCTCGGAGAGGCTCAGAGTAGAACCGCTGCTCCTCCACATTGAAAGGAGCCAGTTGAGGTGGTTTGGGCATCTGATCAGGATGCCTCCTGGACACCTCCCACTTGAGGTGTTTTGGGCACGTCCCACTGGGAGGAGATCCCGGGGCAGACCCAGGACTCGCTGGAGAGACTGTTTCCCACCTGGTCTGGGAATGCCTTGGTATCCTCTTTGAAGAGCTGCAGCAGGTGGCTGGGGAGAGGGAAGTCTGGCCTTCTCTCCCAAAATAGTTAAGAAGTTACTGAGATGTGACTTTCGTCTGGACAGTTTCAGGTTTTCTCCTAAATTTATGGAAGTTTTATTCTAAATTTACTACTTTTTTCTTGTAAATTTGACAGATTTTTTTCCCATTTAAATCAACTTTTTTCATAATTTGTATTTAGTGCTAATTTAGGGCTTTTTCCTTGTACATTTGAGACTTTACTCTCATAAATTTGTGAGGTTTTTCCTCATAAATTAAAAATCAAAAATAAAATGATCAAAGATATAGTATTTTCCATTATAGTCTATTTATAGCCTATTAATAGCCTATTTTCTAACCCCAACACCAGGTGAAAACCTCCCATACTTTGAAACCTAAATGTTGAAGGTATGCATCATACTCTTACCGAATAAATTCAGACAGACCCAAAAACTGTTCATAACGTTGCAGAATATTCCAGCTGAGGCTGGCATCATACATCATTATGAGTGTGTTACGTGTAAGAGCTACAGCAGCCTCCTATCCCCTCACTTTTCACTGCTGGGATAAGGGATAAGGACCTGTACTTATATAGAGCTTTTTCTAGTCTCAAAGACCACTCAAAGCGCTTCACTAGTACTAACCCTCTATTCTAAGGGCCTATAGGAGACAGATATCTAGGAACAATTTAGAACAACCAATTAACCTAACATGCATGTCTTTGAATTGTGGGAGGAAACCGGAGCCCCCGGAGTAAACCCATGCAGCACAGGGAGAACATGCAAACTCTACACAGAAGGGAGGGGCCTGTGTGTGTGTGTGTGTGTGTGTGTGTGTGTGTGTGTGTGTGTGTGTGTGTGTGTGTGTGTGCGCGCCATGGCTGTAGCGTACAGGGGAGATAACGTGTGTGAGAGGAGGGATCATACCATTTGCGTGGTGGGGGAAGATTCATTTTCATTTTTAAAAAGTTTAAATGACAAATTATTGAATTTGTTTTGGATGTTATCTCAGCTTGTCAAAGACAAACTAAAATGTTATAATTACAACTTTTCTCACTCCAATTTTTAGGGGTGCTAAGTTTAAATTTAAAGGTGCTACAGCACCCCTAAAAAAGGCCAAGCACCAATCATGATATCAACCTTAATGTTGTTGCTAAGGTTACGCACGTCAGAATGTGTCACAAGCCAGTACACTCCTAGCGCCGGTCCCAAGCCCAGGTAAATGGGGAGGGTTGTGTCAGGAAGGGCATCTGGCATAAGATCTTTGCAAAAATCATGTGATGGTCAGGCTTACAGACAAGGTCAGACAGGATTCTCCATGGATCATTATGTTTGTAGATAAGTGTCAGGGGTGATTTGTGACAAAAGGATAGTAGCTAGAGTGAAACAGAAGATTTACAAGACGGAAGTGAGACCTGCTATTATGTATGGTTTTGAGACAGTGGCAGTGATGAAAAGGCAGAAGGCCGAGTTGGAGGTGGCAGAGTTAAAAATGCTAAGATTCTCTTTGGGAGTGACTAAGAGGGACAGGATTAGAAATAAGATAAGATAAGATAAGCCTTTATTAGTCCCACAACGGGGAAATTCCAGGATTGCAACAGCACAGGGATAGCAACACTCAGAGCAACAATCAGAAGGCAAGAAAAAAAACAAGCAAGCAAGAGCAGCTAATATACATATGTACATATTACTATAAAATATATATATATACACACACACACACACACAGACACACAGTGCAGAGCATTGTAGCTGGATGAAATAAATATATGAATATATGAACAGTCAATATATGAAATGAGCAGTGTTGGGCAATTTACTCAAAAATAGCAATTAATTACAGTTACTAGTTATTTCTATTCAAAAACAATTGAGTTACTTTACCCATTACTGCATGATTAAAGTAATTAGTTACTTGGAAAAGTAACTTTCACATTACTTTTAAATGCATATTTAACAGGTAGAACTGTACCTGTGTGTAGGGGATAACTATAAGCTTCTCCAGATGGTTAGAAGATCAAAGGATCTTATCCCAATACCCCAGCCCATTAAACTCACATTCACTCTGTATTTAGTAAAAGGCATTACTGGAGTTACTCAGTCTGCATGCAGCCCAAAGTTTGTGTGGAGAGTCTTGTAGCAGGATAAAAAAAAAACAGTTACTCATGCACTGGACCAGTTATCCACACTTTCCTGTTCTGTCCCAGATGTCCAGTTCTCAAGGAAAAAATAAAAATAAACAAATCCAGTTGTCCGATGTACAAAAAACAGATCGAACAGGTAAACAGGAGGGAGCAGTGATTGCGGTGACTTCAAAGGCAACGTCCGTCTCCACCAAGTCAGTCCACACAGTACACCAAGCACGTGTTACTGCTTTGACAAAACACGAAGGAAAAATGACCATTAAGACACCAAAGATGGCAGACAGTGTTAGTTAACTACTTTTACTTGAGCTACAAAAGAGGACAGGTGCCTCCGACAATATACGAGTAAAAGCACCCACTTCTTCTTCGTGTTGGTGACACAAGCTAGCTGCTAGCAGTAGCCGTCCTCTTCGGCTGGTGGTCACTCCTCTTCATCCAAGGGACACAAACACTCCACTAACTGGCACTTATCGCGGCTACCAACTACTGCAGCAATGTGCACAAACCACGACACACTTAGTGCTACTACCTTGACACACCCAGGCTCTCTCCACAGCTTGAAGCACAGTCCTTCTCCCCAGCTTGCAGCTGCTCTGCAGGGCGTTTCCCCCAGCACACCGACTCACCTTCCTCCTCCACCGTCTGCCCACGAACGTCATCCAGGCAGCTGATTGGCTGGGAACTTAACTATTCAGAAGAATAGTTCAGAAGCATTAGCGGGGGATGAGAAAAGTTTGTGACAGTTTTATCTCAATCTGGCTACATCGCCTACACATACTTAAATCATCTTGCACACATTGCAAGATAAATTAATTAATGGATTACATTACGAGCTTAACTGAAACAGACTGTTTCAGACAGTGCTTTTAGAACATGTTCAGTCTGCTTTATCCTGCCTTGAGAGCTCTTAATATAGGAAAAATCTGAAGAAAATCAATATGATATTGCCAGTAATTTCCTCATTTTGGTGTGAGAAATAGGGTTTGTGGAGTGAGGGAGAGGGAAAAAGAATGAGACTCACTCCAAAAGAGTGAGAGTTGGCAACACTGCATAAAGCTGTCCATGTTTATCTAACCTTTATGTTATGGATTAATGTGATGTGCAGTGATCCAATGAAAATGTGCATTATCCACAGTCCAAATGTCTGCTGTGACAGAGACATGATCAAATCCCTCAAATTCCTTTTGGAGATCAAATTCCATTTTTGAACAACCTTTATCCAGGTAGCAAGTAAATGCATTTTAATTTCAGTTGATCACAGTCCAGCTGTCTGATAGAAAGTGACTGTTGATAACACGTCTTCAGTCTGTAACGACATATCTGGTAATCAGTCGGTTTAATTCTTGCTGGGTCACAAACCTGTCCAGATGCATACCTGTGCTTGAAATCCAGCCGTGGGTGTTGAGACAAGGGTATTTCCACTTTACATCCAGCCGTAGCTGTTCAGATAGCACAGATCCACTAACATGGTGTTAGTTGTTAGCATAGCTAGCCATTACTTAGCACTAGCTTTATCTGAGCTTTGCTGCTGTTTTCAGGCACTTCTGAAGACTGCAGTAGGTTTCAACCGGTACTTAGCTTGCAACCCACCAATATGCTTTTGTCCTTAATTGCGACAAAGGAAAAATAATCTATTTCCACAAAAACAAAGTAGCTTCATCTTTTCCTCTGCTCAGTAGTGAAGACTCAGGCTCTTTACAACAGGTTATGTCGACTGATGGATTATCTCAGCTATGGTAGGGTCAGTTTGTATATTCATTTATTTGTGCAAAAAATATCTATCCATATTAATAAAACGAGTAATGCATCTGATCAAATTTCAGTAACTGCAATGCATTACTGAATTTTTAAACAGTAATTTTATTACATAGCACATTCCTGCAGATGTAGTGGCACTGGAACCCAACACTGGAACTGAAAATATCAGAGCGACAGCTCGGGTTCACTGGTATAGCATTAACTGCTGGGTTCCAATTTATAAAATCATTCTTTGCTGTGGAGAAATTGTTTCACCCAAAAGTCTGGCCATGAATCGCTCTTCTTCACCCAAAACTGGAGCTGTTAAACTCTATGCCATCAGCCATAAAGGGGATCCGTTAATCCCTGCTCAAGACCTGGAGTCATTTCCCCTCACATCCATTTGCCAAAGGAATGCGAAAATGATTTATGAGGTTTATGATGACATTCCACAGACCCTGAGCAGTAGGATTCCTCACTGAAACTCAAAAGTCCAACATTGCCCTCCAGTGGACACACAGGAATATTCCTCTCTCTGAAGTTAAACTATGAATTGTGAACAATGAATTAACTCATTCTTCTCCGCAGACAGTGTCCGCTATTGAAGATATGGCGGGACCCCATGAATGAAAATTATGGTTTGAAATGTTTTTTTTTGATATGATTTGATATGTGTTGCTTTATTTTCAGGAAGAATTATTTTTTCCTGCCTACCATAAAGAAATTATCACATTTACAATGCAGACACATTGTTTGTTCCTTTATTATTAAATAGAATATCTTAGTCACTAAAGTTTTAAAGAATTTATGCTTTAATAGTCAGCGGCATATACATGTTTTAGGAGGATCACACTTTTCATATCAAATTGAATGAAATTGCTATTGCTATGAAATTGCACAATCAAATTGCTATTGAATACAAAAAAAAACAAACAAAAGAACTCATTATTGATTTTAGGAAGCATAGCAGTGAGCCGTCTCCTCTATATATAGGCAAGGAGTGTGTGGAGAGGGTGGAGGCTTTTAACCCCTTGCACTCTGGTCAATTTCCCTAAAAACGCCAAAAAATAACATACCCAAAGTAAATCAAAAGCTGTTCTTCAACCCTTTGCAGCATCTTCATGGGGTTGGTCTCATTTAACCTGTTGCACTACTGTGTACCGTGGACGGGAACGTCTCTGCGTCCTAGAGTGCACGAGGGCGCTCTCGTGCGCTCTAGGACGCACGAGGGCGCTGCGCCAAGAGCGCACTGAAAAAAAAAGCTGCATTTCCGTTCTTCCACTACAGACACAGCCGCGAACAGATCAGATATGATTGACCTCTCATTCGACTAATAAGAGCCTTGAATTGGGTTTCTGAAACCTTGAAGAACCAATGACTGAAAACCTAGCAAGAAGGACCCGCCTACCAACACTGCAAATGCAGTGAGCCAATTGAAGCACAGAAGTTCGAAAGCTGTTTTGTGTAAGGCTGGGTGAAGAGAGACTGACTGCTGCAGATGAATAAAGGACCCACAGGAAGAACCGTCACAGACCCAGCAGCACGGAGACCACCCACAAGTGCGACCTGTGTGACAGGGACTGCCATTCGCGCATCGGCCTGTTCAGCCACAGGCGGTGCTTTTTTTTTTTTTTTATTCCAGCAGAATAGACATTTAGGATTCTCTTCCATGGTCATCATAGACCGACGGAGGCCGACGACGAAGGTCGTAAATCATTCGCCAAAACCGCAATCATGGAAGCGCAAAACCGCAATAATGGAATTATGTTTTGACCGGGTCGCGAGACCAGAACCACGAGTCCGTAACAAGGGACCAGCATCGCGTTCATCTGACAATGAGGAAGAGAAGTTCGCCAGGACACTGCCGCTGTGAAGAGGTAAGTGTTATAAGCTAAATTATTCTTTATCCCTGAAAATTGTAATCAAAAATGACTTTTGACCGATCGGTAAATTAAAACTGTGCGGCGCATGAAGTCCGAAGTCCGTGCGCCGCGGTACACGGTTCGTGCGCCGCGTCCGGACCGTGAACCCCCACCCCCCCCGCTACTCTTCTGTAGCGACGGGGGGGGGGGGAGCCGCGGTGACTGCGCCGCGATCGCCACATGACTATTCCGTCATGTAGCGATGGCCGATGTCCGTCCTCTGTAGCGGGGGGGGGGGACAACCCCCCCCCCACACACACACAGCCCTGAGTGTCATCTTTCATTAGAGCCCAAGATGAAGCTTCTATATTGAATCATTCAAAAGTTACAGATGTTTTTCCAAACTGTGCCATTTGGCACAATTTGGCACAGTTCAAAAACGCCTGGGAACTACCTGAGGAAAAAGCTGTGTAATATATTCATTTTTTGTGGTATTGTTACAAAATTTTGACCTCAGCTGGATAACACTTGGTTCTACATTTCTGTTGCATTTTCCAGCCCGGATCTGAAGCTGTGTGTTATTTGCAAGCATTTGTATCCAAAAAAACACCCAGGCCAAATTTATTTTCTTCAAGTTCTGTATGTTTAGATGACTGTAACTCAGTGGCCAGAGCACTTAGAGAGATTGTGACTGCTTTGCCAAAAAATTCAAAGTGTTTTCTTTTAAATGAGACCAACCCCATGAAGATGCTGCAAAGGGTTGAAGAACAGCTTTCGATTTACTTTGGGCACGTTATTTTTTGGCGTTTTTAGGGAAATTGACCGGAGTGCAAGGGGTTAAAAGAAAACACTTTGAATTTTTTGGCAAAACAGTCATAATCTCTCTAAGTGCTCCTGCCACTGAGTAACAGTCATCTAAACATACTGAACTTGAAGAAAATAAATTTCGCCTGGGTGTTTGATCTCGCCCGGGTGTTTTTTTGGATACAAATGCTTGCAAATAACACACAGCTTCAGATCCGGGCTGGAAAATGCAACAGAAATGTAGAACCAAGTGTTATCCAGCTGAGGTCAAAATTTTGTAACAATACCACAAAAATGAATATATTACACAGCTTTTTTCTTAGGTTGTTCCCAGGCGTTTTTGAACTGTGCCAAATTGTGCCAAATGGCACAGTTTGGAAAAACGTATGTAACTTTTGAATGATTCAATATAGAAGCTTCATCTTGGGCTCTAATGAAAGGTCACACTCAGGGCTGTGTGTGTGTGTGGGGGGGGGGTTGTTTATTCATTCATGAATGAATGAATGAACAAACAAGCCCCCACACACAAAGAAGTATGCCACGTAAAAAATGTGTGGCTTTTTTTACAAGAAAAAATAACCTACAGTGCACTAAAATTTATTCTAAAATATCTGTAATGTAGAAGATAACAACTCCACCCCCCACCCCACCCCCCCACTACAGAGGATGGACATCACCCGGTGCACCGCGGTCACGGTGCGCCGAGGTCTACTACTCACAGTTGGACTAAAATATCTGCAATATATCTGCGATCCGCTACAGAAGAGTAGCGTGGGGGGGGGGGCGTTCACAACATGACGGGGGGGGCCGTTCGCAACATGACGGACCTGGACCGCTCCATGTTGCAATGACGCACAGTTGTAATTTACCGATCGGTCAAAAGTCATTTGGATTACAATTTTCAGGGATAAAGAATAATTTAGCTTAAAACACTTACCTGTCCACAACAGCAGTCTCGCTGGTGAACTTCTCTTCCTCATTGTCAGACAAACATGAAGCTGGTCCGCTTGTTACGGACTCGTGGTTCTGGTCACGCGACCCGGTCAAACCATAATTCCATTATTGCGGTTTTGCGCTTCCATGATTGCAGTTTTGGCGAACGATTTTTCAAAACAAATAAGAACAGTAATAAGAAAAAAAGACTGGCGAACGCCTGTGTGTCACCCAGCCTTACACAAAACAGCTTTCGAACTTCTGTGCTTCAATTGGCTGGCTGTATTCGCAGCCGTTGGTAGGCGTGCAGCCCGGGTGCTTGGGGCTGCACGGTGGCGCAGTGGTTAGCACTGCGGCAGCACAGTTTACCCTTGGCCGGGGGATTGTGGGGATCGTGGGATCGTGGGTTCGATCCCAGCCCCCGACCAACAGCGATCTGTGTGGAGTTTGCATGTTCTCCCCGTGTTGCGTGGGTTTACTCCGGGATTTCTCCGGTTTCCTCCCACATGCCAAAAACATGCATGTTAGGTTAATTGGCTGTTCTAAATTGTCCCTAGATATCTGTTTCCTATAGGCCCTTAGAATAGAGGGTTAGTATTAATGAAAGCGTTTTGAGTGGTCTTTGTGACTAGAAAAGCGCTATATAAGTGCAGGTTAGTTAGTTAGTTAGTTAGTTCTTGCTAGGTTTTCAGTCATTGGTTCTTCAAGGTTTCAGAAACCCAATTCAAGGCTCTTGTTAGTCGAATGAGAGGTCAATCACATCTAAACCAATCAAAGCACTCCTTTGGCTTTCTGTTTGCGGCTGTGTCTGTAGTGGAAGAACGGAAATGCAGGTGGGTTTTTTTTTCAGTGCCTCCTAGGACACACAGTGTGCGCCCTAGGACGCAGAGACATGCCCGCCCGCGGTACACCGAAGTGTAACAGGTTAAGATTCTGGGTGTTCATATTCCTCACAACCTTACCTGGGCAGTTAACACCATAGTTACGATAAAGAAGGCTCAACAACATCTACACTTTCTGAGGCTCCTCAGGAGGAATGGCCTGAATGCACAGTTGCTGGTTTTATTTTATCGCTCTGCTATTGAGAGCATTTTGTCATATGGCATCACGGTTTGGTATGAGGGCTGTTCAGCCGCAGACCGCAAAGCCTTGCAGAGAGTGATCGAGACTGCACAAAAAATCACTGGCTGGTCTCTCCCTTCTCTGAAAGAGATTTCCAGGTCTCGGTACCTCAGCAGAGCTACTGCCATTATTAAGGACTGCACTCATCCAGGTCATGATTTCTTTCACTTGCTCCCCTCAGGAAAGCGGTACAGATCCCATAAAACCCAGACTACCAGGTTTAATCATAGTTTTTTCCCAACAGCAGTATGTATTTTGAATGGATTTATGTAACACGTACAGACTGCTGATGTTATTTTAGGTTATTTTGTGGCAATAACCTTGTGTATAAGCTCGTCTTATTTATTTATCGCTCAGTATGTTTTTATTATTGCTATGTACATATTGTATTTAACTTTTTAGGTATTATTGTTTTAAGCATTATTTATTGTTGTAATTATGAGAATGTTAAATGCATGAGTGAACTTTGAGTGTGATAGTTTGTTTTAGGGAGCAGTATCTCAATTTCGTTGTATTTTTATTTTTTTTTTTAGCAATGGGATGACAATAAAGGCATTTTGACTGTGACTTTTGAAATTCTCTCTCCTCCTCTGTGGGAGACACACCTTTCAAAACTATGACTGACCAATCAGCTTCCAAGACCCCATGCATCTGAATTTGGCAACCTGTCCAAATTCCTTTTTCAGTGCATAAGAAGTCGTTGGCCAGCGTGCTGAACACCCAGCTCACGTTTATGATTCCCGAAGTAGGCCCGAGTCATGGGGCAGAACCTGCCTGCCATTCTCTCTCTCAACAGAATCCACGGACATCCATCTGGATCAAGATGGCTCTGGACTGCCTGCTACCACCAGGTGGTGCGACCTTTCATTCATTCATCTTCTTCCGCTTAATCCTTTTCGGGTCACAGGGGGGCTGGAGCCTATCCCAGCATCTTTTGGGCGGGGGCAGGGTACACCCTGGACAGATCGCCAGTCCATCGCAGGGCCAACACAGAGAGACAGACAACCATTCACTCTCACAGTCATACCTAAGGACAATTTAGAATCCCCAGTTTTGATGCCAATTAACCTAACTTGCATGTTTTTGGCATGTGGGAGGAAACCAGAGAAATCCTGTAGTAAACCCACGCAGACACGGGGAGAACATGCAAACTCCACACAGATCACTGTTGGTCGGGGGCTGGGATCGAACCCAGGATCCCCCAGCCAAGGGTGAGTTGCTGTGCTGCCACAGTGCTAACCACTCCGCCACCGTGCTACCTGTTCTAATATCTTCAAACTCCTTTCAGAACTTCAAATGCATTTGGCTTTTCATTAATCTCCGTTCCTTTTCAGAGTAACACAAATTTTCCTTTTTATGAAAGTTTAAGTAGTTTAATCATCATTTTCTTCATAAAACTGCATCTATTTTTCTTAACAAATGCTATTTTATGGTTCCTCATTTTCCATTACAGTGCCAATTTAAGCAATGGGTTTCCTTGGTTCCACAAATGTTTGATAATACTCTTGATGCTCAGTAATCCATTATCAGTCTAATGTGCTCATGATACATGTTGAATTCCCTGTCTTAAAGTCATCCGATGTGTTCATATATCCTGAAATTTCTCATTAAACTATTAAAAGACATATGGGACTTATTGTTTGATTTCATGTCCATCTTCTTGATTAAAGCAAACAAGAAGTTAGGATTTTTTATTTTTTTTTAGACTGATTCATTATTAGTACAAATACAGAGTTATTAATAAAATTGTCCATTCTTTTGGACTGGTGCCCCACGAGCTTATGTGTGTTGGTAATGAAAAGAAATCTTCATTCCTACTCACATGCATATTTACATTAATACTTGTACCAACAATAAACCACCATATAAAACCTTACAGGGGTTTGGGGGAAAAGTAAGAGAGGCAAAACTGAGATGGTTTGGACATGTGCAGGGGAGAGATAGTGGATATATTGGACAAAAGACATTAAATATTGATCTACCAAGCAGGAGGAAAAGAGGAAGACCACAAAAATGGATGTAGTAAAGGAGGACATGGAGAGGGCTGGTGTGAGAGAAGAAGATGCATGGGACAGGGTGAGATGGAGGCAGATGACTCGCTGTGGTGACCCCTAAAAGAAGCAGCTGAAAAGAAGAAGAAGAAGAAGAAGAAGAAGAAGAAGAAGAAGAAGAAGAAGAAGAAGAAGAAGAAGAAACTTTGGATAATATTAAAAAGAAAGTGAAGAAAAAGCTGGGGCGTGAGCAAGAGCGGCTGTAATCAGCTGACATTTGAAGTTCCTAATTGTTGAAGTTAAAGTTTCTGTTTGGAGAAATTAAAGAGCAAATGTCATGATGACACAAACAGTAATTATCACTACTACCGAGTAAATTACAATTGATCACTCTCACTGCCACTGCTGCTGTACAAAGAGCAGACACAGACATTTATGTATCTGGCAATCAGTCAGGTTAATTCTTGTTGGGTCATAAACTGTCCAGATGCATACCTGTGTTTGAAATCCAGCCGTGGGTGTTCAGACAAAGGAGCTCCACTTCATGGTGTTACCTGTTAGCATAGCTAGCTGTTCATTAACACAAGCTTTGTCAGAGCTTGTTGCTGTTTAATCAGTAGATTCTGAAGATGGCAATAGTGCCTTGTATCGGGCAGGCACAGAAGAGTTAGACCTAAATGCAGGCTGTTCCAGTTCACAAGGGTTTATTAAACAATGAAACAAGCAGCACAGTGGCTGGAAAAACACTGAACTAAACTCTGAAAGAAAAAAACTAATAGCGAGGGACCAAAGATTACAAACCAGGACTTTGGAGACACAGAGGAGGATACCATAACAGGTACAAACACAGTGAAAACGAAATGAACGTAAACCCAGATTATGACAGTACCCCCATCTAAGTACAGATTCCAGACACCCTTGAACAAACACAGAGAACATCCAACACTGGGCGGGTGGAGGGGGATACAGGATCGGCAAGAGGTAACCAACAAAAATACACAAAGGAAAATATGTCCATCGGGTGTTCGGTCAGAGTTCCAGGGCCACCAACTGGGAAAGTATGACGTGTCGGAGGCCGACCAAAGTCTGTGGAACCCCCAGACCAGAGAGCAGGGTAGGTCGGGGGGCTGACCAGAGTCACTGGGCCCCCAGACCAAAGAACACATCAAGTCTAGTGGCCTCCCAAAGTCCATGGGCCACCAGACAGAGGAGCACGGTGCCACTGGAGACTGAGACTCATTATCAGGAATAAGGCAGGACTTAATACTCAAATATGATTGAAAATGAAAAAAAGTAACTTACCTTAAACCCTCCTGATGAGATCTTACACAAGGGATGAGGGAACTGTTATAGAAAAAATTTATTATTCCCTTCTTTCCTGATCCTGAAGAAATTAACACCAAAGATCTGCAAAAGTTGGAGTGCCTTTATTTTCCTGCTGGCAGGGAAGACGGCTGGTGATATATATGTCCCCCTTACGGAGCATTTCTCTCTCTGTCCCTTTTATACTTCTAATCCCTTGCCTAGCGACCTGGGGGTTCACACCACAATCCATATCGGATAAACAGTCTGCACAGCGCATTAGCATAATATAGTACATCACAATACATTAACATAACAGTCGCTGGCGTGCTGCTTCTTCCTCCTCCCTGTAGCCAGTGTCTGCACCTCCCCTGTCTCAACTCGACCCCCTGATCAGCTTCCCACTTCATGGTCTATTGTCTGGGTGGAGGATGTCACCTCTATGTCCCCCACAGTGTACCATCAAAGTAATTTTGTAGTCATTATTTTGAGGTAAAATATACAGTTCTGCAAGGTGCTCACATCTTTGCTTTATATGGTAACATATTGGAATTTCTGGCATGGGATCAGAATAAAATGTCACATCAACAGTAATATTAATACATTTCCACTTCAGAACCCCACTGGCGTAGGAGCAAAGGAGGCTGAAGGAGCAGCTGCTGTGGCAGGAGACGTGAAGCCAGGAGTGGAAGCAGTTGCATCGGGGAGTGATTTGAGCCCTGCAGCAGAGGATGGCTGAGGCATGGAGGTGGAAGGAGACGAGTCCTGCAGCCGAATGGATTGGCGCCTACCCGGCCCTCGTTTCCCAGCGGGGCCCTCAAAGACCAGCTGAGTCCCATTGAGAATAGGCTCATACTCTGGCAGGAGCCAGGGTTTGTAGTCCAAAGGCTGTTCAGTTAATGAAGGAGCCAGCTGCACTCCTCCAACTCCCTGGCGTCTGCAGCAGAGGATGGCATGGGAGCCGTTGCTGCCACTGCTGGAGAACAGGAAGCGGTCAGCAGTGTAGACACTGAAGCAGTGAAGCGCAGACAGCCACAGACCACAGATGGAGGCTTACCGGGAGCAGCCAAGTTAATCAGGGAAGGTGGAGCGTGCCTGGAGATGAGCCCAAAGCAGCCGGAGGAGCCGTAGGGAGAACTGATGGAGGAACAGAGGTAGACAGTGAAGGAGCAGAGGCAGGGAGGAGTCCAGCAGAAAGTAAAAAGTCTGAAAGTCCACAGGGAATCAAGGGTAGCACCTCCAATCTCGCTACCACAATTCTCTAAGCCTCCTCCAGGGCGATCCTCTGCCAATTGCTTTCCAACAGGTAGATACGATACCACTCTAAATTCAAAGACGAACTCCCGGAGTTCACCCCGACAGCATTCACCTGCTGGGTCTTGTGTTGGCCGTGACATTCTGCCATGGATCGAGCAGGCACGGAATAGTTAGACCCAAATGCAGGCTGTTCCAGTACACCAGGGTTTATTAAACAATGAAACAAAAGCACAGCACAGTAGCTGGAAAAACACTGAACTAAACTCTGAAGGAAATAAACTAAGAGTGAGAGACCAAAGATTACGAACACGGGCTTTGGAGACACAGAAGAAGATACCATAACAGGTACAAACACAGTGAAACCAAAATGAACATAAGACCATGCCCAGATCATGATAAGTAGGTCTCAACTGGCACTTAAGGGCCTTTTCCATTAGCCCCTCTTAGCCCAACACGGCACCACTCAGCCCGCGTTTGAGCATTTTCTATTAGCCCCAGCACCGGTTAGCAGGCGCTATTTTCGTACCTGATCGAGGGCAGGGTACAAGCGAGCCGAGTCGGGCCATGATGTGACGTCAACAGACTGGTCGCCGCTGATTGGTCAGGTCTTAACGTCACGAAAGCGACCTCTTCTGATGAATCTACACGACCCCCATTTGCAATATTTCACGCACTAACTCGGTCACAGAGTAAATACGATATTAATACAGACAGCGTTGTAGGTTTTGCAGAACTCTACACCGTGGTCCAACGAAGAGGTGCAGAGTTTTCTCTGCTTAGTGGCAGATCCACAGTGAGGAATGACCTGGACCAATACAGATGGCTGCCCAGCATAGAAACCGGACTATGGACAAGCTGAAGACGAACGTGAGAGTTATCTATCTGAGAGACAACAATTTGTGAAGATGGGAGAATATCTGTCTGGGTGTATGGGAATTGCCTGTGGGGTCCCCCAGGGGTCAGTATTGAGCCCCAAATTATTTAACATATATATATAAATGATATATTCCAAGTTTCTAAATTATTAAAAATAATATTATTTGCTGATGATACTAATATATTTTATTCTGGAAATAATTATAATCAACTAATCCATACTCTAAATAATGAATTAAATAAGCTAAAAAATGGATGGATTGTAATAAATTATCACTAAATATAGATAAAACTAAGGTAATGATATTTGGTAATTGTAAAAATAAAGAAGATATACACATTCATATAGATAATGTAGTTATTGAAAAAGTTAAGGAGATCAAGTTTTTGGGTGTAATACTGGATGATAAAATTAGTTGGAAACCACATGTCAGATACATACAAAATAAAGTTGCAAAAAATATTGCAATTATAAATAAAATTAAGCAGGTCCTAGATTATAAATCACTTCATATCTTGTATTGTTCATTAGTACTTCCATACTTGACTTATTGTATAGAGGTTTGGGGTAACAGTTATAAAAGTAAACTTAATTCATTGTTAATATTACAAAAAAGGGCAGTCGGTGTTATACACAAAGTCAGGTACCTCGAACATACTAATTTATTGTTTTTACTATTCGAAGTTATTGAAATGATGGGATCTGGTTCATTATTACACAGCACAATTAATGTTTAAAGTTAGTAAAAACCTCTTGCCACATAATATACAAAATCTTTTCAGGGAGAGGGAAGGGAAATATAATTTACGGGGGAATACAAAATTTAAAATGCACTTAGTAAGATCTACACGGAAGAGTTTTTGTGTGTCTGTGTGTGGGGTAAAATTGTGGAATGGGTTGGGGGAGAAACACAGGCAATGTCCAAACATCCACATATTTAAATCAACATATAAAGAAATGATTTTTGAGCAGTATGAGAATGAAGGGCAGTGATGTTACATTGTGTCTTCAGTGAGGGAAGGTTGTTGTTGTGCTATGGTGATTGTGAAGGTGATGGTGTTGTTTGTGTTTGTATTGAACATGCCAGAAGTGTATGTTTTTTTTTTTTTTTCCACAATATTTTTATTGAACCTTTTTTTAAAATTCGCGCTTGTTTTCTCCTAAATATTCGCTTGTGAGAGCAAAACGATGAAATATGTTAATCCTGGTTAAAGTCCTGGTTTGTGTTTTGTATTGCACTTTGGTGCTGCGCATTAATTTGTGTGCAATTTAATGCTAGAATGTGTTTCTACGTGCCAGGGGTTAGCCTCCCTGTTTATACTGTGATACTGGTGAAATGGACCACAGGAGCCGAAATCTCGTCATATTAAAATTGCTTTTTCAAACCAGTGATTTATAAAGTCATTCATATAATTTTCTAAAGCGTCAGAATAGACCCACACACCTATTCTGTGGATCCTGCAGTGCTTGTCAGGGAAACGAGCCATCACCCATTTCAGATAACGTATGTTGAACTGTATAATCAGAGGAGTTATTGTTTAATTTGACCTTGTTAGATTTTTTCCCCTTTGTTATATTATTCTATTTTCTTTTAATCTTTACCTTTAATCAATCTGAAATAAAGATTCATTCATTAATTCACATTCCACCACTGGCTTTTAGCAACAAGTGTATTTCCCAAATATGTTTTACACTTGCTTTAATTAACCACCACCCATTTGTCTTTTGTCTAGGCAAGAGGGAAACTGACCTTTGACGGACCTTGCCTCACTATTTACAGAGATGCAGGCTGAAGATCTGCTGGACCAGTACAAGGGGCCGATCCAGTTGCTTCTCAGTGAGGGAGCGTGGCAGCTGTGTGTGACCCATTCCAGTTTTTTTTATTCTTTTTTACAGTTTGAATTTTGAACATTCTGAATAATCTGGAATTTGCTGCTGATTGTAATAAACAATTTAGTGACTTATGTGTTTGCATCATGATTTTCCATTTTGTCTGTTAAGACACCGGTGGGAAAAGAGTCAACTGTACAAAGGATTTATTGGTGACCTTGAAAATAATGGCTTATTTTTAAGAAAAAAGTAACCAAAACAATTATTTTTTTAACTGAAGACTGTATTGTTGGATGTATATGGAGGAATTCTGGGTCATATTAGCATCTGCTATTCATCATAATGGGTTTGGGCAGGGGTGTCCAATCATGTGCCATGGAGGGCCAAGACCCTGCAGGCTTTACCTCCAACGAGTGTCTTCAACAGCAGATTCCACTGAACTTCTTCCACTAACTGCTGATCAGTGAGAACACCTGCTGAAGAGACTGGGTAGAAGAGAGAACCTGCAGGGTCTTGGCCCCCCATGACACATGATTGGAAGCCCCCGGATTAGGTTTAATGGGATTTAACATTTTAACACAAACTGCTTTATGGTTCATAATTCTGTTGACAGATTTACACAAAACCAAAAGTGATTTCTCAGACTGCTGGATTGTTCTTAGACAGCTTTTCCAATCTTTCAGTATTTAATTTGTGCCACATGGTGGTAACCTTCACATATAAAAAAGAGACATCTGCAAAAACTTCACAGGTTTATTGTCAGTGCAATTCCCAGTGCAATACTACATGAATGCATGTATAGTACGTTGTTGATGCAGAGAATATATATTTCTACAGTACATGTATCTAGTAAATCAAGTATATTCCATGTAACCTTGTGACTGCATTATTTTAATTGCCTTTAATCCTAGATCAAGTTTGTTTTGGCCTAAAATACATCATAACTGTCAAATATATCTTATTATACGTAACTCATTACTGTTTACTTTTTGAATGTATATTTTGTGGCTAATATAGTTATTAACCTGGCGATCAAGTTGTGTCAGCTGATCATTTTTTTCTATGACACCACCTCAGACTCTGCTGCAGAAGCAGGTACGTCCATGATATCTCAACAGTCTCTCCATGATTTTCACGCAGAGCAGAGCAATTTGTTGTACAGGAAATAAACGTTTCTACAGACATTCTTAAGCTCTATAACCACTGATCGTTGGTGAAGCTGTGCTGACATCAGTGACAGGCTGATGACATCAGTGACAGGCTGTTGACATCAGTGAGAGGCTGTGCTGAACGCCAGACCGACCGTTTGAAGAGGTAATTTCCCAACAACAGAGCCATCTGAAACACACATACACAGCATACATATACCGTACCTAACTTGCAGACATTACAGTGTAGCACGACGTACTTACAGCAAACTAGTATTAGCAACCATTAGCTTACCGTCATATATGACCTTGTTTGTATCCTCATGTCTTCGGCTCTCCCAGAAGCTGCAGAACTATTCCAGAGTGTTCCATCTTGCTGCCTGTACCCTTATCTGGTGGTCCTTTTTGGTATTTATGGCGAAAAAAGCCACAGACCGAGGAGTCACCTTGTAGAGCAGCCATGTTATGTTTGCTTGGGTCGCGCGCTTCACGTCACGAGAGTGTGGCGCCGCTTTGCTGTTCAAGAAATCCCACCCACTGCAGGCGTATCAGCAGTAATGTGGAAACGCAATCGAGGCTGAAACGAGTCGTTGTGAGATGAGTCGTGTTTTCAAATCGGGGCTAAGCGGGGCTAATGGAAAAGGCCCTTTAGTTTGCAATATACTTTTGTCCTTAAGCACGAGAAAGGAAAAATAATCTGTGTATTTCCACTAAAACAAAGTTGCTTTATCGCTTCCTTCAGTCAAAGTGCTGAGGTCATGAGGATTCACAGCTCTTTGTGACAGGTCACGTTGACTGATGGCTGCGTCTCAGCTACGGTTGGGTTAGTTTGTATATTTATGTGCGCTAAAAATATAAATCCATATTTATATCTAAATAAAACGAGTAACAAATCTGTTTAAATTTCAGTAACTGTAACGCATTACTGAATTTTTAAACACTAATTTCGTTACACAAGAAGTTAATGCAAAATTAGTGGCGTTGCAGTAGCATATTACTTTGCATTACTTTGTAACGTGTTACTCCCAACACTGCCCATTTTTTAAGACCTGCGTCCATACATGCAGCCCAGGCATGCAAGTCTATCCCACAGACACCTTGCTAGCATGGCGGTCCCTAAACTCCACCAAGAAATAAAACCCAAAGTTGAGTAATTCCTGAGCACAGCAAAAAGGACTGCACCAACTTCCAGAGCAAACTTCATGACCACAACAGCACACCATCCCAACTCCAGTCAATTTTCAGTGACTGAAACAAAAGCTAATGAGGTGAGCTGAATAGGCTGAATACTTTATTATCAGAAAACAGATGTTGTTGCTTTGTAATATCTCTTCACTAATTTTAGAGGATGAATATATAGAAGAGAAATGAATAATTGATACCAATAACTCATTTGGAACCCTGTTTACAGTGACACCCAATCAAATGATAAGAACAGCAAGGACCTGATGGCCAGGTTTCTGCCCACAGGCCCTGACTGGGCTCATCCCAAACGAGCCACATGGTTCATGAGTGCTTTGTGGATCAGGTAGTAATCTGGGCTTCTCTGCATTTACATTGCTGCCCCCGTGACCCAGACACCTAGATAAGTGGTAAAAGATGGATGGATTGATGAAAAAAACTTGCCACCTATTTCCAAAAAGAATAGCTGTAAACCACTTCTACATTAGCTTCACTTTTCAGACACTGACACAAATGCACACCACAAATTGAAAAAAATATGCTATTGTGGTGGCATGGGTGGGGGATTCTCCACCCAGAGAAGGCAGCTGGGATAAGGGGGAACAATGGACCGGAGGAGGAGGTGCCACCGGGGAGTCTCAAACTGGACAGTATGGACTATGCAATTCCCGGGGAGAGGAGTAACCACCGGAGCCGCTGGAAGAGAGAAGGGTATGAGCAGTGGGGCCGGTGTTATGTTATGTTAATGTGCCACACAGGTCTTTGCTCCAAAACAGTGTATTATGGTCGGAAGATCCGGGTCTCACTGCATGGAATTAAAAGTATAAAAGAGGAATGCACAGAGACCCGGGAGCTCTTTTTACTGTACTGTATGTTGGAGATGGAATAAAGTTCATGTGTCATCTAGCTCATTACCTCACGTGCTTCCTTTCTCCACACTATAACAAAAGTCCAGTATTGCTGGTATAAAAGGAAAAATTTCAGAGACTTTTTCCCTGAGTTCACAGTATTTCAGTCATGCTCTGATTGTTTTTACTTATGTTGGAAAGTGATCATCAGAGGAAATGCTCTTGTATGTTAGTTCTTTTCTTCAGCCTTGAGGGTTAGGTTTTGGTCTTGTGGTCTTGATGGATTATTTCTGGGTTGTTGAACTTAAAGAGACGTTTGTATTTTTCATCAGTAGTGCAGCTGATCCAGGTGGATGGGGGTGGTCAGAGAGAGTCCTGCAGGGCACACAGCTGGATGGTATGTGTGCTTTGTGCTTGGGACTGTCTCTGTCTTTAGTCAGGTGAGCAGACTGCACACCTGTGGCTCCTTTGCTTAGTCCTGTTTGCTTTGACACATTGTATGCTATCTCCTTCAACATCCATCTTTCACCCCCACTAACCCCCACCAACCTCCACCTACTGCTTCAAACCCTTTATCCTATTTTTTTTTTCTCTTAACATGGGAACCAGGAAATTTGAGTTCTTTAATCTGTGATTTAATTTTTTCTGTCAGTTCTGACAGAAAACTATATAAACTTGTAATAAAAGATTAAAAAATACATGCTACTTCACTGAACCTGTGCAGCACCTATCCTTTGTAAAATTCTCACAGCATATGGTGTCATTGTCCATAATGTGCTGAAATATGGGATGAAGCAGTCTTTTTTCTTTTATAATGACCTGGTTCAATCAACACTTGAACTGAGTGCTATTTTCTGTTTGCTTACACTTCACTGGCTTCTTACATTTTTTTTTCCCCTCCAGTTTTACTGATTTTTTTTCTTCAGAATTTTCTCCTTCATCTGTCCACAGATCATGCTAAGCCTTTGATAGAGATCGTGGTGGAGGGGGCATGGGAGCGATGTGGGTGGAGGGTGATGTGTGATTGTGGGTCGGGGTGTCAGTGGCTCCCCAGGACTTGCTATGAATGGATTTGACTGAATAACTGCCCAAGTGAAGACAAAAAATGTCTCTGAAAGAAGTTCTTTGTGCGTAACCAGCTACCCATGATGGTGCTGCAATTGCCTTTTCTAATTTGCTGTAACATGCTTTAGCATTCATTGACATCCTTCATCTATATTTGCAGAGAGGTTTCATCACTTGGCCACATGTCTACAAGTATAAAGTTGAATGAATTTCAGTCATCAGTTTATTCTCATAATACACACTTTTCACTGCAGTCTTATTTCTTGTTAGTTATCTAGCATAAAAGTCTATTTTATTTTGTCTTGGTTCTTGTCATATTTCCAGAAGGACTGGACCCAAATACTGGACACAACAGACAGTGATGTGAGGTGAGGCAAAGGAATGTTTTTTTATCAACTACATGCAATTTTCTTTCCTGCTGTAAGGGGAGAATTGGCTCCTGTAGAGACAGAGAAAAGGCGAGGGTAAGTATTGGGCAAATATCAGACTAATTTACAAAGAAGAACTGAGAGAGCTTACTTGAGTTGCAGGAAGGCAGTACGGGTAATTTTGGCAGTGGGGAGCAACTGGGATTTTCTGGGATTTTCTGCAGAGTTAATAAATTTCAATAAATACTTACTCATTCCATCCAAACCGTGGTCTTGTTTCTGTGTCCGCATCTTTGGGTCCACCTCTGGTCAAAATCATGTCATAGATACATTTTTGTCTTACTGATATAATGTTCGTGAGGGATTCATTTGAATGTACTACTTAAGGATGAACGTACTGTAGTGAATCACTTACCGAAACTGGCCTGAATCACTTACGAAAAGGTAGATCCAATGGTGTGCTGAATGCACTGCTTCTGAAACTCATACACTTCACTGATTGACAGCTCTCCTAGCCCTTTTACAGTTGTGCAAACCTGGAGCTGCTTTTTACTGGATGACTCATCTACCAGAAGGTGGGTGATGCAGAATATTAAACAGATCGAACATGGCACTGCCTCAACAGTAAACTTTCTCTAATATCTTGAAAATGAAGCATTGAAAGTGATTCTGAAAAAATTTTTGAAGTGAGACATACAGTTGTGCTCATAAGTTTACATACTCTGGCAGAATTTATGATTTTTTTGGCCATTTTTCAGAGAATATGAATAATAATACAAAAACTTTTCTTTCACTCATAGCTAGTGGTTGGATAAAGCCATTTATTACACTGGTCAACACCAAATTTATTGTCTAAGATTTTTTAGCTGATTTAGGACCATTTTAATGTGCTGAATCCAAAAATCACATTGGTTTTGTTCAATCAGGTCAACTTTTGAATTATGGCCACATGTTGTTTTATACGTTTTTGTTTACATGTATGGTATTTTCGCTTTATATGATGCAAAATTCTTTTTTATATCTTGAAATTCTCTGAATTTTGAACAATGATGATGTAGCATTCAATTTACATGTACTTACCTTTATATAAAGGTAAGTACTTGCACAGTACTAAGTAAGTACAGGTTTTTACTTAGCACCTGATCGAGAGAAACGGATGTCATTTTCGGATTCAGCAGTGCAAAATTGTTTTAAATCAGTTGAAAAAACACAGACAACTTACAAAAAAATTATTTTTGTAACCCTGTGTTATCAAACAATTGTGTTTGCCCTTTTTAAATCATAATGACAACGGAAACTATCCAAATGACCCTGATCAAAAGTTTACATACCCTAGTTCCTCAGTTGGGCGCATGCGCACGCAGTGACCGGCAGCGAGTGAAAAAAGTTCAACGTCTGTGTTTCTGTTTTTATGCACTTTAAGGTGTTTTAACGTAATTCTCTGGGCCGTTTTTGTCCTTGAATGTTTGTGGACTATATAACGAAGAGCTCCCTGGTTCCATCAGTATGGATTTCCTTCTTGTCGTTTCTTTCTTACCGGCTCTTTGTTTTGGAGGTAAGCGTGATCGTGGTCATGCCGGGAAGAACGCAGTATTCCAGAGACATGTTACTGCATTTAAACATGGATAATGCAGCATCTGTGTTTGAGTCTGTGCCACAACTGCTGGACTTTATTTTAAGAGATTTTCATGGACACAGCAATGAAAACAGAGACAAGAGGAGGAAACGCGGAAAGCATGGAGGCGTAAGATTAAGCCTGAGGAGGCGTCAGCTTAACCGCATTCCTCTTCCTTCCATTATTATGGGGAAAGTACAATCCCTAAGAAATAAAGTGGATGAAATTCAAGGAAATATACGATATCAGAAGGATTTCAAGAACTGCTGTGTCATGGCTTATACGGAGACGTGGCTTACGGCGCATGACCGGGACCTGGGCCTGTGTATTGATGGCTTTGGAGCCCTACTTCGCTCGTATTGGCAGGAAGAGGTAACATCAGGGGGGCGGCGTATGTTTATATATTAATAAACAGTACTGTACATCTGTCCCGGTCAGAGAGCGCATCTGTACACCAAATGTGGAGCTGCTGTCCATGTCACTACACCCCTTTTATCTGCCCCGCGAGTTTCCCCAACTTTTTCTAGCGACTGTGTACATTCACCCAAGGGCAGATGCTGCCTCTGCCTCCAGTACCGTCTTTGATGTGGTACAGCAGTTGCAGTCGATTTCCCCAGAGGCTCCAAATTTTATTCTTGGGGATTTTAACCACGTGTCTCTAAAGAAGACACTTAAAAACTTTTATCAGTATGTCTCCTGCCCAACCAGGTGAAAAAAGACTTTGGACCTGTGCTATGGCTCCATAGAGAGGGCCTATAAATCACTTACCCTTCCTCCTTTAGGATCCTCAGATCACAACTGTGTACATTTGCTGCCCACATATAAAACTGCTCTCAGAAGAGACAAGGCGAAGACCAGAGACATAAATGTGTGGACAGAGGATTCAGTGCACTGCCTCCAGGAATGCTTTAACTGTACAGACTGGGAGGTGGTCTCACTGTCCTGCGGAGATGATTTGGACACTTTAGTGGACGTGACATGCTCATACATGGCTTTCTGCAGAAACATGATCGTTCGACGTAAATGTGTCAAAATATATCCCAACAACAAGCCATGGGTTACAAAATCAGTTAAATCCTGCTTACAGAGGAAAGCACTTGCCTTTAAACAGGGGGTTGTTTCTGAGCTGCAGGTTGCCACAAAAGAGCTGAAGGTCGAAATTTTAAGAGCAAAATAGAATTATAAATCAGAGTTGGAAAGCAAGATGGCAACAAAGAAACTTGGTTCAGCCTGGGCCAGTATGAAAACTATTGCAGGCCTTCAGAGCAAAGAGCGCAGTAATCGTGTGTTTTTAGATGGTTTTAATTCAGACACAGAGCTGGCTAATGCTCTTAATTGTTTTTATGGTCGTTTTGACTCCTTTGATTTTAGCACAGAAACCCAAGATTTGAAACAGAAACTCAAAGACAATCAGCTCTTTAATATTAAGGTGCAAGATGTTAAAAGGGTGTTCTGTGCTGTAAAAGTGAACAAAAGTCAGGGCCTGAAAATATATGTGGGCGCTTGGTAAAGTCCTATGCACATTTCACTACATTTTCAATAAGTCCTTACAGACACAACATGTGCCTAAGATCTGGAAAGATGCTGTGGTTGTCCCCGTTCCAAAATCCAGCCGTCCTAAAATGGTAAATGATTTTAGACCAGTTGCTTTGACTTCAATTTTAATGAACATTTTTGAAAAAATGGTCAGATTTGAGGCCCTAAAGCAGACTGAGCATGCATTGGATCCTTTGCCGTTTGCCTATAGGCCTCACAGAGGAGTGGAGGATGCCACTGTCACTCTGTTTAACATGCTTTTTGAACATCTGGATTTTAATGGGACACACACCAGGCTTTTATTTGTGGACTTTTCTTCCGCCTTTAATACAATCCAACCTCATATTTTAGTCGAAAGGCTCCTGCAACAATTTGATTTGAGTAATAATCTGGTGGGCTGGATTCTGGATTTTTTAACCAACAGGACACAGAGAGTAAGGGTCAATGGTACATTGTCTGACCTAAAGTGTTCTTCTACTGGCTCTTCTCAGGGGTGTGTGTTGTCACCACTACTCTTCATCCTGTACACAAACATGTGTTGGAGCAGACATGACAACAGACACATTATAAAGTGTGCTGATGACTCAGTTGTTGTCAGTCTCCTCCAGGATGGTGAGAGTGGCCACGGCCCAGTAGCTGATGATTTTGTTCAATGGTGTGAGGATTCCTATCTGCAGCTGAATATGACAAAAACTAAAGATATTATTATTGACTTTAGGAGGAAAACTCCCAGGCACGAAGTCACTGTACTAAAAGGCCAGACCACTGAATGTGTACAATCCTACAAATATCTTGGGACGATTATTGATAGTAATCTAAACTTTGAAGAGAAGTGCGAAAGGGTGTGCAAAAAGGGTCAGCAACATTTGCATTGTTTAAGGAAACTTGCACGCTTCCAAATTGACCGAATCATAATGACAATGTTTTATCAGGCTTTTATTGAATCTGTTTTATCCTTTTCTTTAGTGTCATGGTTTGGTCAGTGTTATGACCCAAGCGCCGGTCTTGTCCGCGCTCGGGCTACGTATAGCTCGCTGCCGGCTTTGACAACTGTGGGTTATATTCTGGCTTCACCGGGCTCTTATTGTGAAGGCGCTCTGTGGGGCTTCCATCTGTCAAGGTCGGTCAGCTGGCTGTCATTACTGCTCGTTAGTGTTCGGCTTTATTAGGCGGGCGCTGACGGCAGTTGAGTTGCAGGAGTATCGTCTAAACCTCGTCAGACATTCATCGTCCTCGTCATGTCAGGTTCGTGTGTATATTCTCGTGCTTATGCTTGCTCATGTCATGTCATGTTTTAGATCGTAAGTGGCTGGGGTTAGCCTTACGGTCTCATGCTCTATGTTTAGTGTATCTTCGCCACAGTCACTCTTAGTCTTGTGTTACGTCTTGTGTCTTGTTAATAAATCACCATCATTGCAAAACTCATCGGTGGACTCTTGGCGTCTTATGGTGATCCGCGAGGATCACCGCATGACAGTATACCCCTGCCAGACGTCTAAATGGAGACGCCACACCGAGACGCCTTTTTCACCGTGAGTTTTTGCTTTTTTGGACATTTGTTCTCTTCCTGTCTGGGTACGGTGTGCTGGAGGAATGCCGTCGCGGAGGGGCCACGCTCAGAGTTCGAGCAACGAGCTGGCGGACGTCCTGGAATATGTGGATGAAACACTCATCTCTGCTTCCCTCCTCGACTACGACAGTGATGTACGCTGGTACCTGGACTGCGCTGAGGATGTGCTTAATCATCTTTCTCCCCGCTACGCTGACCACCCTGAAGTCGGCGCGAGGAGGGATGACATCGCCGCACAGCGCAAGATACTCCGTATGGTGGAGGAGGACTACGGCAGGAAGCAGCGGAGGAGGCATCCTCACGCCCCGTGCTGGGATCCCGCTCCTGTCCTTGACCCAGTCCAGGAGTTCGCGCCATCTGGGGGCCGACGACGATGTCGGCGCCGCGGCCCAGGCAGTCCTCAGCAGAATCCCCGGCTGGACCTGCTGTCGGCGAAGCCCGTCAGTGGACCTCTGAGAGCAGCTCCTCCTCGTCCTTCCGGGGGGCCCTCTGTTGCCATCCAGCGGGGAGAAAGAGGAACAACGTCCCCTACAGCAGGCACCATCCTCACTCCGGGAGAAAGGCAAGTGCTAGTTCATTCTTTACATGATAATTGTGATCTGCCTTGTCTGACTCCTGGGGGCAGAGTTCGGGATTCGCAGTCCCCCGAACTCCTACCACCTGCTGTAGTTACATTAACTAAACCTGCTGCCTCAGTGTCTCCCTCTGCTGAGTGGTCCGTGACGCCAGGCCTACGTCGTCGGATGAAGAGGGGGCCTGCAGTGCTGGAAAGCCTGAATCCGGCCCTGCAGCCATGTTGTGGATGGAGGAGAAAAGCGGACTGCGGCCCGGAGCCTGAGCCGATGATGAAGCGTCCCCGGGTCTCCTCGCCAGAATGGTCTGAGCCAGCGGGTCGAGTGTCCCCAGCCCCCACGCCATATGGGTCATCGGCGTGGACATCACCGCGGGAGGAACCTCAGGCTGCAGACATCATCTTGCCAGATGCGGTGGCTGACGCAGCTGAGTTGGAGCCTGCTGACGAGAGTCGCCGCCCTGAACCTGGATCGTCGGAGTCCTGGGTGGCAACAGAACCCGAGTGCAGGCAAGTGCTCCCTCTTGTGTCCCTGTCCCCTGTTTTGGAGCATTTGTGCATGCCTCTCGGGGAGGCGAGTGAGGAGCAGCCGCCTGCTGCGCCCGAGCTCGTCTCGCTGGGTTCTGTTGCTACCGGTGATATTGATCCCGGTTTTCTTGTTTTTTGTGAGCCTCGTTGCAGTGTCGCCGGCATGGAGCCAGTAGGAGTCACTGATTTGGAGGTTCCAGGTTCGGGGGTGGAGATCGTCAGCGGAGCTGCACCAACCCAGTCGGGGTCCGTTGTGGAGGCTGTTGTGGCCCAATCGAGGTCCGACGTGGGTGCGCCAGAAGCCCAATCGGGGTCCACCGCAGGTCCGGTTCTGGCCCAATCGGGGCCCAACGTGAGTGCGCCCAAGGCCCAATCGGGGTCCATTGCGGGAGCTGCTTTGGTCCAATCGGAGTCCGACATGGGTGCGCAAGAGGTCCAATCGGGGTCCACCGCAAGTGCGGTTCTGGCCCATTCGGGGCCCGACATGAGTGCGCCCAAGGCCCAATCGGGGTCCATCGCGGGAGCTGCTTTGGTCCAATCGAGGTCCGACGTGGGTGCGCCAGAAGCCCAATCTGAGTCCACCGCAGGTGCGGTTCTGGCCCATTCGGGGCCCGACGTGAGTGCGCCCAAGGCCCAATCGGGGTCCATCGCGGGAGCTGCTTTGGTCCAATCGGGGTCCGACATGGGTGCGCCAGAGGTCCAATCGGGGTCCACCGCAAGTGCGGTTCTGGCCCAATCGGGCCCCGATGTGAGTGCGCCCAAGGCCCAATCGGGGTCCATTGCGGGAGCTGCTTTAGCCCAATCGGGGTCCGACGTGGGTGCAGCCGGGACTCAATCGGGGTCCAGCGGAAGTGCAGCACCGGTGTGGTCCGCGGACGGTGGAGGAGCTGCAGACCCTTTGCCGTCGGATGGAGTACGGGCTCATCCTTGCCTTCTAGTCCCTCTACAGGGTTATCGCCCCTGCGCATCATCGCCGGGGGCCGTGATTTGTGATTACGTCCTGCAGTTGCCTTATTTTTGTTTTATGTGCAGTTAGGTTTGACCCAGTAATTGTTCTGTTTTCTGTACATGGTTATTTTGAAAATTCACTTGAGCATTCACACAGGTGAGAAGCCATTTTCTTGTGAAACATGTGGGCAAAGATTTAATTTTCTCTTGCTGTCCTGTGCTGTTTGCTGTAATTATTTGGGCATTTAGTCTGATTTGAGTATTTGGTATATTTTTTTGTCATTGTGCTGTGTTAGTTTCTTTTTTCCCTTGCCTGGTCTTGATTGTGTTCTTATTGTACTGATTCTGGGTTTGGTCTCTCTCTCCCTCCGGACTTGCCCCCAGCCGCCCACCCTTGAGGGGGTGGGGGGGCAGGGTGGTCTATGGGCGTTCTGGAAGCCCGCCCTCAGAGGGAGGGTACTGTTATGACCCGAGTGCCGGTCTTGTCCGCGCTCGGGCTACGTATAGCTCGCTGCTGGCTTTGACAGCTGTGGGTTATATTCTGGCTTCACCGGGCTCTTATTGTGAAGGCGCTCGGTGGGGTTTCCATCTGTCAAGGTCGGTCAGCTGGCTGTCCTTACTGCTCGTTAGCGTTCGGCTTTATTAGGCGGGCGCTGACGGCAGTTGAGTTTCAGGAGTATCGTCTAAACCTCGTCAGACATTCATTGTCCTTGTCATGTCAGGTTCGTGTGTATATTCTTGTGCTT
Source organism: Pholidichthys leucotaenia (assembly GCA_020510985.1). Classification (NCBI taxonomy): domain Eukaryota; kingdom Metazoa; phylum Chordata; class Actinopteri; order Cichliformes; family Pholidichthyidae; genus Pholidichthys; species Pholidichthys leucotaenia. The sequence continues at coordinate 287,582,705 of CM035841.1, forward strand.
ATGCTTGCTCATGTCATGTCATGTTTTAGATCGGAAGTGGCTGGGGTTAGCCTTATGGTCCCATGCTCTATGTTTAGTGTATCTTCGCCACAGTCACTCTTAGTCTTGTGTTACGTCTTGTGTCTTGTTAATAAATCACCATCATTGCAAAACTCATCGGTGGACTCTTGGCGTCTTATGGTGATCTGCGAGGATCATCGCATGACAGTCAGATAAACCTGAAACAGAGGAAATCCTTGGATCAGGTAGTTAGATGGTCCAGCCGTTTGCTTGGTGAGTCACAGCTGAGCCTGACATCCCTGTACACCAGACAGGTACAGAGGATTGTTACCTCCATTTTAAATGATGACTCCCACCCTTTGCACTGCCACTTTCAGCTTCTTCCCTCCAGACGGAGGTTTGCTGTCCCAAAAAGTAAAACCCAGTGCTACAAAAACAGCTTTGTTCCTGCTGCTGTTAAAGAGTTGAACAAGATGTAACAATATATTGCACATAATTTAGTTACCTATTTATTAATTTTATTTTATATTTACTTATTTCTGTAGGTTTTTTATTTGGGTTCTAAATCTTTTATTGGGTTTTAGACTTTTGAGTTTTTAACCTCTTTGACTAGTCTTTAACTTTTTAATATGACCCTTCTCTCTTATCTCCTTGTTTTTGTTGTTGTTGTTGTTGTTGTTGTTGTTTTTTCTCTTATCTCTTTGTCTTATGTCCTGATTGGTGGAGCCTTGAGTACTTTTATCATGTTTATAGTCAGCTACATGTGTGCCTGTGTTTGTGTTCATGTTGAATGTAATTGTGGTTTGTAAATATGGATGTCACCTGACTGCAAAACAAATCTACCTATGGGTACAAATAAAGTAACCTGAACCTGAACCTTCTTAATACCATGTATTGCCACCTTTAATGTCAATGAAGCTTGAAGACTTACAGTCATGTGAAAAAATTAGGATACCCCATTAAATATTCATTTCTTTATTAAGAAATGTTCACATATCTATGTCTAACCTTGTTTTTGTTTTTATTTGCATTTTTTAACATTTATTTTAGCCATTTTAAGTGAGAATTAATGTGGAGGTGTCCTGAAAAAGATGGGGGTATCCTAATTTATTCCTCTCTCTATTTGCTTAGAATTATATTTTACAGAAAATTTGAAAAAAGTCTTTAATTCATTATTAATTGTTTAGTTGTATTATATGAATCTCCCAGTATTTTAAACACTGATATTAAATATCTGTATGTCCAAATATGTCAAAACACACACACACACACACACACACACACACACACACACACACACACACACACACACACACACACACACACACACACACAGGCACAGGGTATCCTAATTTTTTCACATGACTATATGCGGTAGTTGTGGATGAGACACGTTATTTTCTCAGATGGTAAAGCTGCCAATACTTCTTGGCAATAAAAGCCTCCTGTTCCTGTAAATTCTTGGGCTGTCTTTCATGAACTGCATGTTTGAGATCTCCCCAAAGTAGCTCAATGATATTGAGGTCAGGAGACTGTGATGACCACTCCAGAACCATCACTTTTTTCTGCTCTAGCCAACAAAAGGTTGACTTGGCCTTGTGTTTTGGATCATTGTCATGTTGGAATATCTAAGTGCGTCCCATGCGCAGCTTCTGGGATGATGAGTGCAGATTTTCTTCCCAGTCTTTTTCTTCTTCCTCCTCCTCCTCTTTGGCTGCTCCCCTTAGGGTCGCCACAGTGGAGCATCTGCCTCCATCTCACCCTACCCCTAGCATCTTCTCTGTAACACCAACCCTTTCCATGCCCTCCTTCACTACATCCATGAATTTTCTCTGTGGTCTTCCTCTTTTTCCTCCTGCCTGGCAGCTCAATCTTCAACATCCGTTGTCCAATATATCCACTATCCCTCCTCTGCACTTGTCCAAACCATCTCAGCCTTGCCTCTCTTACTTTGTCTCCAGACCACTCAACCTGAGCTGTCCCTCTGATATATTCATTTCTAATCTTGTCCCTCCTAGTCACTCCCAATGAAAATGTTAGCATCTTCAACTCTGCTACCTCTAGCTCCATTTCCTGTCTTTTTGTCAACACCACCATCTCCAAACCATACATCATCACAGGTCTCACTACCATCTTGTGAATCTTCCCTTTAACTCTTGCTGCTACGCTTCTATCCCAAATCACCCCTGACACTCATTTCCACCCACTCCACCCTGCCTGCAATATCTTCTTCACCTCTTTAGTGCATTTTCCATTGCTTTGGATGGATGATCCCATGCATTTAAACTCATCTACTTTCACTAAGACTGCTCCTTCCATCTTCACCATTGTACCTGTCTTCTTCTCACTCACACTCATGTATCCTGTCTTGCTTCTACTGACTTTCATTCCTCTTCTCTCCAGAGCATACCTCCACCTCTCCAGGTTCTCTTCCACCTGCTCCCTACTCTTACTACAGATCACAATGTTATCTGCAAACATCATGGTCCACAGAGACTCCTGCCTGACCTCATCTGTCAGCCTGTCCATCACCATGGCAAACAAGAAGGGGCTCAGAGCCGATCCCTGATGTAACCCCACTCCCACCTTGAACCCATCTGTCACTCCTACAGCACACCTCACCACTGTCTCGCTGTCCACATACATGTCCTGCATCACCCTCACATACTTCTCTGCCACTCCTGACTTTCACATACAGTATCACACTTCGTCTCTTGGTACCCAATTGTAAGCTTTCTCTAGATCCACAAAGACACAGTGCAGCTCCATCTGACCTTCTCTATACTTCTCCATCAACACTCTTAAAGCAAACATTGCATCTGTAGTACTCTTTCTTGGGATGAAACCGTACTGTTGCTCACTGATTGTCACCTCTCCTCTTAAACTTGTTTAGCTACACCTCTGCCTCTTTTAGTGATAACGGTAAATGTAATAAACGTTGTCTTTTTGAGGCGCTCGAGGCGAGGTTGTCTGATTTGGAATCCCGGCTCCGCTGCATTGAAACACCGTCTGCGCCAGTTACTCTTGACGGATGCCCCTTAGCTGCAGCGGAGCTAGCTAGCATAGCTAACCCCCTTAGCGGTCCTCCGGGTCTCCTCAGCAGCGAGGAGACTGGGTGGGTGACGGTGAGAAGGAAGCCTAGTCGCAAAGACCCGGTACACCACCAACCTGTTCACGTTTCTAATCGTTTTTCCCCGCTCAGCGACACACCCGCTGAGGAAAAAACTCTGATCATTGGCGACTCTGTAGTCAGAAACGTGAACCTAGAGACTCCAGCGGCCATAGTCAAATGCATTCCTGGGGCCAGAGCAGGCGACATCGAGTCAAATTTGAAAATGCTGGCTAAAAGTAATTGTAAATACACCACAATTGTTATTCACGCCGGCATTAATGACATCCATCTCCGGCAGTCGGAAGTCACGAAACTTAATGTAGAATCAGTGTGTGACTTTGCAAAAACGATGTCTGCCACTGTAGAATTCTCTGGGCCCCTCCCCAATCTGACCAGTGATGACATGTTTAGCCGCTCGTCATCCTTGAACCACTGGCTGTCTGTGTGGTGTCCTGCAAATGACGTGGGCTACATTGACAATTGGAGCTCATTTTGGAGAAAACCTGGTCTTATGAGACGAGACAGCATTCATCCCACTTTGGATGGTGCTTCTCATTTATCTAACAATCTGGCATCTTTTTTATCCAAATTTCCAAAACCTTGACTACTCAGAGTTGGGACCAGGAAGCAGAGTCGCAGTCTTACACGCCTCTCTGCAGCTCCTCTTCATCCGCCACCCCTCAACTTAGCTCCTGTCTTCCCCATCAGGGAATCATTGTTTGCTCCCTCCAAAGTAAATAAAAATATAATATATAAGCATCCCAAAGTGATTAAGCAAAATATTGGTAAAACTCAAATTAAACATAAAACCTCTAAATTGAATGATTTGGCCTCCGTTCCTCCTCATAATTTAAAAATTAAATGTGGTTTATTAAATATTAGGTCTCTAACTCCCAAGTCTCTGTTAGTCCATGATCTGTTAATTGATCATCAGATTGATTTAATATCCCTTACAGAGACTTGGTTAGGGCAAGAGGATTATGTTGGTTTAAATGAATCAACTCCCTCTGGTTATTTAAACTGTCAAAATCCCAGAAGTTCTGGTCATGGAGGAGGAGTAGCAACAATTTACCATTCCAAATTACTAGTTAATGTAAAGCAAAAAACATGTTATAATTCCTTTGAGGGCCTGGTCCTCAGTATTGGGCACTTTAGCAATTTTAGGTTAAACCCAATTTTATTTGCCATAGTTTATCGTCCCCCATCAACCTACTCAGAATTTTTATCCGAATTTGCTGATTTCTTAGCTGATTTAGTGCTGAAATCTGATAGAACTAGAAAAGCACTCGGACAGCGCAGACCTCCGCCAAGCACCACAGTTCCCCCCATACAGTGTTTGTGTGTACGTTTTCAGATTCCTTGACCACGAAAACATATGACTAGCAATTGGATTGACAATGATAGGATTAGTGGTTCAGTAGTTATTCACGAAAATGGTATTTTCCGTAATGGCGGTTTTCTTCTGGACGGTGATCCGGATCATCCCCAAAATTTAATCAGTTCTTCCTTGTACCATTTCCAACAATGCCTGAAAGTTTCATCGAAATCTGTCAAAACTTTTTGAGTTATCTTGCTAACCAACAGACAGACAAACAGACAGACAAACAGACAAACCCTGGCAAAAACATAACCTCCTGGCCTGCGGCCTGGCGTAGGTAATAATTATAGTAGGGGACTTTAATATACATGTGGATGTAGATAGTGACTGCCTGAATGTGGCATTTAATTCAATATTAGACTCGATTGGGTTTTCTCAGAAAGTAGGAAATTCTACTCATTACCTCCACCATACATTGGACCTTGTTCTGACATATGGCATAGAAATAGAAAATCTTGTAGTGTCTCCTCATAGCCCTGTACTGTCAGACCATTGTCTGTTAACCTTTGATTTTACTATTTCTGACTATTTGGCTCTTAAAGAAAAATATTATTACAGTAGATGCCTCTCGGATGATGCTGTTACCAAATTTATACAGATTGTTTCCTCTATGCCATGTGTCAACGCAACGGAAATAAGCTATAGACAGCTTGCTCCTTCTGTAATTGATAACATGGTGGATAGTGTTACAGCTTCTCTGCATCAGACTCTAGACTTGGTGGCCCCCTTAAAAAAGAAAAAGTCTAATCAGAGATTTCTAACTCCTTGGTTCAACACAGAAACTCGTAGCTTAAAACAGAAGACTCGTCAATTAGAAAGAAAATGGCGCTCCACTAATTTAGATGAAATCTATTTAGCTTGGAGAAATCATCTTTTAATCTATAAAAAATCTCTTAGAAAAGCTAGAACGAGTTATTATTCTGCATTAATAGAAGACAACAAGAATAATCCCAGGTTTCTTTTCAGCACTGTAGCCAAGTTGACAAAGAGTCAGGACTCTGTCAATCCTAGCATTCCCTTAGAGCTTACTAGTCAGGACTTTATGAACTTTTTCAATAATAAAATTTCATCCATCAGAGATAAAATCAATCAGATTCTTCCCACAGTTAACTTAAATACTGTAACTACTACAACTCCTTCTTTTGATGTCTGTCTTGATGAGTTTACTCCAATCGACCTTTGTGAGTTAGACAAAATAGTTTCCTCATCCAAACCTTCAACTTGTCTTTTAGACCCTATTCCTACCAGGTTATTTAATGAAGTCTTCCCACTTATTGGTAGCCTTATTCTTCATATAATCAATTCTTCATTAACTTTAGGCCATGTACCGCAGGCTTTTAAAACGGCTGTAATTAAACCCTTACTCAAAAAGCCAACACTAGATCGAGGAGCTTTAGCTAACTATAGACCAATCTCTAATCTCCCTTTCATTTCAAAAATCTTAGAAAGAGTTGTTGCTATGCAATTATTTGACCACCTGCAGGGAAATGGTTTACTTGAAGAGTTTCAATCTGGGTTTAGAATCCATCATAGGACTGAAACAGCCTTAGCGAAGGTCACTAATGACCTCTTCATTGCATCTGATAATGGACTAGTTTCTGTACTTGTCCTTTTAGACCTTAGTGCAGCTTTTGATACTATCGATCATAATATTCTACTTGATAGATTAGAACACTATGTTGGACTTAATGGAACTTCGTTGCAGTGGTTTAGATCTTATTTATCTGATAGGTTCCAGTTTGTTCATGTAAATAATGAGTTTTCTTTCAGCTCAAAGCTTAGTCATGGAGTTCCACAGGGATCTGTGCTAGGCCCTACTCTTTTTAGTTTATACATGCTTCCGTTAGGCAACATTATTAGAAAGCACTGTATACATTTTCATTGTTATGCAGATGACACACAATTATACCTGTCAGTGAAGCCAGATGATAGTAATCAATTAGCCAAGTTAGAAGCCTGTCTTAAGGAAATCAAAGCTTGGATGACTTGTAATTTCCTGCTATTAAATTCAGATTAGACTGAAGTCATTCAGTCTTCATTCCCATTCAGTCAGTCATTGTCATTCCCACAATCCAAAGACATGCATGTTAGGTTAATTGGTTGTTCTAAATTGTCCCTAGATATCTGTTTCCTATGGGCCCTTAGAATAGAGGGTTAGTATTAGTGAAAGCGCTTTGAGTGGTCTTTGTGACTAGAAAAGCGCTATATAAGTGCAGGTTAGTTAGTTAGTTAGTTAGTTATTCTTGTTGGTCCAAAAAAACCTTAGAAATACCTTTCCAAATCAAACTTTCAGTTTGGATGCGGTTACTCTTTCTCTTAATAGCTCTGTGAGGAACCTTGGAATTATTTTTGATCAAGATCTGTCCTTCAATTCACATATTAAATTTGTTTCTAAGACTGACTTCTATCATTTGCGTAATATTGCCAAGATTAGGAGCATCTTGTCTCAGAGTGATGCTGAGAAACTGATCCACGCTTTTGTTAGCTCGAGATTAGATTATTGTAATTCTTTATGATCAGGCTGTCCTAAGACATCTTTAAAAAGTCTTCAGCTGATCCAAAATGCTGCAGCAAGAGTTTTAACAGGTACTAGAAAGAGAGATCATATCTCTCCAGTTCTGGCCTCCCTTCATTGGCTTCCCATAGAGTTTAGAATTAAGTTTAAAATCCTTCTTCTTACTTCCAAAGCTCTAAACAATCAGGCTCCTTTTTATTTAAAAGATCTGATACTACCGTATTATCCTAACAGAGCACTACGCTCCCAAAATGCAGGATTACTTGTAATACCTAGAATCTCCAAAAGTACAATGGGAGGCAGAGCCTTCAGTTATCAAGCTCCTCTCCTGTGGAACCAGCTGCCAATCTGGATTCGGGAGTCAGACTCGATCTCTGTTTTTAAGAATAGGGCTAAAACCTACTTTTTGATATAGCCTACAATTAGGGAGGGATCATGTGTTTCTGAACCCTCCCTTAGTTATGCTGCTAATAGGTTTAGTCAGCCGGGGGACCTCCAATAATGCACTGGGCCTCACTCCTTTCTTCACTCTCAATGAAATTTTTTTTTTTGCTGGTCATTAACATCTGTTTGTTCTCTCCCATAGATTGAGTCCCCATCGTGCTGTTTGCTCTCTACATGTCTGTTCTTTTCATCTTCTCAATCCCCTCACCCCCCAGCCAGTCACAGCAGATGACTGCCCCTCCCTGAGCCTGGTTCTGCTGGAGGTTTCTTCCTGTTTAAAGGGAGTTTTTCCTCTCCACCATCGCCAAGTGCTTGCTCACAGGGGATCGCCTGATTGCTGGGGTCTTTCTGCAACTGTGGGGGTTCCCCCTACAGTTGATAGTGCTATGAGATGACTGTTGTTGTGAAATGGCGCTATTTAAATAAAGTTGAATTGAATTGAATTGAATTGAATTGAATTGAACTGAATTGAATTAAACTGGCTTCAACAACTCTTTCCCATATTTTCATTGTGTGGATGATCAGCTTTATGCCTCTGAGGTTACTACAGCTCTGAGCATTGCGTTTGTTCTTGAAAATTGGTACCAAAACACTTCTTCTCCACTCCTCAGGCATCCTCTCACTCTCTAAGATTGTGTTAAACAATCTGGTTAAAAAGTCCACTGCCATCTCTCTTAAACATCTCCATACCTCCACTGGTATATCATCTGGACCAACTGCCTTTCCATTCTTCATCCTCTTCAAAGCTGCCCTCATTTCTTAGTGCTCAACATAATACAATGGGGGAAGGAGAAGTTGTTTGTGGTGGCGCCTTGTATGGCAGCGACCCCTCTTAGGCCAAATAGGTTCATTTTGTCTTCTTTTAATTATTTACACACTACATACACACTACACACTACATATAGTGCAAGAATGCCTCAACAATGACAGTACCTTAAAAAGACGCACCAATCTCACAGTTCATGACATATCCAAATTATTACAGTTTGTTGCAAAATCCACTTATTTTCGATACAGAGAAAAAATTTACAGACAAAAAGAAGGATTTGCAATGGGAGACCCACTATCAGCCATTATGAGCAGTTTTTCCATGGAGGATCTGGAAAACAAAGCCATTAACACAGCACCTACACAATGCAAACCCACCCTTTGGAAGAGATACATGGATGACATTTTGAAAAAAATAAGGAAAGGACACACACAAGAACTCACTGACCATCTGAATAGCATGGACAGCACTGGGAACATAAAATTCACACACAAAGAGGAGAAAAATGGCACCATAGCCTTTCTGGACATGAAAATCCACCACAACAATGACGGCAGCATAAAAGTCGCAGTCTACAGGAAACCAACCCACACAGATCAATACCTACTATGGACATCGGAACACCCCACAGCACACAAGCTATCAGTCGTCAGGACGTTATATGAACGAGCCACCATCATCACGGACCAAGAAGACAGACAAGGAGGAGGAAAACCACATAAAACATGCACTTATACGCTGCCAATATCCAGTATGGGCCATAAACAAAGGGAAACAGCAAGTCAAAAACAAAGAAAACAAACAGGAAATAAGACACAGAACAAAAGCCAAAATCAAGAACAAGGACACCATAACTATACCATACATACGAGGGATCACGGAACCAATTCAAAGGATCATGAAAAAATACAAAATAAACACAGCAGTCAAGCCACACAAAAAATTAAGACAGTTGTTAGTACACCCCAAGGACAGAATAGAACAAGACAAAAAATGCAATGTAATATATGAAATATCATGCAGATCATGCAACAAAACCTACATTGGAGAAACTGGGAGATTAGTCACCACAAGAAAAAAAGAACACCAGAAGGAATGTGAGAAGGAAACACAAGGACGACTCACAAGATCACAAAAAGAAAAGGCAGAACAAGAAACATTAAAATCAGCAATATCAGATCACTGCAAAAGAAATATTCATATCATGGACTGGGACAATGCAAAGATTATTGGATCGGAGAGCAACAGACACAAACGCTGGATCAAGGAGGCCATAGAGATCAGGAAGTGGGGAAAAGACACCATGAACCAAGATGAGGGGGCCTTTATGCTTTCCCACACCTGGGACCACATTCTCCAGAGACCATCTGACGGCAGGAGGCGGGGCCGGCTCGGTGGATCCGACAGATCTGCTGAGCTGGCCCCGCCTACGAAAATCAGCTGATAAATATCACCTGGCAGCAATCAGCTGACTCTTCTGACGAAGGCTGCAGTGCAGTTGAAACATGTAAAGAAGGTAAAGACAGCTCTTTTCTATTTTATTTTTTGTCTTTTATATGAACAAAAGATAAATAAAAAAAGTGACCCCTCTTATAGAAAGAAAATGGCGCTCTACTAATTTAGATGAAATCTATTTAGCTTGGAGAAATCATCTTTTAATTTATAAAAAATCTCTTAGAAAAGCTAGAACAAGTTATTACTCTGCATTAATAGAAGAGAACAAGAATAATCCCAGGTTTCTTTCCAGTACTGTAGCCAGGTTGACAAAGAGTCAGGACTCTATCAATCCTAGCATTCCCTTAGAGCTTACTAGTCAGGACTTTATGAACTTTTTCAATAATAAAATTTCATCCATCAGAGATAAAATCAATCAGATTCTTCCCACAGTTAACTTAAATACTGTAACTACTACAACTCCTTCTTTTGATGTCTGTCTTGATGAGTTTACTCCAATCGACCTTTGTGAGTTAGACAAAATAGTTTCCTCATCCAAACCTTCAACTTGTCTTTTAGACCCTATTCCTACTAGGTTATTTAAAGAAGTCTTCCCACTTATTGGTAGCTTTATTCTTCATATAATCAATTCTTCATTAACTTTAGGCCATGTACCGCAGGCTTTTAAAACAGCTGTAATTAAACCCTTACTCAAAAAGCCAACGCTAGATCCAGGAGCTTTAGCTAACTATAGACCAATCTCTAATCTCCCTTTCATTTCAAAAATCTTAGAAAGAGTTGTTGCTACGCAATTATTCGACCACCTGTAGGGAAATGGTTTACTTGAAGAGTTTCAATCTGGGTTTAGAATCCATCATAGGACTGAAACAGCCTTAGCGAAGGTCACTAACAACCTCCTCATTGCATCTGATAATGGACTAGTTTCTGTACTTGTCCTTTTAGACCTTAATGCAGCTTTTGATACTATCGATCATAATATTCTACTTGATAGATTAGAACACTATGTTGGACTTAATGGAACTTCGTTGCAGTGGTTTAGATCTTATTTATCTGATAGGTTCCAGTTTGTTCATGTAAATAATGAGTTTTCTTTCAACTCAAAGCTTAGTCATGGAGTTCCACAGGGATCTGTGCTAGGCCCTACTCTTTTTAGTTTATATATGCTTCCGTTAGGCAACATTATTAGAAAGCACTGTATACATTTTCATTGTTATGCAGATGACACACAATTATACCTGTCAATGAAGCCAGATGATAGTAATCAATTAGCCAAGTTAGAAGCCTGTCTTAAGGAAATCAAAGCTTGGATGACTTGTAATTTCCTGCTATTAAATTCAGATAAGACTGAAGTCATTCTTGTTGGTCCAAAAAACCTTAGAAATTCCTTTCCAAATCAAACTTTCAGTTTGGATGCAGTTACTCTTTCTCTTAATAGCTCTGTGAGGAACCTTGGAGTTATTTTTGATCAGGATTTGTCCTTCAATTCACATATTAAATTTGTTTCTAAGACTGCCTTCTATCATTTGCGTAATATTGCCAAGATTAGGAGCATCTTGTCTCAGAGTGATGCTGAGAAACTGATCCACGCTTTTGTTAGCTCGAGATTAGATTATTGTAATTCTTTATTATCAGGTTGTCCTAAAACATCTTTAAAAAGTCTTCAGCTGATCCAAAATGCTGCAGCAAGAGTTTTAACAGGTACTAGAAAGAGAGATCATATCTCTCCGGTTCTGGCCTCCCTTCATTGGCTTCCCATAGAGTTTAGAATTAAGTTTAAAATCCTTCTTCTTACTTACAAAGCTCTAAACAATCAGGTCTATTAGGTATATTATCAGGTCAATCAGGTATATTATTCTATATGTGATTGACATTGTAGATAGGAGAAACGTAATTTCGTTCTACTGTACATGATTGGTTGTATAGACTAAATGACAACAGAGATGGTTTCTTCTTCTTCTGCCTTGCTAATCCTTGGGACTTCCTTGTTCACCATCTCACCTTCATCCATCCTCCTTCTCCTCTTCTTTAGTCATCAGCTCTTCAAAGTACTCCTTCCACCTTCTCAACACATTCTCGTCATTTGTTAGTAACATTACCACTTCTGTCCTTAATCAGCCTAAACTGCTGCACATCTTTTCCAGCTCGATCTCTCTGTCTAGCCAACCAATACAACTCCTTTTCGCCTTCCTTAGTGTTTAGCCTCTCATACAACTCACTATATGCCTTTTCCTTTGCTTTTGCCACCTCTCTCTTTGCCATGCACCTAGATTCCAAATACTCCTGTCTACTTTCTTCATCTCCCTGGCTATCCCACTTTTTTCTTTGCTAACCTCTTCCTTTGAATACTTTCCTGTACCTCTTCATTCCACCACCAAGTCTTCTTGTCTTCCTTCCTTTGTCCACTGGATACACCATATATCTTTCTACCTGTTTCCCTCAATACTTTTGCTGTACTTTCCCAGTCATCTGGTAATTCTTCCCTACACTCAGAGCCTGAATCAACTCCTTCCTGAACTCTGTGCGACCTTCTTCCTTCTGTAACTTCTCCCACTTAATCTTTGGCTCTGCCTTCACTCTCTTCCTCTTCTTGCTTTCCAAAGTCATCCTACAGACTACCATCCTGTATAGCTACATTCTCCCCTGCCACCACCTTGCAGTCCCCCTTCCCTTTCAGATTTTTCCTTCTGCATAAGATGTAGTCCACCTATGTGCACCTTCCTCCATTCTTGTAAGTCACCCTATGTTTCTCTCTCTTCTTAAAGTATTGTCATGAACTGCCCGATCATGGGGCAAACAGATGACACCAAATGCGAGCAGTGAGCTTGCAAATTTAATAATGACACACATACAAAAACACTCAGACTACAGAATAGACAAGTAACTATGATATCCCAGCGGAGCTGGGCATACGGGGAGAAAGATAAGGAAGCTACGGATTCCCAGCGGAGCTGGATTTACAATTACAGAGACCAATGGAGACGAAAATGCCGTCTCCGGATAAGGACAGATGAATCAATGACCCAGCGATTAGCAAACGGAGGAACAAGGCTTAAGTAGGCAGTGAGAGTGATTACACAATTTGAATCAGCTGTGAGTCATGAGAGGAAAGGAGACGGGACTGACAGCTTGACAGGGGCACCGCTCACTACCAGAGCAAAACCCAGAAGTGCCACTGACAGCTGCAGCTCCAAAGAGAGCGAGAAGGAGAACACAGGAACAAAAAGGTGCTGGCAAAAATACAAATATAAAACGAGGACTACAATAAGGGCAAATAATAAACTGAAGGATAAATACAAATACTACCAAATATATAAATAACAAGATGAACGTAAACAGGAGAATGGGGAGAACTAAGAAATAAAACAAGATATATGAAAACTAACCAAGGATAAAATGACAGGAAACTAAGAACACAAAAATACAGCAGATATACAAATATGGAAAAAGACAATGAGACAGAGCACGATGGAACCTCCGTGCTCAGCTCATGACAAGTATGTGTTCACCACAGCCATTTCCATCCTTTAAGCAAAATCCACAATCATCTGTCCATCCACATTTATCTCTAGAACCTCCTCATTACCTCTCTTCCCTTCACCTATATGCAAATTAAAGTCTGCTCCAATCACCACTCTCTCCTCCCTGGGAACCCTTTCTACCACTTCATCCAACTTACTCCAGAATTCTTCTTTCTCCTCTACCTGACATCCAACTTGTGGGGCATACGCACTGACAACATTCAACATCCCACCTTTGACTTTTAGCTTCAAACTCATGGTTCTGTCTGACTCCCTCTGTACCTCCTGAACACTCGTCACATACTCTTCCTTTAAGATTACTCTTACTCCATTTCTCGTCCTATCTACACGATGGTAGAACAGTTTAAATCCACCTCCAATGCTCCTAGCCTTGCTTCCCTTCCATCTGGTTTCTTGAACACACAGTATATTTACCTTTCTCCTCTCCATCATATTAGCCAACTCTCTGCCTTTGCAAGTCATAGTCCCTACATTTAACGTCCCTACTCTCACCTCCACACTTTTACCTTTCCTTTTCTCTCTTTCCCTCCTAACATGCTGTCCCCCTCTCCTTTTTATTAATCCCCACAGGGAAATTACAGGACATCCACCTGGATGGATGAGGCAGCGACAGTACGGCACCAATACATTCATAATTCACACACACATTCACACCTAGGGCCACTTTAGAGTCTCCAATTAACCTAACTTGCATGTGTTTGGCCTGCAGGACCACTGCGAAATGCTTGCTCACAAGGGATTGACGGATTGTTGGGGTGTTTCTGCAATTTGTGGGTTTTTGTGAAATTGCACTATATAAATGAAGTTGAATTGAATTGAATCTTCTTGTTTAAAAGCTGTTAATTAACTGACAGCAGCCAAAAAAAAAAAAAAACCTAGAAAGCACTCAGAGAGCGCATACCTCTGCCACGGCTCCTTCCGTCCCTCATGGATGACCTCCAAAATGTAATGGGTTTGTGTGTAGGCCTAGAGCCACTTCTGGTGAAAATTGCATCAAAGTCTGTCCATTAGTTATGGAATATTGTTGCTAACACACTGTGAGAAGATGAGAGCCTCGGCTGAGGTTTGCATTCTCAGATCATCACCAAAATGTAGCAGGTTCCTCTCTAGGCCAAGAACCACCTCTGGTGAAAATTTCATCCAAATCCATTCACTAGTTCTGTGCTGCTTTGTTTTATTTGTGTGTTATTTTTATTTATCCTTTTTTCACATGTTCAAAATAAAGTGTTCTTCATCTTCTTCATCTTCCTGAAAATTTCATCAAAAATTGTTAATAACTTTTTGAGTAATGTTGCTAACAGACAGACAGACAGACAAACCAACAAACAAACCAATGCTGGCAAAAAATATAGCCTCCTTGACGAAGGTAATAAGTAAGCAGGGCATCCAGAATGCACTGCTAAGCGTTTCACATAGCAATGAATGGGAAGCCTTATTAGCAGTATGAACTCTGATCTGACCATTCTCAATCACACATCAGATCTATGTTATACAGTGGAGAAAATAAGAATTGAACATGTCAATACTGTTCTCATTAAATATATTTCTGATGGAGTCATTGACCTGAGATTTTCACCAGATATCAGTAACATACAAAGAAATATAAAGAAATCAAAGCAATTGTCACGCCTTGCCGCCCATCAGCGGCGCCAGCTGCACGCACACCTGCACCTCGTCAGCGGCGAGGGATTTAAGCCTCCTCGCCCTGGGCTTCGGCCTGAAGCCGTCAGTCTTCATTCGCTTCCCTTGCTGCAAGGAATCCCTACCGCCAAGCAAGCATTCAAGTAAGAATCTCTTACCTCCTTCTTCTCCCAGTCTGCTCCCCTGTGCACAGGTGGATTTCCCGGCGGCGGACCACTCCCCTCTGCCACCGTTCCCTCGCTGCTGCACCGGGCGCTCCAGGTCGCTGTCTTCCGGGCTTCACCCTTGCTGTGCCAGCCACCTGCCATAACCAAGTAAG
Source organism: Pholidichthys leucotaenia (assembly GCA_020510985.1). Classification (NCBI taxonomy): domain Eukaryota; kingdom Metazoa; phylum Chordata; class Actinopteri; order Cichliformes; family Pholidichthyidae; genus Pholidichthys; species Pholidichthys leucotaenia. Next base: position 287,597,877 of record CM035841.1, read on the forward strand.
CCTGTCATCATTATCATATCTCCTGTGTTGGTGTGGTGCCCGTTACCCTTCTCCCTTTGTTTCTCCCTTAGGGTTGTCCGGCTGTACGGCCTCCTGCCTCCGTGCCTGACGCAGACGCCACCACCAACACATTTACATCTCGCAGACACACACTCATACACACTTGTTGCTAATAAAGCTATTAGATCTACCCTGAGCCTGCGTGTGTGTCTCCTGAGCCGTGCATTATGTCAGTACGGCTTCAGCAGAGCGGCTCGGCAGACGGCGGGCTCACACGCCGACTTTCCACCCTCGAGGCTCGGGTGGACCTAATAGCCCACCAGCAACAGGTGATTTTAAATCAATTATCCATCATCACTAACCAATTGGACCGCTTGGACCCCCAACAGCCGTTCCCCCCGGCTCGTCAGGGCGGCGCGGCTCCTGCTGCTCCAGCGGCTGTCCAGTCTGCTCCGGCAGCACCGGTTCGGCTCACACCCATTCCGTCCCCCACCCGCTTTAGCGGTAAGCTCGGCGGAGCACGGGGGTTTATAATGCAATGTGAGTCCGTGTTCCACCGTGTGCCCGGAGATTTTCCCTCAGACCATAGCCGAATTGGCTACATAGGGAACCTCCTGGAGGGGCGAGCGCTTACTTGGGCTTACGCCGTAATGGCGAAGCCCAGTTACACCACCCTCACCTATGGCCAATTCGTGAGACTGTTCCTGGAGGTCTTTGATCATTCTCGTACAGAGAGCGTTCAGGTCGATCGGTTTCTCAGCCTCCAGCAGGGAAGCCGGTCGGCAGCTGATTACGCGATCGACTTCTGGGTAGCGGCGGAGGAGGTTGGCTGGGGAGAACGTTCTCTCTGCGGCATCTTCCTCCACAGTCTCAGTGATGGTCTGAGGGACGAACTGGCTGGACGGGACATCCCGGAGACTTTAGCGGAGCTAACGTCCCTAGCCATCAGCCTGGATAACAGGTTGCACGAGCGTACCTCGGAGCGGAAGTCGTCTTCTTCTCGCCCTCGTGGTGCCTCGTCGCGGCTGTCCCAAGCTCGCCCCCTGGCGTTGCCGTCACCATCGCGCTCCGAGGAGTCGGAGCCGATGGTGACAGGCTGGACAAAGCTCCCTCCTGCGGAGAAACAACGCCGCCGTGAGTTGGGTCTCTGCATGTATTGCGGAGACAGCCAACACACGGTGGAGCTTTGTCCACAGAAGCCAAACGGGGAGGTCCGCGAGTCACTGTAGGGGGCCTCGCGGACGTCAATCGGTTAAATCCCCTCTCTCAATTGAAGCTGCCCATCCGGTTTTGTCACAACCCCACTGGGCACCTCACCCACGCACTGGTGGATTCGGGCGCAGAGGGCAGCTTTATTTCACAAAGCCTGGCAACCCGACTGGGCATCCGTTGCCAAGTCCTCAAATCTCCTCTCGCCCTGGTCAACCTCTCCCATGTCTCCTTGGGGAGAGTTACACACCAGACCGTCCCTGTCCCTGTGATCATCTCTGGGAACCACCGGGAGGAAATCACCTTCTATGTCCTCCCCAACTCTGTGTCGCCCGTCATCCTGGGGTACCCCTGGCCTCGCCTCCACAACCCCGTCCTGGATTGGAAGTCCGCCAGGGTGTCGGCATGGAGTTCCTTTTGTATGAGCACCTGCCTTCAATCCGCTGCCTGCTCCCCGTCCTCTTCTCCAACTCCCAAGGACGCCGCGCCTCCGGATCTCTCCCTGGTGCCATCAGAGTTTCACGACCTGGGTATGGTATTCAGCAAGTCCAAGGCGATGTCTCTTCCTCCACACAGGCCTTACGACTGTGCAATAAACATCCGCCAGGGGGCACCCTTACCCTCTGGGCGACTCTACAGCCTGTCGGCGCCGGAGAAGGAGGCTATGAACTCCTACCTCAAGGAATCACTGAGTGCTGGAATTATCCGTCCCTCGTCATCACCATTAGGCGCTGGATTCTTCTTCGTGGGCAAGAAGGACGGTTCCCTCTGTCCTTGTATCGACTACGGTGCCCTGAATGATATCACGGAGAAGGATCGCTACACCCTGCCACTAATGGACACCGCCTTCCACTCCCTCCAGGGGGCGACTTGGTTCACCAGGCTGGATCTTCGCAGCGCATACCACCTCGTCCGGATCCGGGAGGGAGACGAGTGGAAGACAGCCTTCCGTACCCCGAACGGCCATTTCGAGTACCTGGTGATGCCGTTCGGGTTGACCAATGCTCCAGCCGTCTTTCAGCGCCTTATAAATGACGTCCTCCGGGATTTCATCGGCCTGTTTGTGTTTGTCTACCTGGATGACATCCTCATCTTCTCCAGATCCAGGGACGAGCACCGGGTCCATGTGAGGCGGGTCCTCCAAAGGCTGCTGGAGAACCCGTTATATGTGAAGGCAGAAAAGTGTGAATTTTACGCTAAGACCACGTCCTTCCTCGGGTTCGTCATCTCCCACGACCAGGTGCTTCCGGATCCAGTGAAGGTGAAAGCGGTGGTGGAATGGCCCACACCTACATCAAGGAAACAGGTGCAACAGTTTATTGGGTTTGCAAACTTCTACCGCCGCTTCGTCCCAAATTTTGGTTCCGTCGTCGGCCCTCTGACCCGCCTCACGTCCCCTAAGGTCCCGTTCCGGTGGACTGAAGAGGCCGCAGCTGCTTTCCAGGCGCTGAAGGCGGAGTTCTCCTCCTCCCGGGTCCTCAGCCAAGTCGATCCCTCGCTGCAATGCATCGTGGAGGTGGACGCTTCGGACACGGGGGTGGGGGCGGTTCTATCTCAGCGGTCACCTGATGACGGAGTCAAACGGCCCTGCGCCTTCTTCTCCCAGCGCTTGTCCCCGGCGGAACGGAACTACGACGTGGGGGACAGAGAGCTCCTCGCCATCAAGCTCGCGCTGCAGGAGTGGTGTCACTGGCTAGAGGGGGCGGACTTGCCGTTCGTGGTCCTGACTGACCACAAGAACTTGGAGTACTTAAGATCTGCCAAGCATCTGAACGCCCGCCAGGCGCGTTGGTCCTTGTTCTTTGCCAGGTTCCGCTTTAACATCACCTTCAGGACTGGCTCCAAGAACGGCCTGACTGACGCCCTCTCTAGGCAATTTGCCCCTGAGGCATCTGAGGACGCGGTCCACACCATCTTGCCCAGGTCGTGCATCGTGGGAGCCGTCACTTGGGACATTGAAAGTAAGATCCGGAAAGCGCAGGAATCGGAACCTGACCCTGGTGGCGGACCGGAGGGGAGGCTTTTTGTGCCGTCCACGGTCCGGGGGGAGGTCATCCACTGGCTGCACACATCTAAGCTCACCTGCCACCCTGGTTCCTCCCGGATGATCGACCTTCTTCAATGGTCCTTCTGGTGGCCGGGCCTGCGGAAGGACGCTGCCCGCTACACCTGGGCCTGCCCTGTATGTGCCACCAGTAAATCAGGTAATGCCCCTCCAGCGGGTTTGCTCCAGCCTCTGCCCGTCCCTGGCAGGCCCTGGTCACATATCGCCCTGGACTTCGTCACCGGACTCCCAGTCTCAAACACCTTCGACACTGTCCTGACCATCGTAGACCATTTCTCCAAGGCGGCGCACTTCATCCCTTTACGAGGGCTTCCATCTGCCCTGGAGATGGCGGACCTCCTAATCCAACACGTGGTCAGGCTGCATGGGATTCCGGTGGACGTGGTCTCGGACCGGGGGCCCCAATTTTCCTCAGAGGTTTGGAGGTCCTTTTGTAACGCCCTGGGAGCCAAAGTAAGCCTCTCCTCTGGCCATCACCCCCAAACCAACGGGCAGTGTGAGCGGACCAATCAGGAGCTGGAGGCTGCGCTCCGCTGTGTCACTGCGTCCAAGCCTGCATCCTGGAGCAACCATCTCGCCTGGGTTGAGTACGCCCACAACACCGCCCGCTCTTCTGCCACTGGGATGTCTCCCTTTAAGGCGTCCCTGGGCTATGACCCCCCTCTGTTCCCAGCGCAGGAGAGTGAGGTAACTGTCCCCTCAGTTCAGGCGCACCTCAGGCAGTGCCGTTCCATCTGGGCGTCGGCACACAATGCGCTTTTACGCATGGCAGAGCGCAACAAATCCACGGCGGACCGGCACAGAAGACCTGCCCCAGCGTACCAGGTGGGCCAGCGTGTCTATGTGTCAACCCAGGACGTCATTTTAAAGGGTGAGAGGAGAAAGCTGGCACAGCGTTTCATGGGCCCATACCCCATCACCAGGATTATCAACCCGGTGGCTGTGCGTGTAGCTATTCCCCCCTCCCTCCGCATCCATCCCACCTTCCACGTTTCCAAGGTGAAGCTGGCAGTCTCCGACCCCCTTTGCCCTCCTCCTGCTGCGCAGCCCACACCCCGGATGATTGATGGTCAACCGGCCTGGCCTGTCTCTTCCATCCTGGACTCCCGGCGCCGGGGTTGCGGGTTGCAGTACTTGGTGGACTGGGAGGGTTATGGGCCTGAACATCGGCAATGGGTACCCTCGTCGTTTGTGTTGGACCCGTCCCTCATTACTGAGTTCCACCGAGCGCACCCGGAGAAACCATCGCCAGGAGGTGCTGCTAGAGGGGGGAGTACTGTCACGCCTCGCCGCCCATCAGCGGCACCAGCTGCACGCACACCTGCACCTCGTCAGCGGCGAGGGATTTAAGCCTCCTCGCCCTGGGCTTCGGCCTGAAGCCGTCAGTCTTCATTCGCTTCCCTTGCTGCAAGGAATCCCTACCACCAAGCAAGCATTCAAGTAAGAATCTCTTACCTCCTTCTTCTCCCAGTCTGCTCCCCTGTGCACAGGTGGATTTCCCGGCGGCGGACCACTCCCCTCTGCCACCGTTCCCTCGCTGCTGCACCGGGCGCTCCAGGTCGCTGTCTTCCGGGCTTCACCCTTGCTGTGCCAGCCACCTGCCACAACCAAGTAAGCCTGTCATCATTATCATATCTCCCGTGTTGGTGTGGTGCCCGTTACCCTTCTCCCTTTGCTTCTCCCTTAGGGTTGTCCGGCTGTACAGCCTCCTGCCTCCGTGCCTGACGCAGACGCCACCACCAACACATTTACATCTCGCAGACACACACTCATACACACTTGTTGCTAATAAAGCTATTAGATCTACCCTGAGCCTGCGTGTGTGTCTCCTGAGCCGTGCATTATGTCAGCAATTGTGTTCACAAAACAAGTTATATTTAATGAAGTGGAATGACTTTTTCTTCATGTGTTCAATACTTGAACACATGAAGAAAAAGAAGTGCAAAAAGGCATAGAAAGTCAAGAAACCAGCTGAAATCCATCAGAATATAACAAGCCATCACATCCCCCCCATCAGTGCAAGTTGTCATGAGGCTGAGTGCGGTGTTTCACCCGGCTCAGGCTCTTAATTTATTTCTGATTATTTTCTGCATTTTTCCAGCTTTGTGTTGTTTTCTTGTATATTGAATTATGATCTTTTCCTTTGTGATTTATTGTTCTGTTAGTTATTTATGTTTTTAGTATTAGTATTATTTTGTCAGTTCCTGTAGGTTAGGAATTATATTTTTGTTTTTATGTGACATGTCTGCCCTACCTCGTCTTCCAGACACTCCCACCCTGTCATCTGCTCACTAGTTGTCTCAGCTGTGAGCAATTGCGCAATCCGGTCACCTGCTCACTCATGCTCCCCGCACCTGCTGCCTATTTGCTTCCCTGCTATTGAAAGACTGTCTTGTTGTTTCCTCACTGCGGCAGTCTTGTTTATCCCTCTTCTTCATCACCACCTGAGTCCAATTCCTGCTCGGGTGAGTTTTTTTGGATATATCTCAACCTGTAAGTTTTTTCCTTAGTGTCTATGTTTGGACTTTGTTTTCATGCACTTCTTGGGACTTGTTGCTTTTGTGTGTGTATAATAAATTCCACTAACTGCAGTTCAGCTTGTGGGTCTTGTTTCTCCACCCTAAGAAGCGATTCATGACACAAATTAATTTCAGCTGGTTAAGTCCTGACTGATAACCTTTAAAAAGGTCTGTGAATATCAGATTATCACACCACAAAGACCTCATGACGGGTAGAAAAAAGAGCTTTCTCTAGACCTTTGTAACCTTGTTGTTACAAAACATAATGATGGCATTGGTTACAGGTGCATTTCTAAACAGCTGAATGTTCCAGTGAGCACTGTTGGAGCCATCATTTGGAAGTGGAAATAACATCATTTTACCATAAACCGGCCACAACCAGGAGATCCTCACAAGATTTCTGACAGAGGAGTCAAAAGAATTACCAGAAGAGTTATCCAAGAACCAAAGACCACTCGTGAAAGCTCCAGAAAGACTTGGAGATAGCAGTAAGTAATGCACTCAACCGACATGGGCTCTATGCCTGCTCACCTCGCAAGACTCCACTGCTGAAGAAAAAGCATGCTGAAGCTTGTTTAAAGTTTGCTGCACGACATTTGGGCAAGCCAGTAAAATACTGGGAGAATATAGTCTGGTCAGATGAGACCAAAATTGAACTTTGGATGCCACAACACACAGAACATTTGGAGGAGAACTGGTATTGTACACATCAGCCCTAAAACACCATATCAACAGTGAAGTTTGGAGGTAGGAGCATCATGGGGTGAGGGTGTTTTTCAGCACATGGTAAAGGCACACTTCATATAATTGAAGGAAAGATGAATGGACAAATGTACAGAGACATCCTTGATACAAACCTGTTGCCATCTGGCAAGATGCTGAAGATGAAATGAGGGTGGACATTTCAGCAAGACAATGATCCCAAACACACAGCCAAGGAAACCCTCAAATGGCTCCAGAAAAAGAAAATAAAGCTGCTAGAATGGCTCAGTCAGTCATCTGACCTGAATCCAATTGAAAATCTATGGAACGAGCTGACACCCATGGAGCCTTCAAGATTTGAAGACAGTTTGTGTGGAACAACGGGCTAAAATCACTTCTGAGCAATGCCTGTGCCCAGTTTCTCCATGCAGGAGGCATCTGGAAGCCGTTACTACCAGCAAAGGCTTTTCTACTAAATATGAAATTAATTTCACCAAGCGTGTTCAATACTTATTCCCAGTGTCATTCCACTTTATTAAATATAACTTGTTTTGTGAAAAAGCCATCTCTTGTCATTCAGCTCATACAGCCAATCATGTACAATAGAACAAAATTACATTTCTCCTATCTACAATGTTAATCACATGTAGAACCAGAGGGGTCACTGCCATGCAAGGCGCCACCACAAACAACTTCTCCTTCCCTCATTCTATTATACTGAGCACCAAGCTAGAAGGCACGAAGTACCCTTTTTATATGGTCTTTGGTGTGACCCAGCCGGGACTTGAGCCCCCAACCTCCCGGTTGTGGAGCAGATGCTCTATCAACTAGGCCACCACTCCGGAGTGAACATAGTTGCCATGATTTTGCCTCTAGGTGGCACATAAACACGCAGCGGCCTCCATTCTCTCCTCGTGTTTTGTACCATTTAGTGTTGTTTAAATTACGCCTAAGTGTGTATTCATGTGTTTAATGTCTGCATATGATGCTGCGCACAAGCTACAGTCGCCACAGCCTTCTGGAGATAAGGAATATGTCCAAATATTTCGTCTTGGATCAGAGCGTTACAGAGGTACTCCGTGGCCTACTGTAGGCCTTCTCCACTAGACCTCCACACCCCCGGACTCGACTGCTGTGTCTCATTCCAAATGGAAAAGCCGTAGACGGTGTGAGCAGTGGCAAAAGAAAGGTAAACATGGAGGTATCCGAACGAAGCTAACTGCTAGCCCCACACAGGCTCCCAATTCCTTCCCTCATTCTGGCTAACATACACTCACTAAACAACAAAATAGACCACATACAGCTCCTGAGAACTAAGCAACATGATATGCAAAACTGCTGTGTTTTTGTCTTTACGGAAACGTGGTTAAATAACAATATACCGGGCTTTGCCATTCAGTTAGCAGGGCTAACATGCTACCAAGCTGATAGGCTACTCATGGAAGGAGGGAAGACCCGAGGTGGAGGCGTATGTGTTTACATCAGTGACACTTGGTGCCAAGATGCAACTGTTGTGCATAAACACTATTCTCCATTGGTGGAGTTTATGATCATTAAGTGCAGACCCTTTTACATTCCGAGTAAATTTTCATCTGTCCTACTAGTCGCGATGTATGTCCCACCCACTGCCATCGGCGAGACGAGCAAAGCACTAAAAGAACTCTATCAGACCATCAGTGAGACACAAACAGCGCATCCAAATGGATTCTTCATCACAGCAGGAGACTTCAACCATGCAGATTTTAAGGCCCTCCTACCAAAACTACACCAACATGTGGACTTTCCAACTAGAGGAGACAATGTGCTGGACCTGGTGTACACAACTCACAAGAAAGCATACAGAACCTTCACCCTTCCCCACCTGGGTCTTTCTGATCACATCACCATCACCAAACAATCAGATTAACAAAAAAGCAGGTACATGTGTGGCCAGAGGGGGCCTCTGATGCTCTGAAAGACTGCTTCAGCACTACAGACTGGGACACTTTCAAGCATGCAGCCACTCACAATGGACACACAAACCGAGGGGAGTACACTGAGGTTGTTGTAGTATACATACTGTAGCTGAATGCATTGATGATGTCACTTACTGCAAAACCATTACTGTTTGTGCTAACCAGAAGCCATGAATGACAGCAGAGGTCCATAGGCTCCTGAGGCCTCAGGATGCAACCTTCAGGGCCAGCGACACTGCAAGACTAACAACAGCTAGGGCCAACCTGTCCCATGGCATCAAGAAGGCAAAACGACAGAACAAGAAAATATCTGGCCACTTCAGCAACACCAGAGATGCACGTTCTCTCTGGCGTGGTATACAGACCCTCACCAACTACAAACCTCCACCGCAGACCTGTGCCAGTGACAACACACTGCTTGATAACCTAAATGACTTCTTTGGCCGCTTTGAAGCACAAAACAGCACATTAGCACAGAAGACTCCTCCTTCTCCAGATGAGCAGGCCATAAGTCTGGATCTGGCTAGCGTGAAGAGGACCCTCTCTAGGATCAACCCACGCAAGGCAGCTGGACCAGACAACATACCGGGTCGCACTCTGAAGGACTGTGCAGAGGAGCTCAAGAATGTCCTGGCTGACATCTTCAACATCTCCCTGAGTCAAGCTGTTGCCCCCACATGTATCAAAACTGCTACCATAATACAAGTCCCAAAGAAGCCCGCTGCTCCCAAAGAAGTGCTTCAAGCAGCTGGTCATGCAAAACATTAAGTTCATCCTCCCTCCCTCCCTCCCATGACCCATCTCAGTTTGCATACAGGTCAAACAGTTCCACAGAAGATGCCATCGCTGTTGCTCTCCATCCAGTCCTCACCCACCTGGACTCAAAGAACTCCTACGTGCAAATGCTGTTTTTGGACTTCAGTTCAGCATTCAACACCATCATCCCCCAGCACCTAATACAAAAACTCAGACACTTGGGTCTCAAAACCTTGTTCTGTAACTGGGTGCTATACTTTCTCACAGGGAGGCCACAGAATGTGTTGGTTGGCAGCAGCAACACCTTGCTGGATTTTATCATTTGTCTTTATTTGCACTATGGGATGTCTGGGTCTATCTTTTGTTGCTATTTGTACTACGAGTAGCATTACTGTACATAGACTGCCGTTGTTGTTTTTCCAGCCTTATTCCTTTTGTTTTTTATATTGTGCACACCCCTGAAGAAAGAGAGAAACGCCATTTCAATTCTCCCGTATGTCCTGTATGTATGGTAGTATTGACAAATAAAATCTTGAATCTTGACTCTTGAATCTTGATTTCTTTGTATGTATGGATTACTTGGGTTGTTGCTGATATGTGGTGAAAATCTCAAGTCAGTGGCTCCATCAGAAATATGTTTAATCAGAAAATTGTTGACATGTTCAATACTTATTTTTCCCGCTGTATAGATCTAGGAAATCTATGGAAGTGAAATTTTAAATCTGATTTGTGCGTGCAGACAGTCCTAAATATCAGATCTGTGTCACACTGGGTAAAAAAAAAAAAAAAAATCCGATTTGAATCACTTCAGGCTCGTGATGTGAATGTTTCCTGTGTTAAATATATTGGTTAAGATTTGTCATCTCAAAATGTTTCCAACAGATATGAGTGATACCAATGCCTCTGGCTGAATGGCTGAATGAGAATGGGCTGAATATACTGTATATAGAAACAGATCAAGCACCATATCTTCAATACTTTATAAAGCGTTCGTAGTATTCATACACAGTATTACCCCTCAGTTGTCACATTTGGGGCATGACCAGCGACTGTGCCCACGCTTTATGTTCATTTTAGCTGCTTCTTTTTCACAGTATTATTATTATTCTGATTATTATTATTAAGTGCCCCCGTGTTCTCTGATCATTGTCTGTCATGTCATGTCATTACTTGTTGTCTGTCTTTTGGTTGTCTTTTGTATTTGGTTATATTCTATGATCCTTGTTTATTTTCACTGTTTAGTATGTTGTCCTGCATGTCCATTGTCTTGTCTTCTGTGCATTCCCAGTCTGTGAGTATGTGCAGCCCAACCCATCCTGTTTCCCTCACCTGCTGCCCTGATGATTTGTACCAGCTGTCTCATATTAAGTTCATTAACTGTTCCTCTATTTATATGAGTTTCTGTATGTGCTCTGTCTGGCGTCCTCATCGTTTAATCCTGATGTGTTCCCTATGTACTCTGCCATGTAAATTCGCCTCGTTTGTTAAAGTTCAGCTCCCATGCTACTTTTACTTTGTTCACAGTGTTTTTTTGTTATTAAATCATTGCTTGCACCATCATCCTGCCTGCACTGAGTCCTCCCTCTGTACCCTCATCTGCCCGGTGGGCAGATCATGACATCAGCCGCTAAGAGGCTGAAGGGGTAATGTCGTCATCCCACCGGGAGGATGGGTGTCAGCACTGTTGGCAGCATCATCAACACCTACCTTGTGAATGCAATAACTAGAGAATGAAATGATGTAGCCTTTTCAAATCGATACCATAGCTGTATATAAGAAAAATCTTGGACCAGTTTGAATATAGGTGACCTTTGACCTTGAGGTCAAGGTCAAAATGCTATATAAACTATGTCTCAAGAACAAAAAAAGCTAGGGCCACCAAACTTTGTACATAGTTCACCTTGGGATCCTGACCTTGAACTATGGATTTTGGGGTCAAAAGATCAAAGGTCAAGTTTAATATTCCCTTTGCAATATTACTATAGAACGTGTAACGCTAGGGTGACCAAACTTGATACATTGATTCATCTTGGGATCCTGCCACTAAACTATGGATTTGGCAGTCCAAAGGTCAAGGTTAACATTTCCTATGCATTATTAATATAGAATGAGTAAAGCTAGGGTCACCAAACTTTGTACACAGGTTCACCCTTAGATCCTGATGTCAGACTATGGGTCTGGGTTCAAATGGCCAAATGTCAAGAATTTTGATTTTCATGTCTAAACATTGCAAACATAACTCACAAAGGAAATGATGTTTCAGACATGTTTCACATTGATACCATCGTTCTATGTTTGAAAAAGCTTGGCGACCTTGAGGTCAACTCTAAGAAAGACTTTTAAATGTAATAACTTGTGAATGAAATGATGTAGGCTTTTCATATTGATTCCATAGTTGCATCTAAGACAAATATGGGACAATTTAGATTTCATGTGACATGCAAAAAAATTCAACCAGCCAGTGCTATTAATGCCAGCAGGCTGAAGGGTACTACTGGCAGCCACCAGTATTTTCTAAAATTTAGATTCATGTTGGACAACTCTGTAGAGCTGAGGATATTGTCTTTGGTTTCCAAATCAGCTGTCTCTGTCATCAGCTTTTTAGATAGATGTTCTTTATTGATCTCAGACTGGGAAATTGTTAAAGACTTGAAAATAAAGAAGAACAAGAAGCCATCTCTATTGTCATTCAGTCCATACAGCTAGTCCTGTACGGTAGAACGAAATTACATTTCTCCTATCTACAGTGTTAATCATATGTAGAATCAGAGGGGTTGCTGCCATGCAAGGCGCTGCCACAACAATAACAGCTTCTCCTTCCCCCATTCTATTATGCTGAGCACCAAGCTAGGAGGTGGGAAGTACCATTTTATATGGTTTTTGGTATGACCCAGCCAGGACTTGAACCCATGACCTCCCAGTTGTGGGGTGGATGCTTTATCAACTAGGCTACCACCCCGGTGGTGCTGTAAAGACACCTTTACAGCACAACTGATAAGAAGTGAAATTTATAATACAATTTACTGAGTCGTTTCCTTTACTTTTCTATCTCTCAGTCCCAGCTACAGCAGGGTTCCTTCATCTACCTACCCCTCTCATTACTATAGCACCTACATCTGAAGCAGCTTTACCATTCTTTACTGAAAGATATTCAAAACTAATGCCATATAATCAGCCTTATGACACTGGACATTCACATAACCTTACTTCTAACAGTGGAGAGGGGGTGGGCGGCAACAACAGCCTCTTTCAGGGGCATTTCAGCACAGATTACAGTGCCTGTCTGCTCTCCACATCTGAACAATGTGACCACAAGATCAAATGATTTGTACCTATGCATTCAGTACATTTCATAAATCATTAAATCATTTTATTTGCTACTGAGGTAAAATGATTAGATCTGCAAGAAAAGTACATACAGATATAGGGATGAAGAAATGTGGGTACAGAAGGAGATGTGTTCACTGTCTCCCTCATAAATATTCAGTTCAAGATTTATGTTGAGGTAAGTTCAGTCTTTGCGCTTGTAAAATTTGACTTCAGCCCAAATTCATTAAGCGGTATTCTGATGGTCGTTCAATAGACAGCACTGTGCTGTAGTTCAGCAGCAGATGCAGAGTCATAGCAGGCAGAATTAATGAGGGAAAGAATCACGAGATGTGTTTACTATTGGCTTGTCCATTTTTCCTGTTGCTTCTGGCTTGTTTGTGAGTCGTGTGATTTAGTGATCTATTCATCAACTTTTCTGTAACTCTGGATGCTTGCATTGAGCAACTGGAGGAGGGTGGTTGTTTCTTCCCGGACTTGTCTAAAGCCAGAGCTCAGCAGTCAGACTCTTCCAGTGAAAGTACAAAGCCTTGGCTGGTGGTCTGCACATATGCCTAGATGATCTGCCCAAAGCAGCCCGGATGATGGTGAGGCAAAGACACAACTGCTTTGTCAACACCATATTCCTCACTACTGTGGCCAACTGAAAATCCATCCTGTATAATTGCAAACACTGTAAGGCACCTTAGATTTTAGGTAGACTTGATTTGAGAATACAGAATACTTAATCTGAATACATAAAGGAAAGAGCACTAAGGCTGATCCAGGTGTGGAGATCTTTTGCTTCCTGCTGTTTGCTAGTTGACAACTGTAGAGCTTGGGATTAACATATTGATTTATTGGGGGAAATTTTCACAAATTTCTTAAATAGCAATTGCAGAAGATACAGCAAACTTAAACAATAAAGAGAAATCAAAATTCTTCAAGTACTTAAAGATTACAAATATTTAGTTATGTTGACCAAATCGAACAAAAAAAAATTTGCTTAGTAAGCACTTATGTAACCCTTGCCTTATGTTAATTAGGTAAAAGAAATTAGACCAGTCGCTAGGTTTGTAAGGATTACAATAGGGAAATGAAATGAGTGTGGAATAAAATAGCTGGAGGCAAGAAATGAGTAATGATGGCTGTTATTTTTAAAGATAAAGAGAACAAAATATACAAACAATTTACAAATACACAATAATAACAACGGCCAGCATGAAATAAAACCCCCCAAAAATGTCTTACTGAGCTCAGTGTTTGTTTGTCTTTTTGTTTTAGTCGTTTGACCAGTCAAGATATCTTGTATTTCCAGGCTCAGGTTTCTTTTCCTCTTTTAAAGCGGCGGCTTAAGTTGTTACCACTTTGAATTTTGTGCACTGGAGAGAGGAAGGATGTTCTTCAATCGAGATCTTGGTTCAGGTCTCGGTTCAGGCCTTGGTTCAGGTCTTGGTTCAGGTCTTGGTTCAGGTCTCGAGTCAGGCTCGCCATCTCCATCCGGAGATGGAGATGGAGATCACTTCCGCCCTCCCAAGAGAGTAGACGCTTTTTCTTTCTCTCCTGCTCTGACTTTTTTCCTCCCCTCCCGACTACTGGATCCCAGCTTGCTGTTGTCTGTCTGCGTCTAACTGCGACCGTCGAAAAGAAATTATGGAGTTAATAAGCTGGGCTTTGAACACAATTGACACTATTTTTTCAACAAGGAAAAGTGCTCCGGGGGAAGCTGTCTGCCCCGCAGGAACGGCTCCAGCGGGCTATTTACGTGACACAGGTAATTGGAGAATGCTGTGTCTCACTAATCTCTCTATCGAAGATATTGAAGATTTGTTTATCTTCGTAATAATGGTGATCGGGATCTTTCTGATTGGGACTGGAATTGTCCTGGTTTACTGCAAATTGCTGAAGATGGATTCAACCTATCAAATGCTGGCCAGGCGAGGTGCATCTGTCAAATTGAAAGATTGGAGAAGACCCTGATAGCGACAAATGGAGAACTGTCTCGGAAGGTGGATTACATCATGGTCTCGCTTAGGTCTTTCCACGATGGATTTAAAGCCCCGCAATGAAGGATTAAGTACTGAATCTACAGAAGAAATAAAAAGCCTTCTCTGTGATCAGTCCGATTTGGCTCAATTTCCCCATGAAAATTCCTCCTGGCTGTCTGCAGTCTGTGTTTTCAAAATCATCGAGCATAAGGCCTTGGACAGCCAGCTGGACTCTGCCAAGATAAGGACTCGGCGCCAGCCAGACAAAACATCTCCTGCCAAGAGTCCTTGTTGTCTCTCTTATTATCATCAACACTGCTCAACACCGCACACACATTGATCCATGAACTGAATAAAGATACACACACTGCTCTCTTGTGTCTTGTTAACCCTGTGTAGCGAATGTGCATTGAAGAGCTTTTTTTTTCCTTGAAATCTTATTGATTAATTATGTAACCAGTATTTTGAATCAATGATTTTTTTGCTCCTTCCTATTGTTCCTCGTATTATTCTTATTCTCATGCTTGTATTCACTATCCTGTTGGCAGGCGCGTCTCTGATGCTGCCGTGTCACTGGAAATGCAGGTTCATTTTCTGTGTCAAGTCAAATTCTCTCGTATGTTATCAGAGATCTGTTAATGTACTTGGCAATAAATCTTTTTCTGATTCTGATTCTGATTCTGAGAGAATCCAGGATCCAGAAGATTCTTAATCGGCAACAAAAAAAACCTAGCCTGCACAACAATAATGATATTATTGTATACAGCTAAAGTAATTCATTTTTCAATCTCTTCTCATATAACACTATATCTTAGTGTTTAAATTCTTCTCTCATATTACTATTGTTACAATCCAGTAATATAGTAATATCTTAACATTTCACATCTTACATGTATGTTTTTTTTCCTCAAAATCTCTCTGGTAGTACATGAAATACTTTTTCTTCTCATGTAACCAAATAAATGAATTTCTCTTTTTATCTCTACATCATTTAACCATGAAATTATGATTAATATTTTTAACCTTTTCTTTGTAAATCATGAAATGAAATACAATTAATTTATCACATGACCAGGGAATATACTGTCCCATTACTTCCAATATTCCCTTTTAAAATCAGTAAAACCCTGTCTGAGCTACTGGGTTTAGCATAACCTATGAATTTACATAGGAAACCAACAAAATGTGCTTTTAGCATCAAACTACACATTATATTCAACCAGAAATAATGCAAAAAGAACTAAAAGTATTTCAGTATACTGTTGTGAACTGAAATCACATTTAGAAAAACCATACAGAAACAAAAAAAATAGCCTTTTCCATTGCTTTTAAACAGAAAAAAATCCACTTGTGATTAGCATTAGCATAACGCTAACATTAGCATGGCGCTAGCATGCTTCCTTTAGCAACCAAGATGAGGTATCAGCGTGAACACAGCAAGGGACACAGCTACACGGCCTCTCAAGCTCATGCTCCCATCAACTTAAGACAATAAAGGTTTCAAATTAGCATTTGGACAGTGTTTAGATTTATTTATAGCACTTTTCTATATTAAACTCACCAAGACGACCCACAGGTTTTTACACGGACCATCTACAGCCTCTTTCGTTCGTTCTCAGAGTGCAAAAGACTGAAAAACGGTACGTGACTCAGCACTCTGCTCGGATGGCGGGATTAATATCGCTCTTAACAAATAAAAGGGTCAAGATCACCCAACGTGACCATGAAACAGGAAAATAAACGCTGGATAATGAGGATCACACTTCCTCTTTTCAAAATAAACTATTTTCAAAATAAAACCGCACAAATGCATTAATACAAATGAAATGTGAGAAAATGGGTCATTTTCTCAGCTGGGTTACACCCTCCCTCGCTAAATATCATGCACGTCTCGTTGCGTGTGTAACCAAGACTGTCCATCATTAGTATTTAGAAACTCTGAGAAGGCTGTACTCAAACCTTGAAAAAGGGACTTAACAACAGTCACTAGAGGATTTCCTAATTCAGGATACTCTAGTCTTTTTGGAAGTTGTCTGATTCTTTCAGATCGTCGCATTAGTTGAGTTGTAATCATTATTGTCAATTTCATCAGGTAAATCATTTGACTGGTGTTCTTGTTCCTCGACTGAATTGTCAGAAGGTTCTTCTAGTATTGTTACTGTTTCATTTTCCACAGGTTTGTCATTTTCAGTATTGTCTTCATCCGATATGTTTTCCACATGGTTGTCAATTTCAGTATTGTCTCCTTCCGGTATCGTTTCCACAGGTGAATCATAGGAAAGTTCAATCTCATTTGCATTATGCTCCATATCCAGTTCTGCATTGGCACTGGTTTCAGGTAAGTCACAATCAGGTGGGTTTGTCATTTCCAGTGTTTGCAAAGGTTTTGGATACTCATGTACAGTAGTAAATCTGGTTATCTCCTCACATGGGGAATCCTCAACCCACAGAATCAAAAATTAATTTTCAATTTCAGTTAACTCTTCGTGATCATTGTTCTCTGTAACAGTTGTTTGGCATGTCTTAGGATGGTGAATAGGCTCTGGCTCAGGTGTTTCTGCTGTGGCAACAGGGAGGAAACTGCAGGGAAGCAAAAGGTCTCTGTGTAAAGTTCTTGAGGGACCTTGCTTTGACTCAGGTTTAACCGTGTAAATGGGTAAATTACCTGCACGTTTAACTACCACGTGAATGTCAGCCTCCCATTTATCAGCAAGCTTATTTTTTCCACACAGTCTCCCATTTCTAACTAAAACCCTATCCCCAGATTCAAGTTCAGAAACAGTGATTTTGCGGTCATACCTGGCCTTGTTCTTGTTTGCAATCTTTTGTGCATTTTGTGAAGCTAACTTGTAGCTTTCTTCGAGCCTTTTCTTGAGACTTTCAACGTATTGCAAGTGAGTAACTTTCTGATCTTTGTTGAGAGGAAGTCTGAACGCTAGATCAACTGCCAACTGGATTTTCTTCCAAACATTAATTCGTAGGGAGTAAACCCGGCTACATCACGGCGTGTGCAGTTGTATGCATGTACTAACGGCATAACATAGTCTTTCCAGTGGGACTTTTGTTTGGACTCAAGCGTTCCCAACATACTCAGTAGCGTTTGGTTGAATCTTTCAGTGGGGTTACCCCTGGGGTGGTATGGGGTTGTTCTTATCTTCTTTATGCCTGAGATCTCACAAAGGTCTTTTATTAGTTTTGCCTCAAAATCAGGACCCTGATCACTGTGCAGGTGCTCAGGTATACCGTAGTGAACGATGAATTGATCCCACAAGCACCTGGCAACCGTTTTGGACCTTTGATTTGGAGTAGGCAATGCAAGGGCAAATTTAGTAAAATGATCAGTCATTACGAGAATATTGCTGGTATTGCTACTGTTTGGTTCTAGACTGAGAAAGTCCATGCAGACTAGCTCTAAAGGTCGTGTGGTGGTTATGTTGACCAGGCTAGCCGCTTTTTCAGGAGGACTCTTTCTTCGTATGCACCGATCACATTTTTACTTTTTGCTCGACATCTGTTGCCATAGGTGGCCAATAGAATCGTGTTCTGACCACATCAAGGGTTCTGTCAATACCTAAGTGGCCCATGTCATTGTGCAAACTTTGGAGTACGGGAGCTCTGAGCTCCTCAGGAAGAATGAGCTGGTGGGTAACTTGGTCTCCATTTTGTCTTTTTCTGTACAACACTTCATTGTACATCTCCAATTTGTTGACTTCTCTGAGTAAAAGAGGGAGATCTGGGAGTTCTTTTCTAGCAGTCGGTGGGGGTGTTTGGCCATGTTCGATTTGTTCAATAACTTGTCTGATTGTCGAGTCCGCTCTTTGTTTGTCTTTGATTTCTGTTTGAGACAAGGCAGGGATAGTTGGTAAGCCATTGTGTTGCTCCAAAACATACAGGTCTGGGATCGCGTCAGCTGAGATGGTAAGTGACTCTACAAGTGTAACACCATTATCCTGACTGTCATCACGGATTTTAACAAGGTGGTTTTGACAGATGGCTTGGACAGCTTCACCATTTACAAGCTCTGTGGTGTCACTGTCAGCTAGGTGATGCTCTACAAAGCGACTTACACGCTCCTGCTCTTTCCTGGACTGGACATCGTTAACGAGTTCACCATGAGGACGTCTAGACAACCCATCTGCATCTAGGTTTTTCTTGCCTGCTCTACACTGTAACTTAAAGTTGTAGTTAGACAAAGCTGCAAGCCACCTGTAGCTTGTGGCGTCTAATTTAGCAGAGGTCAATATGTATGTGAGTGGGTTACTATCTGTAATTACCGTGAACTGACCACCATACAAATAATTGTGAAACTTTTCAGTTACTGACCATTTTAGAGCTAAAAACTCTAACTTGTGAGCTGGATAACGTGCTTCACTCCTTGATAACCCACGACTGGCAAAAGCTATGGCCCTAAGCTGACCGTCCTGCTCCTGATAGAGTGCTGCACCTAAGCCAGTGGTACTGGCATCAGTATGGAGTACATAAGGCAGCTTCGGGTCTGCAAAGCCTAAGATAGAAACTGATGTTAACTTTTCGATGATGGAGTCGAAAGCTTTTTGACAATCTGTGGTCCATCCACTCTCAAATGGCAGTTTGAGATCAAGGTAGGTTTGGTCGGTGACTTTGGATTTTGACCTTTTGTTGAGTGGCGGGTAACCGTGTGTGAGGTCATTAAGAGGGCGTACTATGGATGAGTACCCTTCAATGAAGCGTCTGTAGTACCCTGAGAACCCTAAAAAGGATCTCAGTTCCTTGAGATTCTTAGGCCGTGGCCAGGTCTTAAGGGTCTGAATCTTTTCGGGATCTGTCTCGACACCGCTTTCGGAGATTACATGACCTAGGTACCGGACTGTTGTTTGAAAAAATTTACATTTTTCCGGCGATAACTTTAGCCCTTAATCTTTAAGACGAAGGAGTACCCGCATGAGTCGCCGTTCATGTTCTTCCAAACTATTTGAAAAGATGATGAGATAATCTAGAAAGACTAGCACCTCATGTAAGTTCATGTCACCGACGCAGCACTCCATGAGCCGCTGAAAAGTGCTTGGGGAGTTGGTTATGCCCTGCGGCATGCGGTTGAACTCCCAGAATCCAAGGGGTGTTAAAAAAGCGGTCTTTTCTTTGTCTGCTTCTTCTACCTCAATCTGGTAATATCCAGACTTAAGATCAAGGACTGTAAACCACTTGGGTCCTGTGAGCGCCGAGAATGTCTCCTCTAGATTTGGAAGAGCGTAAGAGTCTTTTCTTGTTTGCAAATTGAGTTTGCAAAAGTCTATACATAGACGCACATCATTGTTTCGCTTCCTCACCATGACAATGGGGGACGAGTAGGGAGACTGGGACTCTCTTATCACACCTGCAGCTAACAGCTCTTGAAGGTGTTTACGCACTGCCTCAAGGTCTTGAGGGTGTATAGGGCATGCATGGTGCTTAAAGGGAGTCGGATCATGAAGGTGGATGAAGTGTTTCACTTTGCTCGTACACCCAAAGTCCAAATCATGGAAAGCGAATACTTCCGGGATGTCATTTAGTTGTTTGGTTATTCGCTCTTTCCACTCCTGTGGAATCGGTGAGTCACCAAAGTTGAAACTCAGTTGTGTCTTGTTTGTGGTCGACTCATTTGCACTGATGACATCATGCTGGGACAGGATGCAATGGAAAGCTCCAAGTTCTGCAAAGACACAAGTGGACGGAATTGTGACATCTTGCTCGTTTGTAATCATTACAGGCACTTTGTGTGGAGCTCGGGAAGGAAGTGTTATCAGGCAAGTTTTTAACACAAAGGCCACCAGGCAAGGAAGACTGAGAGGGGTGTTCGACTATAGCACAGGTGTCAGAAGTACAGTGAACGTTGGCAGACCCCTCTAAAACTACAGTTTTACCTGCTGGAACTACAGCTGGAGCTTTGCCTGACAAGGTAACTAATCCAATGTTCCCATCTTTGTTCTTTGTATGTCTTAGTTTGAGAGTTTTCAACAGTGTCCTAAAACCGTAAGGACTAGGTAAGTAATCAGGAGTCTTGATGTCTAAATACTTTTCATAAAGAACATCAAGTGTGTTTGTTCCCACTAACACTGGTGTCTGACTATTAGGATTGGCATCTGGAACAACGAGAGCTAAGGCTGGTATGTCAATCTCTGTGTATAAGAAGTCTTTTGGAAAGGTAATACACATCTCTATATAACCTAAATAGGGGACGGGCTGACCTGCAGTGCCCTCTACTTCTAAAAGGTCATAGAGTGGTTTAAGGTTTTGATCGGGAAAGTTCTGTTTGTAAAATGACTCGGTGACTGTAGTCACTTGTGACCCTGAGTCAAGAAGACAATGCACATTAACATCAGAAATGCTAACTACAGCTGTGCATTTGGAGCCAACTAACCCTTTTGGCAGACTATACTTAGGTGAGTTAGTAACAGACTGCTTAAGGTTAGCGCATTGCTTATACTTAGTGGGACATGATTGTCTGGCTACAGTCTCCATTTGCCCCGTAATAGAGACTGTTCTTAGTTTAACCGGTCTTTATTAGCTGCGGGATTTTCAGACTCCCATCTCTTTTGTTTCTCTTTAAACAGCTTATGCTTTTCGGTAACTAAAGCTGGGTTTGGTTTGTTTTCGCAGTTCGGCTTGATGTGGCCATCCTCTCCACATTGGAAACAGTACCACGGTTTGGGTGGGGTACTTTGAGTTTTGACCGTTTGTTCTGTGGGTTCCTTTGTCACTTTATTCGGCTTTCGTTTCTCTTTTGGCTTTGTACTGGGTGTACTTTTTAAGTTTTGAGCTTTTGGTTCTGCAGTTAGTTTTACTAGTTGAGTTTGAATTTCTGCAACTTGTTTTGAGAGTTCTTGAATTGAGTTTAACGTGATATTGTTCTCATTTTCATCTGAACTGCATTGCACAGTTTGCAATGGGATGTCACTTTTTGTTTTGAACTGCTCAAATGTTGTCTCATTCGCAAGTTTTTGGCAGCATTTTGGTCCTCTTCAGTATGTAGCAACAGAAGCAAATCAGGAAAAGTTGGGGGATTTGTTCGTTTTTGTTTTAACTGGAGTGCAGTTAAAAGAGAATCATCCCAACAACCTCGACAAAACTGTGTGACAAGCAGCTTGTCAAAATCCTGGCTTGAAGCACCACCACACTTTACAGTGTGAGTCAAAGCTACTTGAAGACGCTGTAGGTATGACGAGGGTTTCTCACCTGCGTTTTGGAAGGTGTCAAGAAACTTGGCGTAAAGCTCTCCGCCATCTTGAACTGTACCATAAGCAGAATCTAACAGCTGAAGGTATTCTGATGGTGAGCTGTTGGGGTTCAAGTGCTTGACTACATCAGCTGCTGGGGGGAAAAGAGACTCAATGATCTTTCGGGATTGTTGCAGTTTGGACATAGCAGGATCAGTCAAGATTAATTCTACCCTGGAGCGCCAAATATCATAATCTGGCTCATAAGTTGGTCGGAGGTCTTTGCCAGAAAAAGCTCTGAGCTTTTGTGAAAACGGCTGAATGGGAAAATCTTCCGTTTTTACAATGTGCTCAACTACCACACGTTGCACTTCTGGGGGATTTAAATCATGTGCAGAAATGGTGGGCATACTTTGAGCTGGGGTGCTCACAGTGTGATTTGACTGGTTAGTTGGTTGTGCACCTTGAATACTGGGCTCAGCTGCAGAAGGCTGAGGTTGAGGTTCATCCAAGGAAGCTTCAGGTAAGTTATCAGGTAACTTAACTTGCTCTGATTGATCATTTTCAGGTTCTTTGATCGACTCAGAAATCTGTGACATCATGTCTTTCAGGACATCTGCAAAATCTCTGCCACTCATCTTCGCTAGGTTTTTAATGTCGGTGAGATATGACTTGATCGTATCGTTCCCTACACGGTGAGTATAAACACTGGCAAAAGACTGTATCATATAGCTAGCTCCACTATCAGATACATGGGTACTTGGCAATGGGTGAAGAGCTTCAACAGCAATACCCGAGTTATACTCAAAAATAGCACTCTGGGAAAACTCAGACTTACTATTTGCTACTTTTATGACTCTTGAAATCGATCCATACCGTTTCAAAAACTCAGTCACTTCATCAAGTTGCTCATCTCCAGCGATTTCACTCATTATCACTGCATTTGGAACTTTCACAGATTCACGTTCAACAATATCCATTTTGGGTACGTTATAAGATAAGATAAGATAAGATAAGCCTTTATTAGTCCCACAATGGGGAAATTCCAGGATTACAACAACACAGGGATAGCAACACTCAGAGCAACAATCAGAAGGCAAGAAAAAACAAGAGCAGCGAGTATACGTATGTACATATAAACATAAATATATAGACACAGTGCGGAGCATTGTAGCTAGATGGAATAAATATATGAATATATAAACACACAGTGTGGAGCATTGTAGCTAGATGGAATAAATATGTGAATATATAAACACATACAGTGTGGAGCGTTGAAGCTAGATGGAATAAATCTATGAATATATAAATACACACAGTGCGGAGCATTGTAGCTAGATGAAATAAATATGTAAATATATAAACACACACAGTGCGGAGCATTGTAGTTAGATGGAATAAATATGTAAATATATAAACACACACAGTGCGGAGCATTGTAGCTAGATGGAATAAATATGTAAATATATAAACACACACAGTGGGGAGCATTGTAGCTAGATGGAATGAAACAGCATAACCTTCTACTTAGTTATCCTACATGGTATGATTATGTACCCATACATATTGTCACCTCCGTAGCTACCGGTCTTTTCCTAGTTGTATACCGGAGGGGACCATTGTGTAAGTCTATTGCGTCTTTTGCATTCAATACTATTAGGTTGTCACATCTTTTTGCTATCTCTGCAAGCAGCCCTGCTTAAGTTGTACAGTCTGACAGCCGTAGGTAGGAAGGACCTGCGAAACCTCTCGGTTGTGCACCTAGGATGATGTAGTGTGCTGCTAAATGAGCTCCTTAGTACATTCAGTGTGTCCTGCATAGGGTGGAACTCGGACTCCAGCAGAGATGAAAGTTTAGCCACCATCCTTCTCTCTCCCATCTCCTCCACTGGGTCAAGGCGCTGCCCCAGGACAGAGCTAGCTTTCTTGATCAGTTTGTTCAGTCTCTTCCTATTGGTTGCTGTAATGCCACTGCCTCAGCAGACCACTCCAAAAGTGATGGCTGATGCCACCACCGTGTCATAGAATGTCTTCAGTAGCGCCCCTTGTACACCAAAAGACCTGAGTCTCCTCAGTAGGAACAGCCTGCACTGTCCCTTCTTGTAGAGTGCGTCAGTATTGTGTGACCAGTCTAGTTTATTGTTCAGATGAACACCCAGGTACTTGTAGGATGTCACCATCTCGATGTCTGTTTCCTGTATATTTACTGGTGCTGTGAGGGGTTGTCCTTGCCTGCAGCAGTCCACCACCAGCTCCTTAGTTTTCCTCGCATTGATCTGGAGGCAGTTCCAATGGCACCAGTCCACAAAGTCCTGGATAAGTCCTCTGTACTCAGCTTCATCTCCGTTGGAGATGAGGGCAACGATCGCAGAGTCATCAGAGAACTTCTGTAGATGGCAGTGTGTTGTGTTGTGTGAGAAGTCCGCAGTATAAAGGGTGAACAGGAAGGGAGCCAAAACCGTTCCCTGGGGGGCCCCCGTGCTACCGATGATCGTGTTGGACACAAAGTCCCGGGTTATAGGCTTGAAATAACGTAAGGGAAAGAAGAAAAAGGCTCCTGGCTGGGCTCGCCACTGCTTATTGTAACCCTTGCCTTACGTTAAGTAGGTAAAAGAAATTATTAAGTGTAGACCAGTCGCTAGGTTCGTAAGGATTACAATAGGGAAATGAAATGAGTGTGGAATAAAATAGCTGGAGGCAAGAAATGAGCAATGATGGCTGTTATTTTTAAAGATAAAGAGAACAATATATACAAACAATTTACAAATACACAATAATAACAACGGCCGGCATGAAATAAAACCCCCCAAAAATGTCTTACTGAGCTCAGTGTTTGTTTGTCTTTTTGTTTTAGTCGTTTGACCAGTCAAGATATCTTGTATTTCCAGGCTCAGGTTTCTTTTCCTCTTTTAAAGCGGCGGCTTAAGTTGTTACCGCTTTGAATTTTGTGCACTGGAGAGAGGAAGGATGTTCGTCAATTGAGATCTTAGTTCAAGTCTCGGTTCAGACCTTGGTTCAGGTCTTGGTTCAGGTCTTGGTTCAGGTCTTGGGTCAGGCTCGCCATCTCCATCCGGAGAGAATCCAGGATCCAGAAGATTCTTAATCAGCAACAAAAAAAACCTAGCCTGCACAACAATAATGATATTATTGTATACAGCTAAAGTAATTCATTTTTCAATCTCTTCTTATATAACACTATATCTTAGTGTTTCTTCTCTCATATTACTATTGTTACAATCCAGTCTATAAAACGATGAATCCATCGCTCTCACCTCAATGGCTGGGTAACCTCCCAACCATGTTCTTGAGGATGATGGCCAGCACTTATGCTTTGCAAGTAGAATGACTGAGCCTTGTGGCATGGGCCCATGGAGTTTTCTTAGGGTTATGAGGTGGGTACCCTCCTTCATCGGTGTTTCGTCAATTAGCCCACAACCAGTAATATAGTAATATCTTACATTTCACATTTCACATCTTACATGCATGTTTTTTTTTCTCAAAATCTCTCTGGTAGTACATGAAATACTTTTTCTTCTCATGTAACCAAATAAATGAAATTCTCTTTTTATCTCTACATCATTTAACCATGAAATTATAATTAATATTTTTAACCTTTTCTTTTTTTATTTATTTTATTTTATTTATTTATTTTTATTTCGGATAGTACATTACAGGTTAAAAGAAACTGTATAATATAACAAGGTCAAATTAGACAAAGACTCCTTCTACTATACAATTCCACGTGAGTTATCCGAAATGGGTGATGGCTGAAGCCGCAGCTTATATTGCCCACCCATATTCCATCCAAGAATTCAAAGGAGAAAAAAGAGAAAACAAGACAAGAGCGATTACAATTTAAAACAAGGCTAAGACAAAATATGACTGAGAGAAAAAGAAAACTGAGCTAGTCTAAGTTAAGCGGTTACTATTCAAAAACAAATCTAAGACATAGTGTCACAGAGAAAAAAGAAAAACTAAGCTATAACACAACACAGGCTGGAAATGTCAATCCTTATGTGAGTTTACATGTCATCTTGTAAATATGTTTGGAGTATTTCTTCCTTTAGTTTTTGTTTAAATTGTCCAAGCTTTGTACATGATTTTAATTCAGGTCCAAAATCGTTCCATAATCTGACACCTTGCACTGAAATACAGTGTTGCTTGGTAGTTGTTCTCACTGTAGGCTTTTGAAATATACATGTTCCTCTGAAGTGATATCGTTTCTCCCTTGTTTGGAACAACTTTTGGATATTTGCGGGCAGTGATAGATTCTTCACTTTGAACATTATTATTGTGGTTTTAAAGTCGATCAGATCTTTCAACTTGAGAGTTTTTTGTTTAAGAAAAAGTGGGTTTGTTGGTTCCCTGTAAGCTGCTTTGTTGATTATTCTAATAGCTCTCTTTTGAAGCATAAAGAGTGGATATATGTTTGTTTTATATGTATTTCCCCATACTTCATTACAATATGTCATGTATGGGAGTATTAATGAATGATACAAGGTGTATAGTGTGGGTTGATTCAGCAAATTTTTCACTCTGTGTAATATTGCAATTGATTTGGATACTTTACCTTTTATATAATTAATATGTGGCTTCCAACACAGTTTGTTATCAATTATTACTCCAAGGAATTTAGTTTCGGATACCCTTTCAATCTCTACACCATTTACACTGAGTTTGGGTACTGGGTAGTTGTGATGGTTGTTAAAGACTATAAATTTTGTCTTGCTTAAATTGAGCGTTAATTTGTTTGAGTCAAACCACAGTTTCAGCTTTCCTAATTCCTTTCCGAGTGTATCCAGAAGTTGTTCCAAGTTGTTTCCACTGCATAGCAGGTTAGTGTCATCAGCAAACAATATTAAGTCCATTTTTTCTGAAACTTTACATATATCATTTATATACATATTGAATAATAATGGTCCCAAAACTGAACCCTGTGGGACTCCACAGGTGACCTTCAGTAGCTCTGAGTTTTTGTTGTTAACACATACAAACTGATATCTATTCTTTAAGTAACTTCTTAACCAGGACAGTGCTACCCCTCTGATACCACAATTTTGTAGTTTCTTTAATAATAGATTGTGATCTACTGTATCAAATGCTTTTTTAAGATCCAGGAATACTCCAACTGAATACTCTTTATTTTCAATGGCTGTTGATATTTTTTCTGTAAATTCCATTAAGGCATATGCTGTTGTCCTTTTGTATCTGAACCCATATTGCTGCTCACACAATAAATCATTCTTCAGTATGAAGTTGTCAATTCTCTCATAGAATATTTTTTCAAGTATCTTGGAAAATTGCGGTAATAGTGAAATTGGTCTGTAGTTGGAGAGTTCCCCTCTGTCGCCTGTCTTGTAAATCGGAATTACTTTAGCTATTTTCATTGCATTGGGAAATATACCTGATTGGAGAGACAGGTTACAGATATACGTCAGTGGTTTCACTATGCATTCGATAACAGTTTTGACTAGTAGCATATCAATACCATCGCAGTCAGTAGATGTTTTACTTTTGAACGATTTAACAATTTCAATGACCTCTCTTTTGTCTGTGTTCTTTATGAAGATGGTGTCTTTTACAGCAGTGTTATTGCATATTGAATCACCTGTTGGCACCGTAGTGGGTATTTCTCGGGCCAGTTTAGGTCCAATGTTAACAAAAAAATTATTAAATTCATCTGCAGGTGAAGCTATATTCACATTCGGAGTCGATTTATTATTTTTTGGAGTGTTAGTTGGGTAGCTGGTATTTCTGCTTTTATTTCCAAGGATACTGTTGATTATTGTCCATGTATTTTTAATATTGTCTTTGTTTTTTTCCAGTTCTTTACTGTAATAGTCTCTTTTACTACATCTTATTATATATGTTAACTTATTTTTGTATGTTTTATACCGCTGCTCTGCTTCTTTTGTCCTTTTCTTTAGGAAAGCTTTATATAATAAATTTTTCTTTTTACACGCCTTTTGTAGTCCTTTGGTTAGCCATGGTTTGTCAGTAAATTTGTGTTTAAGCTTTTTTTTAACTAATGGGCAGTTTTTTTCATAAAGAGTGGTTACAATGTTTGTAAATGTGTCATAGGCTTCATTTACATCTGATACATAGACTTCTGTCCAGTCTTGCTTCAGCAAGTCCTCTTTAAAAGAACTGATTGCGTTTGGTGATTTGTGTCTGAACGATTTTGAGATTTTTTCTGGGTTGGGCCCCGTGTGGCCATGGATAAGTGCAAAGATTGGCAAGTGGTCGCTTATATCATTTATCAATAATCCACTTTCTATTTTCTTGTCGAGAACATTGACAAACAGGTTGTCAATAAGTGTAGCAGAGTGAGCTGTGATTCTACTGGGATGTGTTATTGTGGGATATAGACTCATGCTGTACATAGAGTTCATGAACTCTGTAACTACATTTTGTTGATGTGGATTAAGTAGATCAATATTGAAATCTCCACAAATTGCTACCATTTTCTTACTAGTAATATTATTGTACAGCTCGACTAATTTATCTCTGAATGTCTCAATGCAAGTTCCCGGCGTTCTGTATATGCAGCTTATGATTAGATTTTTTGTTTTGTCTAGGTCAATCTCAACAGTAACACATTCCAGAATCCCTGGTAGTGCTGAGGACATTTCATTTACAAGCTTACATCTATATAGGTCATCAATATACAGTGCAACACCACCACCCTTTTTTTGAGATCTGTTAATGTTAAACATCTGATATCCCTCTATTGCCATCAGGGGAGCCTGGTCTGCATTAAGCCAGGTTTCAGAGACTGCTATAGCTGTGAATTTTCTGTTTAGCTGTTTTAAATAGTCCTGAATCTGTGAGAAGTTTTTGTTAAGACTTCTGCTATTGAAGTGTATTATTGACAGTTTACCATCTAATTGCACTTGACTTTTGAATTGCTTTTCAGTGTATAACCTTTTCTTTGTAAATCATGAAATGAAATACAATTAATTTATCACATGACCAGGGAATATACTGTCCCATTACTTCCAATATTCCCTTTTAAAATCAGTAAAACCCTGTCTGAGCTACTGGGTTTAGCATAACCTATGAATTTACATAGGAAACCAACAAAATGTGCTTTTAGCATCAAACTACACATTACATTCAACGAGAAATAATGAAGAACGAACTAAAAGTACTTCAGTATACTGTTGTGAACTGAAATCACATTTAGAAAAACCATACAGAAACAAAAAATAGCCTTTTCCATTGCTTTTAAACAGAAAAAATCCACTCGTGATTTGCATTAGCATAATGCTAACATTAGCATGGCGCTAGCACGCTTCCTTTAGCACACACTTGGTTTTCACTCACCAAGATAAGGTATCCACGTGAACACAGCAAGGGACACAGCTACACGGCCTCTCAAGCTCGTGCTCCCATCAACTTAAGACAATAAAGGTTTCAAATTAGCATTTGGACAGTGTTTAGATTTATTTATAGCACTTTTCTATATTAAACTCACCAAGACGACCCACAGGTTTTTACACGGACCGTCTACAGCAGGGGTGTCAAACTCATTCCATGGAGGGCCAAGACCCTGCAGGTTTTACCTCCACCCAGTGTCTTCAACAGGAGATTTCACTGAATTTCTCCTCACTGATTGCTGATCAATGAAAACACCTGCTGAAGACACTGGGTGGAGGTAAAACCTGCAGGGTCTTGGCCCTCCATGGAGTGAGTTTGACACCCCTGGTCTACAGCCTCTCTCGTTCGTTCTCAGAGTGCAAAAGACTGAAAAAAGGTGCGTTACTCAGCACTCTGCTCAGATGGCGGGACTAATATCGCTCTTAACAAATAAAAGGGTCAAGATCACCCAATGTGACCATGAAACAAGAAAATAAATGCTGGATAACGAGGATCACACTTCCTCTTTTCAAAATAAACTTTTTTCAAAATAAAACCGCACAAATGCATTAATACAAATGAAATGTGAGAAAAAGGGTCATTTTCTCAGCTGGGTTACACTTACGTGCATGGTGCATTATAAAGGATGATTGCACGAATACTGCAGTCTCAATCATTGGCTGATGAGATCGTCTGGGCTGATCATTTTAACTACATCTCAAACAAGACAAAAGCAAGTGGTGGGAACTGAAGGACATTACACCTTAAGCTGGATTCAAGCTGCATTTCCCCTCTGGTCCGCTTTGGTCCATGTGCGCTTTGGACGAGCCCAGCGCACACGCGGCACTGTACATGCTTATTTTTTTCATCTATCAGGCCAAGTGGTTGATGCATGTGGACAACTGCAATTTGTTGTAAGGGCATAGATTGAAGTCATGTCCTCACCTTGTGTTGTGAATTATATTTTCTTGTTACAGGACATGAGTCAACCCACATCCCTGCATTAAGTTTATATTCTGGGTTTTTCTGTATTTACTGTTGTTTATTATCATGGTCCTGGTTCTGTCTTGATTATCCTTGCTTTAGTCCTGTTTGTCATTTTGATAATCATTGATGTTCTATCTTGGGTTTGAGTTTAATGTGTGTTTACTTTTACCTTAGTCTTGCTTGGGTTTTGTGTTGTTAATTCCCTGATTAGTCACGGCAGTTTGTTTCTGTTAATTAGTGTCTGCCTTATTTAAGGGACGCAGCCCCTCATCTGGGGGCTGCATCATTAGTCATTTGCCATGGATCCACATGCTTCTGTCTGTCCGTCTATCAGTCAGTCAGTCTTGTCTGGAGTTTTGCCAAGTCTTAGTCTGTTTTTGTTTCAGCTTCCGAGCTGCCTTTTGTATTAATAAATTGTGTTAAATGCCTGCTTCGTGATTGAGTCCTGATTTCTGCCCAGCCTGGGTGCAAACCATGACATTTATAGTTTTGCCCCAACCCTATGGATAGCGCAAATGCGCTAACAAGCCAGTTTGTCAGTCCCTCCAGGATTTCGCGGGATGTTTTTATGATTGTTGCGGCCCAAAAAGCCTGAATTCGCAGGGGCTTTTTTTTTTTTAAAAAGTTGCAATGTTTTTAGAGTGTTTTTGCACTAAAAGTTGTGGTATGGTGCATATTTAGGACGCATATATGGCATTCATATTCACCCACATATACCTAGTAGGCATGACGGTGCATATTCTGGAAGCTTCACGTCTCAATGGCCAAAGAGGACCTGACCCTGCAGAGACCTACTGGAGGTGTGAAGTTGGTCTTTTAGGAGACGGGAAGTTGGAGAGAATGTCCCAGCAGGAGCCCCGGAGGCTAGAAGGATGAGAGAGACAATGGAGACGCCAAGGAGCCTCGGGGGCTGTATGTTTACTCAAGGACTGTGGGTTGGGGGTGTGTTATTTGATGTTGGGGGTTTTGTGTCTTTGGAGGGTATAAGAACTGTGAAGGATGATTGTTCTGCCTCTTTTCTGAGATTCTGTTCTTGTTGGAGGATGTGACCTCTCAATAAACCAACCCTGAGAAATAAACTCAGTCTCATTTGTGAAAGGCATCCTCTACAGTGGGAAGACTTACAAATTTTAAAGCAGATGGGTTTTTTTTCCACTTTTCTGCAGGGATAGTCTATATAACAATACAAAAAAGCACAGGATTGTCAAAAATTTCCTATTACAGTGATTTGTAAATTAAGCAGAAACTTCTGCTATACAGAAAGACTCTTGTGCAACAGCAAATACAGACTTAACACAATATCCATTACAACAGCTAAATTGCATTGAATGCATGTTAAAGAGTATAGCTTTGGAAATTATTGGCAGCACCTTCATTTGAAAACTCCCTACAGTCCCCAACCACTCGGTACAGAGCGGAGAGGAAAAATAAATAATTTATTCTGTTGCTCTGTATTATCTATAGGAGTCTGTTTTTCTTGGACATAAAAGTTATAGACAATTTTCTCTCTATTTCCGTGCCTGACTCCTTCCTGTCAGTCTGCTGCACGTCGGTCTTGACACACACATTTGTCTCTTCAGACACACATCTTTCATTTACGGCGGGACGGCGGGGGGAGGGGGGAAGCGTTTGTCCGTCCAGACCAGAGATTCACAGCTTTAAAGCCCCTTAAA
Source organism: Pholidichthys leucotaenia (assembly GCA_020510985.1). Taxonomy (NCBI): domain Eukaryota; kingdom Metazoa; phylum Chordata; class Actinopteri; order Cichliformes; family Pholidichthyidae; genus Pholidichthys; species Pholidichthys leucotaenia. Next base: position 287,629,568 of record CM035841.1, read on the forward strand.
GAGATGTAGCAATGATTTTACCTCTAAAGATGTATAAAATGTTCAAACACTGGTTGTAGTATTTGCTCGTACAGTGTGTCTCCTCACGCATGCTCCTGCGACAGGGTGCTTTTAGGGCAGGCGGACATTTTTCAACACAAACCCTATAAATGTGAGAGTGACACACTTTTTTTGTAGCAACAATAATGGCATCGTTTCAGGAAAAGGAGGAATTACCATTTTCCAGTGGTCTTCTCCACTCAAGCTGCTGCTGCTGCAAAACGATTCATTTATATTTATTCTCATCTTCCCCGTCCTCTTCGTCTTCGTCTACTTTTTTTTTTTTGAATGAATGAATGAATCTTTGAATGAATGAATGAATGCATACTTTGACTTTGTATACTGTGTTTTAAGCGCCACCTCGTGAGTGGGATGTTCAATCTTGCGAATGCACAGTCAACTTGGTCAGAAAATTTGGGCTGCATGCGGTCGTCCGCAGAAGACCTCTGCAGACACTAGCAGACTGGATGACAAATTTTGTGGTTGCACGTACACGGACAACAGAGGTGCACCATGAATCCAGCTATACACTTACCAATCTCAAGGGTGGCCAGTTATAAATCATACTTAGGAGTTATGGTGGGCATGATCAGCGGTGGTTTGATCATGTCCCATCTCATGAATATTTGCTCTTTTGGTGTTTGGGTCTCTTATTCTGGTTTGATTGTGCTGATTTTTGAACATGGCTGTTTGGGATTCTTATTTCTTAATATTATATTTAGTTCTTGTTAGTCTGGGTTTAATCTGACTTCGTGAGTAAATCCTGTTTTGTTCTTGTTTTGTTAACTTGATTCTTGTTTTATTTTGTAAGCACTTCCTATAATTCCTGGGTTATGATTTTCAGTTTCTGGTTGGTTTTTATGACCTCCGCCAAGGATTTTTTTGTCGGCATTTGCTTGTTTGTCTGTTTGTCTATTTGTTGTTTCTCTGTCTGTTAGTAGGATTATGCACAACACCGCCAAGGCCCTATCTCGCAGTGTTAAAGAAAATGAAAAAGTGATCCAGAATCCTCATCATGAAATGGATCAAAATTTAATGGGATCATCTGTAGCCCAAGGGCCACCTCTGGTGGAAATTTCATCCAAATCCATTCAGTAGTTTTTGCGTAATCCTGCTTAAAGGCAAACAAACAGACAGACAGACAGACAAACCAGCTTTCTGAGAGATAGCGCTTTGGTGAAGGTATGTGCTCTCTGAGTGCCCTCTAGTTCAGGTTTGTTTCTGAGGTCTGATCTTTTGTGAGACATGTATTTCTCCTTCGTGGTTCATGTTTTTGATTAGGTTCTGTTCTTGATTAATTTAGTTCTACAGATCGTTTTCTTATTTTAAGTACTCCCTGTTTAGCTTTAACACTAGCTCTCAGATAACTTTTGGGTTTATTTTAGTTTATCCTGTGGTTTTTGCATATATTCAGGATTTTGCTGATTAGTTGTATGTTTACCTCTTTAGTCAATTCTTTGTCTTGATTAGGCTCTGTCCCCTATACTGTATATCTGCCTCCTTGTGTATGTGTTCCCTTCTTGGTTGTTGTGCTTTTGCCTGTTGATCTTCCTCCCTGCACTTCCCTCATTTGTACCATTGCCCTCACCTACCCTATTGTTCTCACCTTCTGTCCATTCCCCCGATGGTCTGTCTCTCCTATACGTATATTCTGGTAAGTGTGTTTCTCACAGGTCACTCCAGCGTTTCTTCCTGAGTTTCTACCGTGCCTTTTTCTGTGTTCCTTGCTCATCGCCACCATTGGGGTTTGTACACTGGTTTGTACATTGTTTACCGTGTTGATTATCTACCATCATGCAGTATTTGGTTTCCTTCAGTGTTCATTTTTAATGGTGTTTTCTCCAGATTTTAGTAGTGTTTTCTCCAGTCCTCCTGCCACGGCTTTGTTTATAGTTATTTCAGTAGTTCTGTATTAACTTATTAGTTGTTTCCCAGTCATGTGCCTCAGCTTTGTTATTGCTTTTGTTAATAAACTTTCGTTCCCTTGAATCCTGCTTAAGTCCTTCCTCATGCCTGCTCCTGCATGCCACAAGGAGGTTATTTTTTCAGTGCAGTTTGTCTAGCTGCCTGTCTGTTAGCATAATTGCACAAAAACTGGAAAGAATGGAGATTAGTCCAAGAAAGAACTCATTGGATTTTTGAGTGTATTTTCAATCAAGAAGTGAATCCAGGATTTTTTTTTTCTTTCCTTAACATTCTTTGTAAGATTCCCAGTTTTCCTTATGTTTTACATACAGTGATTTTGCATTGAACTTGATAGATAAAATGCATGTAGGAAGTGTGTGGAATGTTTAATAAACATCTGGTTTTAGCACTTACATTTTGGTAGAGCTAAGTATATCCTCGTACAGATTTTCAAGTCAAATTTTAAGAAACAAATAATTACAAAGTACAAGAGGCACATGAATAATATTTGAAAACATCTGCATAGCTATCTTAATATTGAAACAATATTTTTGTTTCATTAAGCAATGAAGTGACAGTAAAATCCACATTTGTAGCCTCACAGCAATGGTGTTAAATTATTGATGTAAACGTTTGGCTTATTTGAAAATTGGCAGGTCATCTCACAGCATGACTTGGTTTGGTGGAGAATTTGACCTGCAATATTACCTTTAAATTTATATATATATTTGGAGTTTGTGTTCAACAGCATAACCACAGATGCCTGCTGTAAACGTGAAGGTGATGGAGAAGTAACAGTGGAGCAGCGTTCCTGGATTCAAGAAATCCAGGCTGTAGCTACCAAAAACTACTTAGTTTTGGGTTAAAACTTGTTCTCAACATTAAACCTGATGAATAATCATGAACATAAACATGGTATAATGTATAAAGTACTTTGTGTGGATGTAATGTAATTGTCTTATCAGTCATGATATTAAACAAAATTCTGTTAACCATGAATAATTTATTTTTAGCTGCAATAATCAACATGAATTATACACTAACTAATGATTTTTCAACTTAAATCATTATCATTACCTCCCCTAAGTAGGTTAATGTTTATCTCCTTTTTTAAAAGTAGGATTAAGCACAAACGGACAGATTTCAAAGATGGAGTCAATCACAACACTGAGTCACGGGGGAAAAAACAAACTATCTTGGTAAATGTTGGTGGAGGTATGCATCTCAGGCTGTATCTTGGTTATGTGTTTGTAAAATTATTGTTTAAATTGTTCAATAACAATACTTACTGTATCATTTTATAATATAGATCATATTAAATATTTTGTAATATATTGTAGTTTTTCCTTTATTTAGGGCCATTAAATGACACTGATTCAAAGTAAAACAGTTAAAACATTGATAGGAATTTATGTCAGGACGTAGATTGGAGCCCTGTTCTCTTCTTGTATTATAATTTGTATTTTTTGTTATCAGGACGCGTCTCCAACCCACATGCTCTCTTTAAGTTATTTTTGGGGTCTTTGTACTTATTATTGTTATTATCTTGGTCCTGTCTATCATTTTGATTTCTATATTCATGTTTCTATCTTGTTTGTATTTATGTGTGTTTGTTTTTACCGTAGTCTGGTCTGGTATGAGTTCTTGATTACTCACAGTTGTTTTGTGTTTGGTTAATTTGCTCACCGGTTATTTAAGGGACGCAGCCCCTCACCTGGGTGCTGCATCATTACTCTTAATGTGTATGTTACGCTTCTGTATAGCCTGACCTGATCTGTTTCCTGAAATGTTCCTGTCTGCTTGGATTTAGTTTTGTTATTAAATTATTGTTTCTACATCAAACTCCTGCCTGCATTTGAGTCTGAGAAATCCACCTTGACACAATGACCCAGCCGATTAAGGACTCAGCGGGAAAGTTTGGCAGGAGGAGGAAGGGCTCTGGTCGGAAGAATTCAGCGTTGTCATAAGGCCGAGCACGGGTCTGTACTGTGCTCGGGTCTTATGGTTACTATCCTTTTTCTGTTTATGTATTTAGTCCTAATTTTCTGTCTTCATTGTTTGTGCTTTTATTTTGACAGTGGCGTGACAGGACTTCCACCTGTCAAGTGTGTTTGTGGCCTGTCACAGCTGTTTTATGCCACTGATAGCATTTTCACTCGTGCTTCCACACCTGTTTGTCATTTTTTGTTTCTGCTCTAGTATTATTTAAGTTCGCTGGCGAGGTTTATTCCTCACTGCGACCTAGTCATGTGTTGACTGAGATCCCCATCCCTGAGCTCAGTCTTTCCTCTGCTTAAGGTTTTTCCTCGTCCGTTTCATGTAAGTTACCTTTCATGGTTTTTTCAGTATTTGTATTTTTCTGTTATCACCCCTCGTGGTCTCATATTTAGCTTTTTGTAATCCGTCCTTTGTGGCAAGGTTTTGTGTTCCTTATTATTCAATAAATGAGCAAACTCACTGCAGGCGAGTGGTGTCTTATTTCTGCCTCAAAAGGGCCAATTTTGACAGTAGGTCGCAGCCCGTAAGTGCCAGCGGCAGTGAGTTTGCCTTTTTTTTTTTCTGCTTTTCCCTTTTTTTCCACTTACCTTTTTCGTGGTTGGACTGAGTGGCCGTCAGCATGTTCCCAGTGCGCTGAAGGAGGAAGGCAGCCGGGGGTCCCAGTATGGATGAGCAGTGGGCAGCTGAATTTATCCAGGGCCATGTTGCTGAGGCTGTCACCTCCCGCGGCCCGAAGAAGGTTCTGGAGAGCGTGGTAGCAGCAGTTGGGATTGTGGAGACGCAGCCCAGTTTGGGTAATTATCCCGAGTTCGCCGAGCTGCTGGCCACCATCTCCACGCTTCAACAGCGATTTCCAGGGTTGGCGATTGGATCATCACCGGCCCGAAGACACCGTCTCCCAGCGCAGAATTCTACTCCACCCTGTGTCATGGCAATACTTAAGTGGATGGAGGAGAGTAGCCGGGTCCAGTCGCTGCCACTTCCATGCCATTACCCAGCCACGGGCCGCAGGATGAACTCTTTCATCTCTCAGCCAGCAGAGCTATCTTCATCGCGTCAGAGAGGAACTTCAGCAGCTTCAGCCTTTTGGGTCTCCTCACATGCTGTTTCATCAGCTTCCAGTCCCGGGGTCATCGCAGCTGTTTTCCCCTCCTCCATGGTGCCTTCTCCGACTGCTGAGAGCTCAGCTGGTTCTCCCTTGGCTCCGCCCGTCATCGTGTCTGGAGGGGCAGATCCTCCATTTTTTTCCAGAGCGGCCCATGATCTCTACAGCCATGAAGAGGAAAGAGATTGGACTTGCTTCAGCAGGAACCACCAAACCCCTGGAAAACAGGCAAGTGTTTTTTTCCACTCTATATCACAATCTGATGAATTACCTTGTCTGATTCCTAGGGGTAAGGCTCAGTTTATGCAGGCCACTGGGCCCTCACCACCTGGTGCAGCCACAAAATTGTTACCTGCTCTCTCTGCTTCTCCTCCTATACCCCCCGAGCGTCCACCCGTTCCAGGATCAAGCCGCCAGATGGAGGAGGAGCCTGTGGCGCTGGAGAACCTGGCTCCAGCCCCACAGCCATGATACGGATAAAGGAGAAGGGCTCTCTCCAATCTGGAGCATGAGCCGACGAAGACGCGTCCCTGGGCTTCACCCGTGCAGAATTTAGCTCCAGCAGGAAGACGATCTCCTGTCGTCATGCCGGGTGAGCCACCTGCGTGGGTAGCATCACCACTGGGTTCTGGGACTCCAGAAAACATCATGCCTGCTGTTGGGGCCGCCACAGCAGAGTTCGAGTTGGACCTCCAGGGGGCCAGGCCTGAGACATTGCCATCTGGATCAATGAAGTCTTGGACGGCGGTGGAACATGAGCTCAGGCAAGTACTCTCCTTTGTTTTCATTGTTTCAGTATTGGAGAGATCTTGTCTGGCTCTTGGTGGGGAGAGCCAGGTGCTGCCATCAGCAGTATCTGAGATTGTCTCGCCGGGTTCCACTGCTGCCAGTGACCCTGACCCTGTTTCTTTCCCTCTTTCATTTGAGTCTTCTCTCAGGGTCACTGAGAATCTACCAGCTACACCAGAGTTCTCCGTGTGTTCTGGTCCGCCGCCTGAGGTCTTTGTAGGTCCAGCTCCTCCAGCCGAAGTCATTGTGGAGGTGCCGTCCCAGCCCGGGATCTCCAAGAGTGCAGTTCCTCCTCAGTCTGGGTCTCCATGGGTGCTGCACTCCAATTTTTTGAATGAATGAATGAATGAATTTGTTTTATTCGGTGATAATAATAATAAACACATACAATACAATAAGAACACACAAAAGAACAACCAAAAGGGTGTAGGCTGAAGCTAGTGCTTATATAGTGCCTACCCAATTACAATTATAAAATCAATAACATAAAAATTTAAGTCTTACCCAAAATCAACAAAGAAAATCAAATAGAACAAGTACACAAAAAACCCTTTAAGTTATTACAAATTTATCTCCCAGCATTTACAATGAGATACTGGGAGATTTTCTCATCTTTGTACAATTTTTTGAATTGCTTCAGAGTTGAACATGTTTTAATATTTTCAGAGCAATAGTTCCACAGTTTAACTCCAGTGACAGACATGCAATGATACTTTGTATTTGTTCTAACCTTTGGCTTATTAAAAACAGAGTTACCTCTTAGCTCATATTTGCTTTCCCTTTTTTAAACAGTCTCTGAATATTTACAGGTAATTGGTTATTATTTGCTTTGTACATGATTTGAATGACATTATAATCTACCAGATCTCTAAATTTAAGAGTATGTAATTGAATGAATATTGGATTTGTTGGTTCACGGTAAGGTTTCTTTGATACAATGCGTACGGCTTTTTTCTGTAGTAAAAAGATTAAGTTTGTGTTTGTTTTATATGTGTTTCCCCAGATCTCCACACATTATGTCATAAAAGGAACTATCAGTGAATTACATAAAATGCAAAGAGATTTCTGACACAGGAGATCCTTAACTTTATACAGTATGGCAATGGATTTAGACATTTTAGTTTTGACATAATTTATGTGTGATTTCCAGTTTAGTTTGTTATCAACAATGACCCCTAGGAACTTGGTTTCAAAAGCTGTGTCAATTTCAACATTGTTTATTTTAATTTTTCTGTGATTATATAATTTGCATTTCCAAATATTATACATTTTGTTTTTCCAAGGTGAATAGATAATTTATTGGCAGTGAACCATTGATTGATTTGTTTAAGTTCATTTTCTACTGAATCCAGAAGCTGCTTAAGATTTTCTCCACTACAAAAAAAAGTTGTGTCATCTGCAAATAAAATACACTTGAGCAATTTAGACACAGAACATAAATCATTAATATTCAAAATAAACAGCAATGGACCAAGCACAGAACCCTGTGGTGTCCCACACGTCATCTTCAGCAACTCAGAGTCTGTATTATTCACATGAACATATTGATATCTGTCTTCTAAATAGCTGTGTAACCAGTCAAAAGCAATTCCTCTGATGCCATACTTATGTAATTTACTGAGGAGTAATTTATGGTCAACTGTATCAAATGCCTTTTGTAAGTCCAGAAATATTCCAACTGTGGATTCTCTTCTATCTGTTGCATCCGTAATCTGTTCAACAAAGTCCATGAGTGTGTGAGGTGGTGCGGTTCTTCCTGAATCCATACTGTTGTTCACAGAGTATATTGTGCTTATCAGTAAAATCATTTAGTCTCTTAACAAATATTTTTTCCAGTATTTTGGAGAACTGAGGTAACAAGGAGATGGGTCTGTAGTTTGACAATGTGTGTTTGTCACCTGTCTTATACAGAGGAACAACTCTTGCTATTTTCATTTTCTTTGGAAATTTACCAGCAGTAAGTGACATGTTGCATATGTAAGTGAAGTGTTTAACAATACAATCAATAATACATTTAACCAAGAACATACTGAAATCATTACAATCAGTTGATTTTTTGTCTTTGAATTTGTTAACAATGTCAAGAATTTCTTTTTCATCTGTTTCTTTCATAAACATTGAGTAAGCATTTATGTTAACAACATTGTCAGCGTCACTTGTATTTGCTGATGATACAGTGGAGTTGGCGATCTTTTTTCCTATATTAACAAAATATTCATTAAATGTGTTGGAGATCAAGCTATTTTCATTGATTATTCCATTTTCTCAATTTAAATAAGAGATGTGGTTGGAATTTGTTATATTATTTAACACCTTCCATATATTACATGTATTAGTTTTGTTATTTTCCAATAATTTACTGTAATATGTTTTTTTACTCAATCTTAAAATACTGAGTTTATTTTATAAGTCTTGTATTTCTTTTCTGCTTCCACAGTTCTTAATTTCAGAAACTTTTTGTAATAACAAGTTTTTCTTTTTACAAGCATTTTGCAGGCCCTTGGTGATCCAAGGCTTATCTCTGTGTTTAACTTTAGTTTCCTTTACCACTAGAGGGCAGTGTTTATTATATAGTTGTGATAAAATAGAGACAAATTCTCCATATGCTGTATCAATGCCGTCAACATAAACACCACTCCAGTCATGTATTTTTAGATCATTTCTAAGATTGTTGATTGCGGTTTCTGTTACAAGTCGTTTAAAAACCTTATCTATTTCAACGTTATATGTTACACCAGTGTGTGAAGAAACAAAAACAGGCAGATGGTCTGTCACATCATTGACAATAAGGCCAGCAGTTACATTCCCCTCAGTGACATTTGTGAAAATTTTATCAATAAGCATTGCTGAATGTGTTGTTATTCTAGTGGGGTATGTTATTGAAGGGTAGAAACCCATACAAAACATGAAATTTATGAATTCACTTATTTGGATATGGTCATTTGGATTTAATAAGTCAATATTGAAGTCTCCACAAATAAATACCAGCTTCTTATTACCTACTGCACTGAAAAGCTCAGACAATTTTTCTTTGAAAATGTCAATATCGGTACCCGGTGCTCTATAAATGCAACTTATTATGATGTTTTTTGTAGTTGTAATTAATTCCACAGTTACACACTCCATGATGTTTTCCATTTCAAAAGACGTATTATCTACAACTTGGCTTTGGTAGCAGGACCTGATATATAAAGCAACACCACCACCCCTTTTTTTTGACCTGCTTGTGGTATATAAATCATAGCCCCTCATTTGCACTGTATGAAGTTGGTCATTTTTTAGCCAAGTCTCAGAAATTGCAGCAGCAGAAAAAAATGTGTTATATTGCAACAAACTGTCCTGGATTTTGGAAAAATTCATGTTGAGACTTCTACTATTAAAGTGTATTATTAACAATGATTCTGAGCTAAAGTATTTACACTGATGTTTTATACTGTTGAAAAAGTGATTTTCAGGATTGGTTTCATATTCAAAACTGTGTGGCTTATGCTCAGTAAATTTGTACCTTTTAAAAATGAGGTTGTTTCCTATAAAAGTTTGCATCTTAATTATTCCAGTCAATGGAATCAAATGCACAGTTTATATCTCTAAGTTGATAATGAAAGTGTGGCGGGTTGATTCAACCCCCCCACAACACACAGGACAGTCAGCTCTCTTCTCTTGGTTTTTCCCGCTGCACTACTGAGATGTAATGTGCCATTCATGTATTGTGATGCAATGTGCCATTCATGTATTGTGATGTAATGTGCCATTCATGTATAGTGTTCATGCGTCCTGTCCTTACTGTGACCTAGAGACAGATCAATATGTAGATGTGCCTTGTAACCTCTTTGTCCTGCAAGCTGGAGCAGAGGACAGCATCTGCCTATTGTTATGTAGGTCTTTCAAATGCAAATGTCTCATGCCTGTTCTGCAGTCCCTTTGATCGTACCAACTGCTGTGAATCCGCTTTGACGTATTGTCTGAGTTGGGTATAAATACTGCACAGGTTCTGTAACTCACTCTCTCAATTCCACTTCCTCAACTGCTGCTGCTGGACACAGACTTTGTGTCCTCCTTCTCTGAGAGCCGCTGAGCTCGCTCCCGGCGCGCATGCACGGCGCCAGGAGCGGAGCTCGTGACGGCGGTATGATTAATAAAACTCTGCTTAAAACCACAGCATCGCCACTTATTTTTTCATGCCACTGCACTGGTGACCCCGAAGACGCACACGCTTTGTGCGACGCAACCTTCTGGTCTGGACATCCACGCTGAACCGGCCGAGGGACACAAGACGTCTCCTCCTTCTCGCCGCCCCAACGCACCATGACCTGAAGGCAGAAAAGAACACGCTGCCAGTGAACGCTTCACTGGCGACCCCGAACATGCACACGTTTTGTGCAAAGCAACCTTCTGATCTGGACAGCTGCACTGGTGACCCGTTCTTCATGATGAGATCTGCACGTCTGAGATCTGCTCATCCATGCTGGACCGGCCGCGCTTCCAGCTCCTCCACACGAGAGCGCAGGCACCTCGTCCCCTCTCCGCGACGGCGACCTCCAGGGCCGGCGGAGAATGCAACGCATGGACCTGAACGCACCACGGCCGAGCGGTGTCAAAGATCGTCTATTCTCTCTCACCACTCCAACGTCTCTGCACGAGCCTGAGGGACAAAAGATCGTCTATTTCCTCTCACCGCTCCAACGCACCATGGCCAATCTGCAGCCACAGCTCAACCTGGATATTATTGGCGCCGTCTGCGCCGATCGCCACCAAGATTCTGGACCCTGACTCGCCACTCCAGCGGCCCACCCACGCACGGAACCCCCGCACGCGCACCGGGGAGTTACGAGGACGGCACACCACGCACAGGACAATAACGGCTTCACTGACCGCCTTCCTTCTGCTGCACACTGGCCCTTCAGGCTTGCTTGTATACCCGAGGCCCGCAGCTTGCTCACTGGATTTTATGGTCTTAGCCACGGCACACAAGGGGAATTCAGCTGTCTGCGGTTCCCGAGGCTTTAGGGTTGCGCCTGCCCCACAGTCAACAGGCCAGTCCCTCTGCTTTTATTTTTTTCTTACAGCCGCTCCGGCTTTTCTTCATGGCCACGAGAGGAGTCAGAGACAAATTTTTCTTCTTGTGATCTCCGCATGCGCAACGGGACAGCCCCTCGACGTTGCGGAGCAGCAAGCAATTTTTGCGTGGCTCGGACGATTTCACCGCCCCTGCCGGCACTTACTACCCCTCCCCTCCCTCCCCCTCCGCCTGCAGCGAGCTTCTCCCACAGCTCGCTCCCATAGATGGATTATCGAGGTCTTGGCCCCCTGCCGTGCCCTCTGGGGGGGAGCGTGTGGTGGGTTGATTCAACCCCCCCACAACACACAGGACAGTCAGCTCTCTTCTCTTGGTTTTTCCCGCTGCACTACTGAGATGTAATGTGCCATTCATGTATTGTGATGTAATGTGCCATGCATGTATTGTGTTGCAATTTGCCATTCATGTATTGTGATGTAATGTGCCATTCATGTATAGTGTTCATGCGTCCTGTCCTTACTGTGACCTAGAGACAGATCAATATGTAGATGTGTCTTGTAACCTCTTTGTCCTGCAAGCTGGAGCAGAGGACAGCATCTGCCTATTGTTATGTAGGTCTTTCAAATGCAAATGTCTCATGCCTGTTCTGCAGTCCCTTTGATCTTACCAACTGCTGTGAATCTGCTTTGATGTATTGTCTGAGTTGGGTATAAATACTGCACAGGTTCTGTAACTCACTCTCTCAATTCCACTTCCTCAACTGCTGCTGCCGGACACAGACTTTGTGTCCTCCTTCTCTGAGAGCCGCTGAGCTTGCTCCCGGCGCGCATGCACGGCGCCGGGAGCAGAGCTCGTGACGGCGGTATGATTAATAAAACTCTGCTTAAAACCATAGCATCGCCACTTATTTTTTCATGCCGCTGCAGTTGTTTCCTATAAAAGTTTGCATCTTAATTATTTCAGTCAATGGAATCAAATGCACAGTTTATATCTCTAAGTTGATAATGAAATGTCAATCATTTCTGGTTGATTTTTGGCTCCATTGATTTTGGTGTACTGTTACGGGGATGGCGTGGGTGAATAATGAGTCTGTCATACCTTAAGTAGGCTATGTCCCCCCTTGCTCTTGCAGCTTTCAGCTCTGGCATTAATTCTTTTCTCTTCCTTCTTACCAAATCAGTGAAGTCCTCATTGATGAAGATTTTTGTTCCTTTGGGGGACTTTGCTCGTTGAAGAATGGTCATCCTGTCCTTGTGCTGCAGGAACTTGACCACAATAGGCCTTGGTCTTTCTCCTCCAGGTTTCCCGGTGCAGTGGGCTCTCTCCATCTCGATCCCTGGTGGTAACTGTAGTTTCTCCATGAGAATATTTTTAATCTTCTCCTCCGTGTCGGCCAAGGTCTCTCCTGGTGCCTCCACAACACCATCAAAGACTAGATTATTTCTCCGGGATTGTCCTTCCAGATATTCAAATTTGTCTGTGATAGTCAACAGACTGTCACACACTTTAGAAACATCTGATTGCAGCACGTTGTTGCGGTCTGCTTGTTTAGACAAATTGGCTTTTATGTCATCTACGTCTTTTTGAGTGAACTGTAGACTGGTTTTAATGTCCTGCAACTCTCTCGTCATCATGTCCACTCTTGCATTAGCTGAGTCCATGATCACTTTGATGAGGCTTTTGAAAGTTTCCTGTTGTTGGTTTAACAATTCAGAAAACAGTTCTTTTTGCTGTTGCAGTAAGTCATTTACCTGTGTGAGGGACACATATTCCTCCTCAGATTTGGCCTCTGCTTTTGGCTTAGGTGGCATTTTGCTGCAGTTTTGCAAAAATTTGCAGTGGACAAGGAGACAAGAGTCTGTTTCCAAGACTATTTCGGTGCTGATGAAAAATTCAAGCAGCAGCAACAACAGGAATGTGTGTAAGGCCTGGTGCCAGGCCTGAAGCCTGATGGAGGTGAGATATGATGAGGTGAAATGAAGAGTGATGATATAGAGTGAAGTACATGGTGGTAATGCACCTGTAAGCTGGTTGCCAGCCACCAATCAAATAGACTTGCTACTCCTGAGCCAGCTTGACACAGGAGGGGATGAGGCACTGATCAGAACAATGATCAGGAGGAGAATAGAACCAAGAGATAACCAATCAGACATAGCAATTTAGCCGCAATGACAAGGTGGCACACCAGTGCTTAAATACACTCCCAAGTTCATGAGCTACAGATGCGCATCACAGGCAAGCCGTGACCTAATTACCAAGCTGCCACAGCTGAGCTGGCAGAGAAGCAATTTGAATCCCACATGGGTGTGGCGCTCCAGTGTGTGCCCGCTGTGGGTGTTACGCTCCAGCCCTGAGACCACCGAGGGTGCAGCTACACCTCAGTCCGGGGCCACCGAGGGTGCAGCTACGCCTCAGTCCAGGACCATTGAGGGTGCAGCTACACCTCAGTCCAGGGCCACCGAGGGTGCAGCTATGCCTCAGTCCGGGTCCACCGAAGGTGCAGCTACACCTCAATCTGGGTCCACCGAATGTGCAGCTACACCTCAGTCTGGGACCACCGAGGGTGCAGCTACGCCTCAGTCCGGGACCACCAAGGGTGCAGCTACACCTCATTCCGGGTCCACCGAGGGTGCAGCTACACTTCAGTCTGGGTCCACCGAGGGTGCTGCTACGCCTCAGTTCAGGGCCACCGAGGGTGCTACGCAGATGTCCAAGGCTGCTGTGGGTCCTTTGTTTTCATCCAGTTCCATCAGGGTTCCTCTTCTGCCATCTTCCTCTTCAGGTGCCCGTGGTCTGGGTCTGGGGGTCAGTGGTGAGCACGGGTTCCAGCTGCCATCCCTAGGAGGAGGTGTGTGGCATTCCGCAACCCTCTGACCTAGCGACGCGGGGAGACCACCCAAGCCTTCTCGGTTGCTTGGGTGGCTTCAGTACCCAAGAAGACCATCTGATGGACTTTGTCTACCTGGTTGGGGCCTCTGGAGACCTGACAAGCCGCCCGACCTTTTCGACCTGAAGGTCGGGTGGAGCCAGGACTCTGGAAGGCCACCAGAACAGTTTATTTGTTATCATGAATTATCTAGTTTTCTTGGTATTTTGTTCTGTTAGTGTTTGGGTCATGTGTTTTTCGGGTTGTCTTTATTTTTGTGTCTCTCCCTCCACTGCTCTCCTGGGGTTGGTTTTTGAGGTTCTTCTGGGGTTTTTTGGGGGGGGTGGTCCTCTCTTTCCTTTGATGTTACTGCGGGGTGTCTGGGATTAATCCCTTCATTGAGGGGCACTGTTATGAGGCCGGGCGTGGATCTGTACCATGCTTGGGTCTTATGGTTACTATCCTTTTTCTCTTAATGTATTAAGTCCTAATTTTCTGTCTTCATTGTTTGTGCTTTTATTTTGACAGCACCGTGACAGGACTTCCACCTGTCAAGTCTGTTTGAGTCTTGTCACAGCTGTTTTATGTCACTGATTATGTTTTCACTCGTGCTTCCACAGCTGTTTTTCATTTTTTGTTTCTGCTCTAGTATTATTTAAGTTCGCTGGTGAGGTTTATTCCTCGCTGTGGCCTAGTCTTGTGCTAACTGAGATCTCCATCCTTGAGCTCAGTCTTTCCTCTGCTTAAGGTTTTTTCTTGTCCGTTTCATGTAAGTTACCTTTCATGGTTTTTTCAGTATTTGTATTTTTCTGTTATCACCCCTATTGGTCTCATATTTAGCTTTTTGTAATCTGCCCTTTGTGGCAAGGTTTTGTGTTCCTTATTATTTAATAAATGAGCAAACTCACTGCAGGCGAGCGGTGCCTTATTTCTGCCTCAAAAGGGCCAATTATGACAGGCGTGGGTTTCAGCCCAGATCTCCCATGTTGTGGAGCGTGTGAGCGGGTGACAGCGCATCCCAGACAGCCCCTTCCAGCCAAGGCCACCTTAATGAATGGGTTAAGCTGGGCTGAAGCCCAGGGGCCAAGGGAGATCAAGGGTCTATCATGAGCCAATAAAAAAGATTGCATTGTTGTTAACTGGTCAAATTCTATGTCCATCACTTGATATTCGTGTGTAGCTGGCTGCTGATTGGTCAAATTTACATGTGGCCCATGGGGTACCATGTAACAATAGCCTATCAGAGGAAGTGTTTTGACATGTGACTATGCAAGCACCAGTGAGAGGTAAGAAGAAATTAGCTCGGTCAAAATGTCCAGAAAAAAGATTGAAAGTGGCGGTCAAAAAATTATTGAGAGGAAAGGAGCTTAGGGAAAATGAATTGCTCAAAAAAATCCCAAAGAGTAAAGGATTTTTTAAGCTGGAGCATCGAGTGGAGGCAGGGCTGATAATTACTGCACCAAGGAGACGGGTGGGCCATTAAAGCACTCACCTGGAGGAGAAGTGTCATGATCCCAAGTGCGGTTCTGTGCCGTGCTCGGGTCTCTTGATTATTATCCTTTTCCTGTATACGTATTTAGTCCTGTTTATCTGTCTTTATGGTTTGTGCTTTTATTTTGACAGCGCCGCAGCAGGACTTCCGCCTGTCAGTCTGTTTGCGGCCTGTCACAGCTGTTTATGTTCTATTGATTACTTCAATCAAGGGCTGCTATGACCATCATGCCGGCTGCGGAGGCTACCACAGCTGAGTGGGAACCTGAAATGGGCCTCCTGAGGACCGAGCTCTAATCACCGTCACTGCCTGGATCGTCAGAGTCCTGGGCAGTGGTAGAGCTTGAGATCAGGCAAGTGCTCTTTGTTGTCTTTCTATTTTCTATTTTTGAGCAATCTTGCCTGTCTCTTGGGGAGGATAGCTGGGTGCAGCCGCCCGCTGCATCCAAGCTCGCCTCGCTGGGCTCCGCCGCTGCCGGTGACCCTGATCTCTGTTGTCTCTCTGCTGTTTCTGAGCCTTCTTCCAGGGTCACCGGAGATGATCCAGCTACACCTGATGTCTCCGAGGGTCCAGGTTCGCCTCTGGAGGTCGTCCAGGGCACAGCTTCCCCCCTGCCCGAGGCCCTTGTTTGAGTCCCTCCTCAGGTTGGGTCCACTGAGAGTGCTGCATTGACTCAGCCGGGGTCCACCAAGGGTGCTGCTAAGCTCCAGCCTGGAGCCACAGCGGGTGCTATGTTGGCTCAGCTAGGGTTCACCACGGGTGCTACTGAGCTCCAGCCTGGAGCCAATGCCGGTGCTGTAGATTCTTCACTGCTAGATGCCATCGTGGCTCCCCTCCTTTCTTCACCACCAGATGCTGTTGGGGTTCCCCTCCTCCGGCCCGGCTTCCTGCCACTGAGCCTCCCGGTGGGAAAGCTGCCTCCCGGTTCACCCCTCCAGTCCCGGTGGCTCAAGGACGCTAGTAGACTGCCCAAGCCTTCTGGGTTACTGAGGTAGTTTTGGGACTCTGGTAGGCCACCCGATGAACTCTTTCTTTCTGGTTGGGGTCTCTGGGGACCTGGTAGGCTGCCCGGCCTTTTCCACTTGATGGTTGGGTGGAGCCAGGATGCCGGGAGGCCACCTGAACTGCTTTTTTGTTTATCACGTATGACCCAGTGCTCTTTATATTTTGTTTGTTAGTTTTTGGTTATGGGTTTTCGACTCATTTTGTTTTTTGTGTCTCTCCCTCCAGGCCTTGATCTGCCCTCCCGGGGTTGGTGTTTCTAGTTGTTTCTGTTTGAGGGGGGGATTCTCCTTTTCCGCTCGATGTTACTGCGGGGTGTCTGGGGAGCCACCTCTTAAGGGAGGGGCATTGTCATGATCCCGAGAGTGGTTCTGTGCTGTGCTCGGGTCTCCTGGTTATAATCCTTTTCCTGTATATGTATTTAGTCCTGTTTATCTGTCTTTATAGTTTGTGCTTTTATTTTGACAGTGCTGGGGCAGGACTTCCGCTTGTCAGTCTGTTTGCGGCCTGTCACAGCTGTTTGTGTTCTACTGATTACTTTCTCTCCACACCTGTTGGTTCATCAGTTTTCTGTGGCATTATTTAAGTTTGCTAGCAAGGCTCATTCCTCGCTGCAAACTTGCCCTATCCAGGCTGGAATCCCCAACCCTGATTCCAGTCTGTTCTTCAGTGTCAGGTTTCACCCTCGCTATTTCTATGTAAGTGTTTGTTTTGATTCTTTGTTTATTCAGTTATTTACCCTTCAAGGTCGTACGTATAGTTGTTGTGTTTTGGCCCTCGTGGCATGTTCTTTTGTTCCTCGTTCTTTAATAAATAAGCAAACTCACTGCTAGCGATTGGTGGTTCATTTATGCCCTGAATGGGGCAACCATAACAAGAAGACCACCAGATTCTGCCGAAAGACAGCAGGCCAGTGGACAAGGCAAGCTGAGAGATGGAGACCAGCACAAGAAAAGCCAGGTCTGATGTAAGGCCATCACTGCTTACATCAGACAGCTGTGCGTGGGACAGTAGACTCGGTGCTTGGTAAAAAGTAGACTAGATCAAGGATGCTGCATAAACAGACTGTGTAACCTCACATTAATGTCCGTAGAGTATGACATTATTCCTGAGCTGTGTAGTATTGTGTTTTGTTATCAAGTGCAGTGTAGTGATACTAATGGGCATCTCTATCCGGCCTCTTTGCCGATGCCCCTGACTGGTGGCTGTATTGTGTTGCCAACCCCTTAATAAAGCTGAGTTCAACTGTGCACCTGGCCTTGTCATTACAGAGGTATTTACAGACATAACATTTTGGCAACGGGAATAAACATTGAGGCGCATGTTTCACCGCTTCGGCCCTTCCTGGAGCTCCTGGGCGAGCCACCTGTGCCCAGGCCAAGGTGGTTTTCTGTCATGGTTTATAAGCTGACAACACAGGAAAGTAACCAGAAGAAGGGGCACATTTGAAAGTTTTATTAATTTGCAAAACAGGCGCACAGCTAGGGAAACAGTCACTCGCCAGAGGAACCACCCTGTGGAGAGAAGACGAGAGCTGTGAGTGGAGGAACAGAGTAAGGGGAAATGGGCGAGCCAAATTGCCACTTACTTGGGTATCCAGGGAGAACCGGCAGGGCCTCAGTGGTGAATAGACGAACCAGTAGGGTGTGAGGGATGAGCTGATGGTGCCTGACTGGGTGGAGATAAGAAGCTGAGGAAATGGTGAGATGTGGCAGGAGAGCGCGCACAGTCCTGGAGACACACCTGCATGGTGGCAGCAACCTGAGGAGAGAAGAGCAACAAGGTAAGAGAACGTGTCTATGTTTGTCAAATAATACTTGCTTGTCTGTTAGATGGGCAGTATACTCAGACAAGCCAGCGTTGAATGCACGGAGGGAGCCTCCTTAAGTACACTGGCTGATGAGTGAGGGCAGGTGTGTCTTCTGCCTCAGGTACAGTGATGAATTGATGAATGTGAGACAGGACGGGAGGGGCACACTCTCGCTGCCCATGACAGGGCCCCCCCTTCTAGGAGCGCCTCCTGGCGGTCCAGAGGGCTTTTCCGGGTGAGCTCGGTGATAGGCCCAGAGCATCTCTTTATCCAGGACCCGAGATGTAGGGACCCAGGAATGTTCCTCTGGGACATAGCCCTCCCAGTCCACCAGATACTGAAGGCCCCGGCCCCGACAGCGAACATCCAGGATACGACAAACAGTGTAGGCGGGGTGGCCGTCAATGATCTGGGGAGGAGGAGGCAGCTTTGGGGGGGGGCAGAGGGGACTGGCTGAGAGGGGCTTGATGTGGGCGATGTGAAATATAGGGTTCACCCGCAGGGTCGGTGGCAACTTCAGCTGGACCGACCCGTCGTTTACCACCCATGAGATGGTATATGGGCCCAGGAAGCGGGGGGAGAGCTTCTTGGATTTCTCCTTAAGAGGAATCTGGCTCGCTGCCAGCCAGACCTGCTGCCAGACGACATACTTGGGGGCAGGGACTGTCCATACTTGGGGGCTGTCAGCAGCAGCCCGGGTACATTCAGTGGAGCGGGCGAGGGCGGCCCAGATAGACCTCCAGATGCGCCGGCAGCGACGAGCATGGACCCCCAGGATGGAAAACACTACCTCCCTCTCGGCCATGGGTAGAAGCGGTGACATGTACCCCAGCGACGCCTCAAACGGGGTGAGTCCAGTGGCATTGGAGATGGCTGAGTTCATTGAATAGTCCACCCAGATCAGGTGCGTGCGCCAAGATGAGGGGTTATTGGCTGCTACACACCACAGGGCGGCCTCCAAGGACTGGTTGGTGCGCTCCACCTGCCCGTTGCTCTGTGGGTGATTACCGGACAAGAGGCTTACCGTAGTTCTCAGGGTCCGGCAAAAGGCCCTCCAGACCTGGGACGTGAATTGAGGACCCCGGTCAGACATGATGTCCAAGGGGATGCTGTGGATCCGAATGACATGGTCGGGGAGCAGGATCACCATCTCCAAGGCTGAGGGGAGCTTCAGGAGGGCAACCAGATGCACTACCTTGGAGAAGCGATCCACAATGGTGAGAATCACCGTCTTGCCATGGGAGGGGGGGGAGTCCGGTGACAAAATCTATGGCAATGTGAGACCAAGGACAACCAGGGGTGGGGAGGGGATGGAGAAGACCAGACGGGGGAGAGGAGTCCGATTTCCCCCGGACGCAGGTCTGACATGCTTTGACATACTCCCGTACGTCCCGCCACAGCGTGGGCCACCAGAACGCTTGCCAGACGAAGTCCACAGTTCAAGTGATACCAGGATGGCAAGCGAAGCGACTGGTGTGACCCCACTGGATGACATCGCTGCGGAGGGCGGCCGGGATGTACAGACTGTTCCAGGGGTACCCTACTGGAACAGGCTCCTGGGACCGGGCCTGGCAGACGCTCCGCTTGATATCCCAAGTAAGGGCTCCAAGGATGCGCGAAGGCGGTATGATAGTTTGGGGGGGGAGGGGGTGCTACCTCCTTGGAATCAAACTGGCGTGATAGCGCATCCGGTTTGGTTTGGTGTTCCGAGCACCAGGCCGGTATGTGATGGAAAAGTTGAACTGCTGGCCCAATGAGCCCACCTGGCATTAAGTCGACGGGTCGATCGCAAATACTTGCGATCACAAAAACCTCAGGTAGGTTTTTGTGATCGGTCCACACGACGATGGGGTGAATAGCCCCCTCTAGCCAATGCATCCATTCCTCCAATGCCAATTTAATGGCAAGCAGCTCTCTGTCCCCTACTTTGTAATTCCTCTTGGCTGGCATAAGCCGACGAGAAAAATACGCGCATGGGCAGAGCTTCTGATCGGGGGTGTGCACTGCGACAGCACAGCACCTACCCCCAAGTCAGATGTGTCCACCTCGAGGATGAACTGGAGCTGCGTGTCAACCTGCGTCAAGATTGGTGTTTCTGTGAACAGGCGCTTTAATTTCACAAACACCTGTTCAGCTGCCTCGATCCAGCAAAAGGGGACCTTAATGGAGGTCAGCTGCATCAAGGGCGGTGCCACCCCACTGTAGTTCCTGATAAACCGGCGATAGAAATTCGCAAACCCGAGGAAGCGTTGAAGCTCCTTACGGGAGTGGGGAGTTGGCCAATCATACACTGCCCTCACTTTGGCCGGGTCGGCAATCAGTCTCCCTTCAGGTGCAGTGATGAATTGATGAATGTGAGACAGGACAGGAGGGACGAGCTCTCGCTGCCCATGACAGTTTTCCACCTTTCAAGGCTACATCGTGGCGTTCAACCTGGGTAAGCTAGATAGACTGAGGGCAAGTGTACTTCTGGTGCATAATTTGGGGATTGAGGGCCAGCGTATCCTGCATACAATCAGGGCTACCAAGTTGTATGAGGATGTGGTCGAGTTGCTAGCGCGCCATTTCCACACCCTGGACAACGTCACCGTCCAGAGGATTCGGTTCCAACAACAACACCAGCGAGTGGGTGAGCCTGTCCGCCAGTCTGTTACCTACCTGCAGCAGCTGGCTAGCGAGTGTTTTTTCGGGCCATAGGAGGAGGGAATGGTACGTGACCAGATGGCGGAGCACACAACCAGCAACGCTTTACAAGCTAGGCTACTCTCGGCGCTGAGTGACCTGTCGTTATCCGAGGCTGTTGAGCTAGCTCTCCAAGTGGAGACTACAGACAAGCTAGCTTCAGAGCTAAAGTGGCGCCAATCACAACGGCAGCTGGGACCTGCCACCGCAGCATTAGTAGCAGACCCACACAGTGAAGATAGCGTGACCGATGGTAACGCAGAAATCAGTGCTATCAGCCGAAGGTCTGCCCCTAAAAAACCCTTATGTATGGGTTGTGGGCCCGCAAAGCACCAATTCAAGGCTCGGGAATGCCCGGCTAGAGGGAAGCACTGTAGCAAGTGTGGACACTTGAACCATTATGCCAGGGTGTGTCGTATGACCAAGCTGGAGAGCCCACGGAGAAAAACAACTTCACCCGTCCCGACAACTGTCCATGCGGTGTCCCTGAGTACCATTGGGTTCACATTCTGTGAGGTGATGCTGGATGGTGAGGAGGTGCCGCGGCTGGTTGACATGGGGGCTTAGGGATCATTATTGAATTGGGCCACAGTGAGGAAATTTTTTCCCCACAACAAAATAAGAGGTAACCCAGAGCTGCTCTACGGTTAAGGAGGTGGAAGGCTGTGCACGGTTGGAACACTGGAGTTAACGGCTCAGTACAAGTCGGCAGCAATGGCTGACTTCACGTTCCACGTGATGGCCCAAGGTGACAACATCATGGGCTGTGTATTGTATATGAGTTTGGCCCTAGGGGCTTGCCATAGCTGCCCTGTGGAGTGACTTCAGACGGGCTGTGGCCAGTGTATATATTTGTGTGTGTTCTCAATAAAGGACAGTTGGTTGTTCAGTACAAGACAACTCCCGTCTCTTTGATTACAAACATAACATTTTGGGGACGAGGAGAAACTATGGAGGCGTATGGGCCACCTTCACCACTGTTTCTACAATATCCGGGAGAGCCAGCGATCCTGTGGCCTAACTGGTTGACCATGTTTGAGGGGTACATCGCGGTGTTGGACCTGAGTAGACTTGATGGAATGTGGAGACGAGCACTTCTGGTCCACCATCTTGGCATAGAAGATTGGAAAATTTTCCACATGTTGGGGTTGACGGAGTCTTATACAGATGCTGTCAGTTGGATGGCTGAATACTTTGCCAAACACACAAGGAGCACGAAGCTATGGGTGGGAAGGCTGTTGGCGCCAAAAGTAGCGAAGCTAGCTAGCTCGGGGAAGCTAACAGCTCAGCCAGTGACAGTGGTGAAGTTAGCCACGGAGCTAGGTGGGCACCAAACACTAGCTAAAAGCTATAAGCTAGTTTACACGGTGGAGTCGGAGCCACGGGAGAGTCCACTGAAGACGACAAGCCAGCAGAAAAGCACAGCATGGTGAGTGACCGCAGCACTGGAGGTGAACAAAGCACGGTAAGCAAAGATGGCATAGGGGGAGAGCAGGGACCAGACTCAGCTCAGTTTTCCCCGCAGCTAGGGTTGGAGCAGCCGGGGGGTGGGGGGGGGCAGCATGCTGACAACCCCAAGAAACAGCAGCAAAAGCCGGGCACGGAGATGGTCATTGGGAGCAAGTAGTACAAAGATTTGCACCATGGAGGTCGAGCAGGACCAGCTTCGCTCAGGGTTGGCACAGGAAGACCTCAGTGCTGGCATCCAAGTCACCCTGGATGAGGGTACTGGGCATGACGGCGAAATACCTGTGTCGTCGAACAAGGCTGACAAACTAGCTCCAGTTTTCCCCGGAGCTCAGCCACAGGGGGAAGGTGAATCTGGGGTTACAATGGCAACAGCTGCAGCGGTTTTGAAAACAGTCAGGGCCAGACCGACAGGCACAGAGAAACCGCATGCCAAGCAGCAACACTGCAAGCCGAGCAAGTCCCTTTTCAGAGTTATGGACTTAGTTCAGGCTCGAGGGGAGGAATGTCCGTGGCAGATGTGGGCCGGACGACAGCCGGAGGAACACCAGGAGCAGATTGTGGCAAAGCTGGACGCAGCTTATTTTCAGCTGTTAGATGGCTCGAGGAGGCACGCCAACAAGGTGCGGCGTGTCCAGGAGAAGGCTTCAGATGGCGGGTCTGGACGAGAGGAGCGGTAGATAGTGAGGAGAAGAGGCACTCTCATCTGTGAGTTCAGTTACAACCCCTGGGGCAGGCTGCTTTCAGGGGCACGCCTACTGAGGGGCTGCCCTGGGCCCCCAAGCCGGTTCCACCCTTTTCTGCCTGAGGACAGTGGTGTAACTTGAAAAAGTCTAATGTTCATTTGTTTATGTGGTGTTAATTAATGATAATGATAATGAGACTGTTTATGTATTTGCATGTGTTTTGGGATTATTTTACGTGTTATTTAGTTTTGGAACATGGCAACACTTTTAATTCATCAATGGACTTTTTTTTAGTTTATCAGTGGCAGAATAATTCAATGTACCATGCGGGTTGTGTGGCAGTCCACCCACCAACTCTATTTTAGTTGTTTTTGTGTGAATGTGTTAGGCCATTATAGTACATCGTTTTCCATTATTTTAGTGTGTGATTCGGGTCCTAAATTGGGGAGGTTTTCAATTGTGTGTGTAGTTTTGGACTTTTCTAAAGGGGGGGGGGGGAATATTGTATATGAGTTTGGCCCTGGGGGCTTGCCATAGCAGCCCTGCGGAGTGACGTCAGGCGGGCTGCGGCCAGTGTATATATTTGTGTGTGTTCTCAATAAAGGACAGTTGGATGTTTGGTATAAGACGACTCCCGTCTCATTGATTACAGACATAACACTGTGACCTGTTTTATGGACTGGGGTTCACCATTAAAGGCTACGCTGGGGAAGAGTGGAGTGGCTGTGACCAGCAGAACCGCCCGGTTCTGGTGGTGGAGGACGACAGTGTGTGGGACAAAGATTTACCGGGCACCAGGGCGGTCAAGCAGGACCAGCCTCACTCAGGTTCGACACAGGAAAGTCTCAGTGCCAGAGGTCAGGGTACCATGGCAGAGGGTACCGAGCGTGGCGGTGAGGCGCCTGCCACCACCGAGCTAGCCTCAGTTTCCTCCGGAGCTCCGCCACAGTGGGCTGGAGGATCTGGAGCTACAACGGCGACCACTGCAGCAGCTTTATAAGGAGTCGGGGCCAGACCGTCAAGCACGGAGGGACCGCGTGCCGATCAGCAACACTGCAGGTCGAACAAAGCCCCTCTGAGAGTTAAGGACCTGGTCTGGGCTTGAGGGGAAGGACATCCACGGAGGATGTGGGCCAAATGACAGCCAGAGGAATACCAGGAGCAGCTGCTCATCGTGGCTAAGCGGGGCACAGCCTACTTTCAGCTGTCGGACGGCTCGTGGAGGCACGCCAACGAACTGTGGCGTGGCCGGGAGGAGGCTTCGGATGGTGGGTCAGGAAAAGAGAAGCGGCCGACGGTGAGAAGACGCACTCTTGTCTATGAGGCCAGCTGCGATCCTGGTGGCATGCTGCTTCCAGGGGCGGGTCTACTGAGGGGCTGCCCTGGGCACCCACAAACCAGTTCTATCTCATTTTCCGCCAGAAGGACAGTAGTGTGAGTTTTCAAAAAAAAAAAAGAGATAGCGTTCCAATGATCTGATGTTCATATGTTTGCATGTGTTAAGAAAAAAAAATATTGTGTATTGTTTTATTATGAAGTGCGGTGTAATGGCGGCCACTTCCTCCTCCGCCACTGCACCGCCCTATAAATACCAGCGGGCATCTCTATCCGGCCTCTTTGCCAATGCCCCTGCCTGGTGGCCTGGTGTATTGTGTTGCCAACCCCTTAATAAAAGTGAGTTCAACTGTGCACCTGGCCTCGTCATTACACAGGCATTTACAGACATAACAAGCTGGACTTAAAGGACATAATGAATGATTTTTCATTAAAGATGGGCAGAAGAAAGCACTTCAAAAAAAAGGTAAGACATGCTATTTGCAGTCACCTGTGCAGGTTTTTAATTATCTCCTCCAAGGAGGTAATGTGATCAGGGTGATCTGTTTGTTTGTTTGTTTTTTAGTAGGATTACACAAAAACTACTGTATGGATTTTGATGACATTTTCACCAGAGGTAGCCCTTGGGCCAAGGATGAACCCATTAAATGTTGGTGATGATCTGAGAGTGCATATCTCCACCAAGGACTTTGTTTGTATTTGTGCATCAGGATTACACAAAAATTACTGGATGGATTTGGACTAAATTTTCACCAGAGGTGGTTCTTGGGCTAGAGAGAAACCCATAACATTCTGATGATGATCAAAGAATGCATACCTCCGCCAAGGCTCTTCTCACAGTGTGTTAACAAGAATCCTCCAAAACTACTGGATAGACTTTGATGCAATTTTCACCAGAACTGGCTCGTAGCCTACACACGAACCCATTACATTTTAGAGGTCATCCATGAGGGACGGAAGGAGCCTTGGCAGAGGTATGTGCTCTCTAAGTGCTTTTCTAGTTGCTGCTGTTGTGCATTGTTTAAATTAGGAATACTTCACTGATATAACTTTGTGTTCTGCTGTCATACTAAACTGTAACTGTTGATCAGTGTCATCCTCTGATACCTCATGTTGTTTAGGCCATGGTGCTGTGTGTGTCTATGTCAGAGAGAGAGAGAGAGAGAGAGAGAGAGAGAGAGAGAGAGAGAGAGAGAAGACTAATTTCTGTTTATGCTGAAGGCAATTGTGAGGAACGGCCCTCTCTGAGAGCAAACAGGGATGCCAAACGCTGACTGTGAGTTTGCAATTTATTAACAGAAAAGAAACACAGAAAACAAAATACAAAGGAACAAAAATGCAACACGGAGGCTGAGGCAATGAATGCCAAGAAAGACACAGCGACAAAAGCAAGACAGGTAAACAATTATTTAGCTGTAATAAGTCCGGGGAATTCCCGACTGAAGTGATCTTTTCGCCGCTGCACCAGGGAGGTGTTGCAAGTGGCTTAAATAGGGAACCCTGGATTGACAACGCCTGCGAGATCATGAGTGGCGATCATTGCTGGCAGGTGCGACAGCCTGCGAACAGAATCTAAGCCCGAAGTGATGCGCCAGCTGTCACAGTGCCAGCAATGATAAAAACAACAAACCAAAAAAGGAAATAAAGAAACTAATAAAGAACTAACCAAAACAGGAACCAAATACAGCAGGCAAGGTGAATAGAAAAATCAACAAACAGAAAAAGACTAAATTAAACTAACTAAGCACATGCACCAGATCATGACAGAGCCCCCTCCTCAATAGGTGGACCCAGACACCCCAGGATAACATTGCAAAAAAAACCCACAAGCACAGAAGACCCCCCCCCGCCAACAAGAAAAACAACCCACTCGGGGGGGGGGGGTTACCCAGGGCACGGAGGGACCGAAAAAAAACAAACAAAAAACCCTCAAAAGAAAACGCTCATGATCCCCAAAACAGTACAACAGGTGATGAAGACTCTCAAGGGCCACCGGAGAGAGCCCAAGGCAGCTCGAGTGGCCTGCCTGAGTCCTAGGACCACCGGAACGTATGGTCAAGAGCATTCGGTGGCCACCCAGAGTTCTTCAGCCACCTACACGGATGGCCTGGCCCTTCCGGTGGCTGCCCACAGTCCCTGAGCCACCCTAACAAAGGACCCCATCTGTCAGGCGGCCTCCCAGCATACCTGAGCCTGCGGGCTGCTAACCCCCCCCCCCCCCAAGACCCAGCAGCCAGACCCAGCACCCCTCACGGACCATGGGAGGCGATGTCCCCCTGAGATGAGTGGCTGACCAGCAGAAACCTCCAGCGGTGCCGGGTGACCCTTGACGTACCCCAGTGAAGGTGAGGAATCCACGACAACCTCAGGTGTAGTAGCACCCGCAGGGGCCCCAGACTGGAGCATAGCAGCACCCACGGCGGCCCCGGACTGGGGCATAACAGCACCCACAGAGGCCCCAGACTGGGTCATAGCAGCACTCGTGGCGGCCCCGGATTGGGGCATAGCAACATCCACGGCAGGCTCAGGGAAGGCTACCAGATCCACCTTGCCTTTTGGTCCAGGTGTCCATGGATTGGGGTAGACTGCCTGACCTGGGGTGGGTTGGATTTGGGGATCTTGGACTGGGGTATCAGTGGGATGTTTGATTTTGGACTCTGCAGGGGGAGGGGGGGTAGAAGTTTGTTTTGGCCCACCTGGCCTTGGACTCCCACCGCCCACCCTGAAGGGTTGCTTTTCTGTTTTGTTTCTTGGTGTTACTGTGGGTTGTCTGGACCCACCCCTTGAGGGGTACTGTCAGAACGTGGGTTGGATCCATGTTCTATTCTTGTATTATAATTTGTATTTTTTTGTTTTCAGGACGTGTCTCTCCAACTCACATCCTCTCTTTAAGTTATTTTCTGAGTCTTTGTATTTATTATTGTTATTATCTTGGTCCTGTCTGTCATTTTGATTTCTATGTTCATGTTTCTATCTTGTTTGTATTTATGTGAGTTTATTTTCATCGTAGTCTGGTCTGGTTTGAGTTCTTGATTACTCACAGCTGTTTTGTGTTCGGTTAATTTGCTCACTGGTTATTTAAGGGACACAGCCCCTCACCTGGGTGCTGCATCATTACTTTTAATGTGTATGTTACGCTTCTGTATATCCTGACCTGTTCCACTTCCTGAAATGTTCCTGTCTGTTTGGATTTAGTTTTGTTATTAAACCGTCCTTTCTGCACCAAAATCCTGCCTGCATTTGAGTCTGAGAAACCCACCTTGACAGTTCACTGCAGTATACAGTTCACAGAAAAATCAAAGGGTAATTTATATCCTACTGACAAAATTCTTCTTTTTCCTCTTCTTCTTTTAGATTTGATTGGCGGTTGGCAACCAGCTTACAGGTGCATTACCGCCACTGACTTGATTATCATCACTCTATATCTTTGTATAAGGAGTTCTTATAAGGAGTTCTGAACAACTCCTTATGTGTGAAAAAATTATCTGTCTTTGGACTGTGTCCTACTAATTTTAACTATACCTTTTATAGCTCCTCCCAACACATTTGGGTTTTATGATTTACTTCTTGTATTTGAAAATTAAATCTCACATTTTTATGTAGCTGTACAGGTTTTATATAGCTGTACAGGTTTTGTTGCATTGGTTGGTGAATGTATGTGATGCATCTCTGGAGCATATGTCTATCACCTTTGACCTGTCAGAGACTTGTGTCCTACCACCTGAGCAGTGTGTTGTCCCACGGCCTTCACCTGATGTTTAGATAGACTTATCTGCTTCACAAAGCAGGGGAGGCATGACAGGGCAGGTCACCAGAAAGAGAGCAAAATAAAGAGTCAGATTTCACAGACCTTCTATCAATCAAACATCTTAGAAGCATGGTCACAGGAATCCCACCAGCTTCAAAGGGAAACGTCTGAGGGATCTTTTTTTTTCTTGCTTCTGAAACTGGGTTTGTTGTAGATCAGCTCTGGAATTTATTGCCCTCTGTAGGAGCAAGATGAGGCACAATATGAGGATTGGTTTTACCAATAGGAAATTAATGGAACATAGAAATAATGGTTCAGACAATTATCCTTTGTTTCTCATGTTTTCTTTTGCCACAGTGATACTTAGCACTGCACAACAAGTATGGGCAAGATCTGGTACATTCCCAAACAAAAATTATGGCATGGCAAATGAATTCGCTCACTGTCAGGAAAGATAAATAGGCATTGTTGTGGTGAGAATAACAAAACAGAGGTTTGTGTGGGAGGTCGGTCTCTGACTTATTCAGATCTTGCTAATTCCTGGTTGTGTTGGTTTTTTGGATTTGCCAACCCACCAATTCAGCTGATTCTTAAATCTACTTAGGAATGTGTTTGTAAGCATTTTTAGTCTAAATCATGAGTAAACCTCCCATGTTGTTTGCAATTGTGTTCTAATCTTTCTGTGGCTGTACTAGGACAGACCTGAGACATGTTCTCAGGTTGATGAGGTTGGTGAAGTGGTTTGGAGGATTTACCAGCCTTATAGTTTATGCATGCAAGTCTGCTTTTCTCCAGTGACATTTATATATAGTATATGTATACAGTATGTGTGCGTGTGTGTCAATGTGTGGTCAGATGAGGTATTGCACTCCCACCGAGAAAAGACACCAGATCAAAGATGAATCCTCTTGATCAGAAAAATTAAGCAATCAGATGAGGCTGCAGTCATACCCCTCTTAAGGTGCATTCAGACCAAACGCGAATGGGCAAATTTTTTGCATGATGTATGTAAACATGCGACTAGACATGAATTCACCGTCTGAGTGAGATGTAGACAGGCAAAGTTGCCTTTATAACTTCTGCAGCAGTGTTCAACCTACTGTGGAAATCCCCAAAATAACGTCATGCTTTAGGTTTACATTATCCAACAGGAAGCTCACCTGAAAAAGTTGTCCCTGTCTCCAAAACTTTACAAGATGATGAATGTTTCCGTTGCTAGCTTGCTAGCCTTGTTAGCATGTCCGTGGCAGGAATCCATGGGTAAATAACTTTGACATCCCGATTTAGTTGAAGAACTCCCAGTCCTCCTTTTTCCAGGTGAGTGGCAGTCTCATTTTCAAACTAGTTTACTCTCTAGTGGTGATACTTTTACTCCAGTGATGGCAGAATCTCAAAGCTAGCATATTCATCATACGTGAATGCACAAATGCGCAATTTCGCTTGTAGTTGCCACTTATGAGATCACCTTTATAAGCCCAGGTGATGGTAATTGGCTCTGATTGAGCTGGTGTTGGTGCTGCAGGTAAGGAGCTGGAAGAGCTCATGGCCTTATCAAACTACTCTCCATATTATGTTTATCTTTCTTTGCCACATATGGAATTCATGTTACAGGTGGCATTGTTTGAGTTGAGGCTGTGGTGACTGGTTGCGTGTGTCCTAGTTTGTGACTTGGTTGAGGTAGGTGTTATGTCTGATATGGAGCCAAGGATGAGACCATGTCATGCGGTGGCCCTCGCGAGCCACCATAAGATGCCACAAGACACCGGTGAGTTTGCACAGTTTATTGTCGAACAAAAGAAACACACGCATCTCTCAGCCACCAGAACTGTGGGGAAACAATTGGCGACAGCCTCCCTGGCAGGGGGGAAGACGTGGGAGAGCCGGGCCGAACGTAGAGGCCCCCAACGGCCCCCGGCGGCGATGAGCTGGGTTGGTGACGATAATGAGGGAGATGATGGTGATGATGAGCCTGCACAATGTCAGGTGGCAAAGGGTCTGCAGCTCCTTCACCGACCTTGACCCATACCGATGCTGCACTCGCGTTGGACCCCGATTGGGTTTCGGCTGCACCCGTGTTGGACCCCGATTGGGTCGCGGCTACACCTGTGTTGGACCCCAATTGGGTCACGGCTGCACCCGCGTTGGACCCCGATTGGGTCGTCGCAGCACCAATGATGACCTCAAACCCCAAACATGGAACCTCCAGCACAGCGACTGAGATTGGCTCTGTACCAGTGACTCTGGAAGAAGGCTCAGGAGACAAGAAGGAACCGGGATCAGAATCACCGGTAGCGACAGAGCCCAGCGAGACGAGCTCGGGTGCAGCGGACAGCTGCCCCTGGCTCGCCTCCCGGAGAGAGAGAGAGCAGAGAGAGAGCAGAAATGCTCCAACATAGAAAGAAGAAAGACAAAGTAGAGCACTTGCCTGCACTCATGTTCTGTCGCTGTCCAGGACTTCGTTGATCCAGGCTCAGGACGAAGAAGATCGTCGTCAGGCTCCCACTTGGCCACGGCGTGTTCCGCAGCTGGCATGATGGTTTCCGCAGTCTGAGGACCCTCCGGCGCTAACGTCCATGCCGACGACCCGCACGGCGTGGTGGCAGGGGACCCTTGACCCGCTGGCTCGAACTGCTTCTCTGTGGAGACCCGGGGACGCTTCATCATCGGCACAGGCTCCATGCTGCAGTCCGCTCTCCTCCTCTGCCCATGACATGGCTGCGGGGCTGGAACCAGGCTCTCCAGAACCGCAGGCCCCCTCCTCATCCGGCGACGTAAGCCTGGCGTCGTGGACCGCTCAGTGGAGGGAGACACAGAGGCAGCAGGTTTAGTGACAGAAGCTACAGCAGGTGGTTGGAGCTCGGGGGACTGCGAACCCCGAACTCCACCCCCAGGAGTCAGACAAGGCAAATCACAACTATGAGGAGAGGAATGAACTTGCACTTGCACTTGCCTGTTTCCTGGAGGAGGGATGGGGCCCATTGTAGCGGACGTTGTTCCTCCCTTTCCCCGCTGGATGGTGATGGAGGGCCCCCCGGGAGGACGCGGAGGAGCCACTTGCGATGGTCAACTAACGGGCTTCACCGGGGCAGGACTCAAGACTCTCTCAGCAGCCGGAGATAACATCGAGGAGGAGGGGGCGACAGCTGAGACGATCCGGGCATGATGAGCTGACGGGACAGCGGGAACAGGTGACCCGGGGGGAGAGGCTGCGGGAATTCCCTCCTGTTGTGACGCAGCAGGGGCGGCTGGCTGGGAGGCAGAGTTCCTCCGACGACCTGGAAACAGATTCAGACGGGGTTCTTGCTGAGGTTCGCTTGGAGCATGGTGTCGACATTTACTGGCTGATGTTGAGGCGAAGGTGAGGTCCGGAAAACACCGCTCTTGAGTGGAAACGGAGGCGAGCAAGTCAGCGTACTCCGGATAGTCACTCAGCTCGGGATTCCTCTCAACCAGCCTGACAGCCGCTGTCACGTGCTTTATGATCTGTGTGGGGTGACCGGCGGAGCGAGCTGCAGCCACTAGGTCCCAGATGGAGATTGCTGTCAGCTGCAACCTCTCTGGGGGATTCCCGACTGACGTCATGCTCGTTCGGGGATGACCCCTGGATGGTGCGAACTCCTGGACCGGATCGGGGGCAGGAACGGGATCCCGAAACGAGGAGCGAAGGTGCCTCCTCTTCGGCTTCCTGCCAGAGTTTCCCTCCAGCCCACGGAGTAACTCGCGTTGGGAAGCGATGTCAGCCCTCCTCGTCATGACTTCCGGGTGGTCGAAGTTGCGAGGAAGACGATTAAGAATATCCTAAGCGTAGCCCAGGTGCCGGCTGGGAGTGTCGTAGAGGGTAGCGGAGAAGAGCGTTCCATCTACGTAGTCCAGGGCCTCCGCTAGCTCGTAGCCCAGGCTCCGAACACGGGCCCTGAAGGACGACATGACCTCCCAGCGTGCAGGTACCCAGACAGGGAAAACAAACGTCCACTTAGGCGAAACTCACCGGGACAGGCGTCTCAGTTTGGCGACAGTCTACTGTCATGCGATGGCCCTCGCGAGCCACGATAAGACGCCACAAGACACCGATGAGTTTGCACAGTTTCTTGTCAAACAAAAGAAACACAAAATAATGAGCCACGGTGGGCTAAAACGTACTACACTACATACAGATGACCATAAGGCAAATATGGAAGCACACTTACGATCATAGCAGTGGGATGGTCAATACGTCAGACCATGAAGAAATCTTTGACGAGACTGCTGCGTTTTTCCGCTCCCAGTTGCCCTCTTAAATGGAGGACCGCTGATGAGCTGAAATGCAGCTCAGCTGTCAAACTTGACAGCCAGAAGCCCCTCCGAGCGCTGTCACAATAAAGGCTCGGGGAGCCAGAAGGTACACACCGCTGTCAGAATCGGTGAGGATGATGCATGGCTCGAGCGCAGACGAGATCGGCGCTCGAACCATGGGCTGCACGGTGGCGCAGTGGTTTAGCACTGTGGCAGCACAGTTTTACCCTCGGCCGGGGGACCGCGGGGATCATGAGATCGTGGGTTCGATCCCAGCCCCCAACCAACAGTGAGCTGTGTGGAGTTTGCATGTTCTCCCCGTGTTGCGCGGGTTTACTCCGGGATTTCTCCGGTTTCCTCCCGCACACCAAAAACATGTAGGTTTAGGGCGCTCGCGCACGCAGCGACCAGCAGCCGGTGGCTTGTCACCAGACTGCAAACCAAGTCTACCTACGGGTACAAATAAGTAACAAAAAAAAAACAAAAAAAAAACATGACAGGCCAGGTGTAGAACCGAATACACATTTATTGAATAGGCACAGGTGCAACACACAGCCGCCAGGTAGAAGATGGCAAAAAGGCCGCCCCTCCTGCCTGCAGCCCTTTTATAGTCACGGGCGGTGGTGTGACCGGGAGGTGGAGCCACCACCCCGTGCCTCACATTATATTATAAATAACTACACTACATCACCCCCCTTCACAGAAGTCCAAAACACACACACAATTCAGACCCACCCCAATTTAGGACCCGAGTCACACACTAAAATGACAAAGCGAAATAACATAAATGGCCTAACACATTCACACCAAAACAACTAAAGCTAGGGGGGACAGGTGGACTGCTGTCCCACCCCACACAGTGAAGCGGATTATTCTGCCGCTTAAACGAAATGAGAGTCCATATAAAACCAAAATACCGCCGTGTCTCATAAACTAAAATAAAACACCCAAATTAATCCCCAAAACTAAATACATAGAAACAGCAAAACAGTCTAAACACATGCATCACAAAGCGCCGACACATAACAATCACTTTATGACACACACATAACCGATTCAAACACATGCACAGCAGTTAACCTGTATACATACGGCTGGAGAAAATAAGTCCGTGGGCCCCCTGGACCGCCCTGTCATCAGTCCGGCCCTGGAGGCAGCCAGCCTCCCGGGCCACAGGAGGTCACCTCAGCACCGGTGCGCCTCCTCTTCATCAACACCGGCTGCTCCACTCGTCTAGTCCCATCCCAGGCACACCGCAGCTTGTTCGGGTGCCTCCAACTGTCTAGCAGCTGGAGATGAGCATCTTACCGTCTGGCCACAACGCATGAGCGTTCCTAGTGCTCCTCCAACCATCGACCAGCCCATACCTGCCATGGTTGCCTCTCCTCCCGAATCCAGTCCATGACCTCCAGAGGGGTCCTGCTCGGCTTGCAGGGTCTCTGCTTGGCACGTCGTTCTACCGTGCCTGACGGTCCGGCCCCGACCTCTTCTAAATTTGCCGCTGCCACCACCGTTGTGGTCCCCTGTTTACCGGCCCACTTCAGCCGAGATCTGGGAACAGTTGAAACCAGCCTCGCGATGTCGCCAGTCATCACAAGTGTCCCGCCATGCCATCCAATACCTTCATCCAGGGCGACTTGGGCTCTGGCATAGGGACCTTCCTGTGATAACCCTGGGCGATATTGATCTTGCACGCCCTCCAGGGTGCCAGGCGCCCCGTGCCTCACATTATATTATAAATAATTACACTACAGTAAGCAGTATTAAAGTGCCACTTTCATATCCTGACATTTATGTACTAAAATAATTTTTATTATTTTTAAATTTTTATTTAGACCCGAGGACCCAGACCAGCACCTTGTAGGCCCACATTAAATGCCAGACTGCTGCTTTTCCCGTAGCTGAATGACTTGTGTTGACTCCCACATTTGAGCGGACTGCCTTCCTGGAGTCAATATCTTTTATCTTTTATTGTTTATCCTCAGTTCAGCTGTGCTGCAAGAATACTGTTGGAGCCAATATTTTATATGGATTTTATTTCTGTCTTTTTGGTATGGACATTGGCTTCCAAATGCATAACTGATTTTGATAATTTTAAAAGTTAATTTTGCTTTAATTGTTTTATCTGTTTTGAACCAATTGATATTAATTCTGATTTGCTTTGTCTAGGTGGTTGGACCTCCTGTGGAGTGCTCACTTGGTGTGCACCCTTGTTTGTGTGTACTTGTTTGCTTTAAAGGTGGTGAGTATAATTTTGGTTTGATTTGCCATGCACTTTTATAGAGAATAGTGTGTATGTGTATATAGTGTCCCTTTGATGCACTGTTTCACAGTCTCCTGCCTCCTGGTCATTAGAGAATAGAATTGGTTCTTTTAGTTTTTTTATCATTTGAATTAATAAAGTTTTTAATTGGTTTTTAAGCTAAGTTGATTCAAATAAATTCAATTCTCACTTTATGCATGTCTCCGGCCTCTCCTGAACTTGTAAAATTGTGACTATTCCAGTGGTTGATGCCAGTTTTGGCTTAAAAAGTAATATTTTTAATTGTCTGCAAAACTGGGCACACTGTGGGGTGGGTCACATTAGGCTGAGGGATGCCAGTTTCAATGTGATATCTGTTGTCTGTATATGGAGCCAAGGACGAGGCCAGGTGTCAAGCTGAACACGTTTATTGATGAGGCACTGTATCACACAGACGTGGTTGTCAGGCAGAAGTGATGGCAAAGAGATCGCCCACGGGTGGTGGCGTAACCGGAAGGTGGAGGTCTAAACTATACACAACAGTATCCTCGAGAGCAGTAGTGTCCTGTTTGCATCAGACTAATCAAATCATAGGAAATGAGCATTGCCATTGCTGATTGGACATCCTGTTAGCAACATTAAGAAGTGCTAAGGTTCAGGTTCAGGTTCAGGTTACTTTATTTGTACCCGTAGGTAGATTTGTTTTGCAAAATACAGTTATGGAGTGGGAGTAAGGAGTTTTTAGTCTGAAATATCTGTATCAAATAATGTAGTTATTGAACACTTCACCACTCTTACAGACAGGAGGCTGTCACTCCTCTTCAACCAGGTGAAGCCTTTTTCATCTCATTTTGGTAGCTGTGGTTATAATTATCTATCTATGAATGCAACAAATCTCTGTGTGTGTGTGTGTGTGTGTGTGCGTGTGCACGCGCACGGTGTGTGTGTGTGGGGTGGGTGGGTGTGTGTGTGTGTGTGTGTGTGTGGGTGCGTGTGTTTGTCTGTGTGTTCCTCAGATATCTCCCAAACAGTTCGTCAGACTGGCCTGAGATTTTATAAGTGCTTTGCTGAGGTTACGAGGGTGTGCATCCCCGAGTATAGAGTTGCTCAGTAAAAATATGTAATTCTTTGTCATGATTTGCCCCTCAGGGCAGAGAGAGACAGACCCAGACGCCGACTGAAGTTTGTGGCATTTATTGGAAAAGAAAAACACAAAGTTCCAAAGTGCAACAAAGGAAAAATCCAAGCAGATCACAAGATAACTTACAGATAGTAGCAGACGAACTCACTAGAATGGGGATGGGGTTCTGAGGTGGCGAGGAGAAAGTATCATTAAGACTGCCGCAAACTGAAATGAAGATGCAGTCCTTAACCACTTGCGCTCCGTTGTTCCGCGGGCGGGCAAGTCTCTGCGTCCTATGACGCACGAGGGCGCGCGAGAGCGCGCTCGTGCGTCCACCACGCATCACCATCACCACGCATGATGGTGGTGATGGTGATGTAGTAGCGTCCAAGCGCCACTCAAAAAAAAACTGCAGAGACAGCCGCGAACAGATTAGTTCATCTGATTGACCTCTCATTCGACTAATAAGAGCCTTGAATTGGTTTCTGAAACCTTGAAGAACCAATGAATGAAAATCTAGGAAGGAGGACCCGCCTACTGTGAACGCAGGAGCCAATTGAAGCACAGAAATTCTGGCTGGGTGAAGCAATATTTACTGCTGCAGAAGGACTCTGTACGAATCTCCTACAGACCCAGGCTCACCCAGCAGCATGGAGAACACCCACAAGTGGGACCTGCACTCATTCCAGCAGAATAGACGGAGGCCGACGACAAAAGTCGTAAATCATTCGCCAAAACGGCAATAATGGAATTATGTTTTGATCGGGATCCACGAGCGGAGCAGCGTCGCGTTCGTCTGACGCGTGGGAAGAGCTGTTCGCCACGACTCTGCTGCTTTGAAGAGGTAAGGTGTTATAAGCTAAATTATTATTTATCCCTGAAAACTGTAATCCAAAAATGACTTTTGACCGATCGGTAAATTACAGCTGTACTACGCACGAAATACGAAGTGCGTGCGCCGCGATAAACGGTTCATTTGCCGTGTTCGGACCGTGAACGCCCCCCCCCCCCCCCCGGCGGGGTGGGCGTTCACGGTCCGAACGCTCCCCGGTCCGCGGGAGGAAGCATATCAGTCTATTCCATCATGTAGCGATGGCCCTCTTCTGTAGCGAGGAGGGGGGGCGTTCACGGTCCGTTCACGGTTCCCCCCCACACACACACACACACAGTAGCGAGGGGGGGGGGGAGCCGCTGTGAAAGCATGCAAGGAAAAAAAAAAAAAAAGAAAAAAGAGTGTATTCCGTCATGTAGCGAGGGCCGAATTTGGTCCTCGGTAGCGGGGGGGGGGGGGAACGACCCCCCGCCCACACACACACACACACACACACAGCCCTGAGTGTGACCTTTCATTAGAGCCTAAAATGAAGATTCTACATTGAATTATTCAAAAGTTACAGACGTTTTTCCAAACTGTGCCATTTGGCACAATTTGGCACAGTTCCATAACGCCTGGGAACTACCTGAGAACAAAGCTGTGTAAAATATTCATTTTTTGTGGTATTGTTACCAAATTTGGATCTCAGCTGGATAACACTTGGTTCTACATTTCTGTTGCATTTTCCAGCCGGATCGGACAGCTGTGTGTTATTTACAAGCATTTGTATCCAAAAAAAACACTGTGTCCAAATTTTTTTTCTTCAAG
The DNA here is from genome assembly GCA_020510985.1 of Pholidichthys leucotaenia. NCBI lineage: Eukaryota > Metazoa > Chordata > Actinopteri > Cichliformes > Pholidichthyidae > Pholidichthys > Pholidichthys leucotaenia. Next base: position 287,666,788 of record CM035841.1, read on the forward strand.
TTCAGTATGTTTAGATGACTGTAACTCAGTGGCCGGAGCACGTAGAGAGATTATGTTTTTTTTGCCAAAAAAGTCAAAGTGTTTTCTTTTAAATGAGACCAATCCCATGAAGATGCTGCAAAGGGTTGAATAACAGCTTTCGATTTACTTTGGGCACGTTTTTTTTTGGCATTTTTAGGAAAATTGCCCGGAGTGCAAGTGGTTAAATAGGGTCAAAACAAATGACACAAGTAATGACAGATGTGGGGTCACATGAGCGGGCAACAAGGTAACTGTCATGCGGTGACCCTCGCGGGCCACCATAAGACGGCAAAAGTCTCCAGTGAGTTTTGCATTGATGTTTTATTATAACGAGACAAGACAAGACACAAAGCTGTGAGCCGCTGAGGGCAAAACACACACTACAGAATACAAGGGATCGTAGGGCTAACCCCAGCCACTATGACCTAAACTATGACATGAACGAGAATATAACACAAACCTGACAAGAACGAGGACCAGGAATGATTGACGATACTCCAGCATCAACCAGCTGTCAGCGCCCGCTAATAAAGCCGGCGACTAACAAGCGGTGATGCAGAACAGCTGATCGGCTCTGACAGCAGGAAGCCCCACCGAGCGCTGTCACAATAAGAGCCCGGGGAGCCAGAATGTAATCCACTGCTGTCAAAGCCGGCAGAGATGATGCATAGCCCGAGCGCGGACGAGATCGGCGCTCGGGTCATAACAGTAACAATGATAAATGATTGGGATCAGCTGGAAGTAATGAGAGGAGAGCGCACCAGCTGACAGCTGACAGGGCTACACCCACATGGAGCACCAACTAGGAAATGCCCTGACAGCTGACAACCTCAATGATTAGAATAAAATATAAACAAGTACAAACTGAGAAATAGATACAGAATCACAATATAGTAAAACTAAAACATAAACAGGAAAATAAAAAACATTGCAGGGATAACAAAAACCAAAAGGCACAAAAATACAACAAATATATAAATACAGAGAAAAAGCCACAAGACTGAGCCTGACGGAACTTCCAGTGCTCAGCTCGTGACATTCTTATCAATAAAAGTTTAGCCACGGCTCCATTTCCTCATGTTCTTGCTTCTAGAAGTGTGGGCGGGGTTTCGGATTGACTCCATACTGATTGGATAATACACGGCATCACAGCCAGTCACCAGAGTGCTCCATAAACAAAACAAGGAAGTGAAAAGGGACAAATTTGACCAGAAAAAGAGAATACTGAAGATTTAATGCTTAAAAAGTTATACCATAATGTTGCCATGATTGTGCAGCTCTAAAGGAAAATTCAGCATATGTGGAGAACACGAGGTGTGCAGGTGCACTGGAGAGAGAAGCAGCAGTTAATGGGAGACTCGGCTGCTGCTTCACCCGTGCTTCACTCGTGTGCCACCGCTTTCCTTTGCGGCACTGCAGGTTCAACATGCCATTCCTCCCGGTGCTGGTGTGCTCACACAGCTATCTAAAAATTAAAAATTAATAATAATACCACCACGATTGTGGAGCGGAATAGCCAGATCAATTGCATATCACATGCAAACACATACACACGCTTTGACTAAACGACAGCCGTGACAAAAAACACCCAAATAACGAAATAAATAATTTTTTATTTACTGACAAATAGGCAACACTGACGCAACAGTTGCAGCCAAACGGGTCATTCTGCTGTGTATAATAATGTTCAGTGTTTTGTACTTATAATATTGCTAAAATATAAAAAGATGCACTACAATTGGTCTCAAATATTTGTAAATGTGTCCTGTTATAGTACTGCATGAGCTTATTGATGATAGACTATAAATTACACATATAAACTAAAACAATTATACAGTAATGATGACTGAACAACTCCCATTCCCCAAAGTGCAAGATACAACACTAATGAATATAACTCATAAAAGATCACACAAATAAGTCTGACAAACAAATAAACAAGGGTTCTTAAACAGTCACTAGTACTGGATGTCCCATTCATTTTCAATAATTCTGTAATTAGTATTCACACAATCAAATAAATCTTAGCGCCGTTCAGTCCCTTTCATATTTGTCAAAGTCTAGCATGTGATTGCCTACATATAAGCTCCACTTCTTTGTATTCCACTTTCAAACACAGCCTACATTTGGGCGTGTAAAGCCTATTTGGGCTACCTGTTTTCAGGCAAGAATACTTGCTTTCGACGGGCACTAGTTTAAATTAAATTACAAACCATGATATCCTTATATACTGAGATGCACATGGCCTCACTGCTAATTGAACTGATGCCATAATGCTGACTTATATATATTTGCTGCATGTGTTATTCAGACTGTTTTATTACCTCCACCAAGGAGGTTATGTTTTTGCCGGGGTTTGTCTCTGTCTGTCTGTCTGTCTGTCTGTCTGTCTGTCTGTCTGTCTGTTGGTTAGCAAGATAACTCAAAAAGTTTTGGACGGATTTCGATGAAATTTTCAGGCGTTGTTGGAAATGGTACAAGGAAGAACTGATTAAATTTTGGTGGTGATCCGGATCACCGTCCAGAAGAAAACCGCCATTACAGAAAATGCCATTTTCGTCAATAACTACTGAACCACTAATCCTATCATTGTCAATCCGATTGCTAGTCATATGTTTTCATGGTCAAGGAATCTGAAAACGTACACACAAACACTATATGGGGGGAACTGTGGCCGCCATTACGGAAAATGCCATTTTCGTGAATAACTACTGAACCACTAATCCTGTCATTGTCAATCCAATTGCTAGTCATATGTTTTCATGGTCAAGGAATCTGAAAACGTACACACAAACACTGTATGGGGGGAACTGTGGCCGCCATTACGGAAAATGCCATTTTCGTGAATAACTACTGAAGCACTAATCCTATCATTGTCAATCCAATTGCTAGTCATATGTTTTCGTGGTCAAGGAATCTGAAAATGTACACACAAACACTGTATGGGCGGAACTGTGGCCGCCATTACGGAAAATGTCATTTTCGTGAATAACTACTGAACCACTAATCCTATCATTGTGAATCCAATTGCTAGTCATATGTTTTCATGGTCAAGGAATCTGAAAACGTACACACAAACACTGTATGGGGGGAACTGTGGTGCTTGGCGGAGGTCTGCGCTCTCTGAGTGCTCTTCTAGTTATTTACTGTGATGGTGTTCTCTGTGTATCCTTGTGCCTGTGTAGCTTCACCAGGTGTTTAACTGTGTTTAAGTGTTTTTTCGGTCATTGTTAATATTTTATCCTCTTTAATGTCAGTGTAATAAAATGCAGTTTTACAGATATTTATGTGACCATAGAGCTTTGAGAGAGACAGAGGCGTTAAAAAAATGATGCTTAAAGAACCAGTTATGCACCCTGCCCACCCCCCACAAAAAAACCCTTCCTTTTACTTGGCTTCCTCAAAAAAAATTACCCACACTATGCCACTGCTTTCCTCCCCATCCACCTTGTCTTCCTCACACATCCAACCACCTCCTGCCTTACTTTAGCCATGCACCTGTCTGGTTTGGGCAGCTGTGGGTGGGTGGGTCTTAGCTGTCAGTGGAACATTCCTGAGGAGAAGTCACCCTGTTAATCCCTTGGGTTTAGGCCAGACAGCTCCCCACCTCCTTTCCTCCCACCTTCATTACCACCAGTCCCCTGCATCGCCTTCTTCTTCGACTCTCCCACTATTCCCCTTTCCACACAGTTCTCCCTCTCAGGCCTGGTCAGGCTCAAATGGGATACTACTATGTCAAAGGTGGACACTGTGAGAATAAGATAAAAGAACGAGTACACTCCCTACCCCACCCCCACCCCCAAATGCTCACCTACCCTTCAACTCCTAGAGGTTTTAATCCTCCCAAATATTCAAGAATGAAAGCAAAGATCATGTTCAGATTTACACGCCTTTTTTTTTTTTTTAAAGAAAAAGCCACAAGGACACAGTATTACTTTGTTAATCCTGCGATCAATTTGGACTTAATAACTCCATTGTTTATTACACAATTTCAGTGATTTGCTGTCTAGTCTTTAATTAGTGGGTTTTGTAGGTGCAGGACCAGTTACACTTTCAGTGCATAACTCATGTCTCTCTCCTAATTACCCATATCGGTCTCTCAGTATCAGTTTTTTTTCACTGACTCCCTCCTTCTATCAAACAAGACTCTCTTTATCACCCCAGAAAATTCTGATGTCAGGCCAGATCCTGAACTTGGCAGCCACCCTGTTCAGCTGGAATACATGAGAAAAGCATCGCAGCTCATCCTGCCACTGCAGAAGATGACATTTGGTTTTCTCTTGTCTCTGCTGACATTCTATCTCGAGCGGAGAATTTTATCTTGCGTGGTCGCCTGTTGCCAGGCATGACTAATGATGTATTTATTCATGTAAAGCATGGAAGAGTAGAAAAACAGAAAACTCTTTTGGACCAGCTGCAGTGATGAAGATAATGTGAGCGGCACAAGCTTTTACAAAAGGTTATTAAAAACAGAAATCCCACTAGGTCTTATGGTTGTTGACTTTTCAATAATCCACATAATTGGATCACTTCTAGGGAGTAGAGAGTAAGTGATAACTGTCAAAACCATTATGAAGTGTGAAACTATGTCAGCAAACAACTGGGATAGGATATATTAATATAAGCTGGTCTCTCCGTGGATTGTCACCTTATTGCGGTGGAGGGGTTTGTGTGCCCAGATGATCCCAGGAGCTACTGTATGTTGTTGAAGGCAACTTGCCCCTGGTAGGGCCTCCCATGATAAAATGGTCATGGGTGAAGGACCAGACCAAGAACGATCCAGCGGATCCCCATGAGGAAATTGCATCAAGGACCCAGTGTAAACAAAGGAGCCATGTGGGTCCGCCCTAAAGTTTGCTCACTACCTGCAGGAGGGATCAAGGGGACCATGGCGTTATGTTACTTGGGCGGTCTGAGCTGCTTGGATTACTGCCCCCGTGACCTGGGCCCCCAGATAAGTGGTAGAAGATGGATGGATGGATGGATGGATGGATGGATGGATGGATGGATGGAATATAAGCTGGTGACATAGCTCATTTTTTAAATTTTAACCTTTCTGAATTTCATCCATCCATCCATCCATCCATCCATCCATCCATCCATCCATCCTTTATCGTTTAATCCTTTTCGGGTCGTGGGAGGGCTAAAGCCTATCCCAGCATCTTTGGACGAGAGGCAGGGTACACCCTGGACATGTCGCCAGTCCAGTACCTCACAAATTACAGGTGATAGAGACAAGACTCAGAACCCCTGGCCATTAGTTGTCACACTTACTCTTGGATTAACAGGTTGGAGTTGCATAAATGCTATTGGTTGTGCCCACCTGTGACATCTTTACCGGCCATAGATATGTAAACATTAGATAGAACATAGCTAGCCACTAAGCAAGTCATTTTTCATATACTTAGCTTACTTATATGATTATAATAAACACAGTGAAAAGTTTGGGTACCCTGTTATCACAATGCTGAAGGTGCTGTCAACCATTAAAATTACCTAGAGAATATGGCACCTCTGTTTGCCATGAAAATGTTAGCCATGTCCTATTTAGGGTATCGTATATCGTACATTTACGGATGTAAACGCGGTTTTATGAATGAAAGTGAACCTGTAACCCTGTGACTACTCTGATCCTCAGGACAGGAGCATTATACCAAATTAATTACACCTGTGCATACACACCTTATACATACCCCTTGCATCCACCCATTCTTCATCTTTCTAATGACTGGGAGGAGCCTGTCAGCAATGGAGAATGACTCAAAAGGGGACGAGCATAGAGCCCTGAGAACTGTCTGGAGATTCCAAGTGGGCAGCAAAGGACACCGGAATGGGCGGCTCCATCTCACGCCCCTCAAAAATTATCTAGTCAAGGGATGTGCCTCAGGCAACAAGCCATCACATTTTCCATGGGCAGTTGACACTGCTGCTAGGTAGCCCCAATAGTTGACTAAACCCAGCCTCGGCGAAGAGGTACTGGAGGAAAAAAACAAGATTACAGAGGTTTGACATGTCAATGGATTCTCACCCTTGGTCAGACACCAGTTCAAAAACACTCTCCACTTCACATCGCATTGCAACTGGGTAGATGGGGCCCGTGAAGCCTGCCCAGTGTCTATAACCTCCTTCTCTAAGCCAAGTTTCCACAATTGCTCCCGTCCAAGGGCCATACATGAAGCCTCAGGAGCTGGGGATTCAGATGCCAACTCCCGCTCTGTGCCTGCGAGAGCATATCCCGTCTGATTAGGAGAGGCCAAGGACGGCCCCCCAACATCTCGTGGATCGCTGCCATCCATGGTCTTTGTGGCCAATTCGGGCCATCAAAATTATTTGAACAGACAGTAGTCTCACCTTCATGAGGAAAGCTGTCAGAAGAGGCAGTAGTGGAAATGCAAACAGTTCACTGGAGGCCAGGCATGCTCAGAGCATCTGTAGCTAGTGGACCTGGCAAGCTTGAGCCCACAAGAGCAGATGACGCACCCTTGCATGGAGAAAGGGAGACCCCAGTTCATCCTGCTGGTTTATGTATGACACCACAGCCGCGCTGTCCGTCTGTACCAGAATTTTTCTGCCCTGAATTACTGGGAGAAAAAGCCCCAGAGCCAAATGCACTGCTTCCATCTTGGCATGGTTTATATGCCAAGACTGCTGTGCCAGAGCCCAGCGTCCCTGAACAAACCTGCCCTCCCAGACTGCACCCCAGCCTGCTTGGGAGGCATTGGTTGTAATGGTCACCCTGCAGCCCTCTTGGTCCAGGGAAACACAATCTCAGACTGCTGATGAGTGTCTCCACCACCTGAGAACCATGAGGCTCCTTCAGAAGAACTCGCCTCCTCCTTTTGTCTCTGGGAAAACCACCTTCTGAAGCACGAACCACCACTGAAGGGGACGAGCATGTAAAAGACTCAGTGGCATCACCTGGGCAGCTGCAGCAAAGAAGCCTAAGATCCTCTGGCACTGCTGCACTGATACAGTCCTATGTGAAATGCAGCTCTCGATGCATTTTCTGATAGTATGTCCTCTCTTTGGAGTCAGGGATGCCCTCATGGCAACTGAATCCAGGGTGAGCCCCAAGTACTTGACAACCCTGGTTGGAACCAGGCAGCCTTTCACTGCTTTCAAATGCAACCCGAGTGCCACCAGGTGAGCCAATATGGTCTCCATATTGCTCCTCACTACGGCTTCTGATGGCGCACAAACCAGCCAATCGTCCAGATAATTGAACTTGAATGCCCCTCTGCCGCAATGGGGCAAGTGCAGCATCCATGCACTTGTTGAACATTCGAGGACAGGGACAGGCTGAAAGGCAAGACGTTGTAACCAAAGGCTGTCCAGAAGGAACCCTGAGAAACTTCCTGTGGCCGGATTTATGGGACTATGGAAATCAGCATCGCGAAGGTCCATTGCTGTGAACCAATTGCCTGGCCCTATGGCCTGAATAATGTCCTCAGCCTGAGCACTGGACAAGGGAGCACCTTGAGATACCTGCTGAACCGTCTCAGGTCCAAAACTGGACGGAGACCCCCGTTTGTTAGTTAGTTAGTTAATTCCCTCCCACAGCATGTGGGACACCATACGGTGTATAGGGTGGCGCCTATCCCGTTTCTCTGACCATAGGCCACACAGCCAGTGTAAGTAACAAAAGCTACAGTGGGGGGTCAGTCCTCTGGTAGCTCCGTGCATCATGCACCAATCTGCTTGGAGACAAGGAATAGGCAGTGTAAAAAGCCTCGCCTCTCTTCTCCTGGAGACACAGAACGTATTACGTTCCTTCCCAGCAGGGCAGAGACCTCGGTGCCCAGAACTGCGAAAAGAGTGTCCTCCTTACTTTTTCTTCCAGAACCCCTTGAAGTTGGGGAATGAGATCTGAATTGTATCCACACTCCAGTGCATCGATCACCCATGGATATTAGGTGCACCTACGCCAACCTATGAGGTGCACTGTGGAGAAGGTTGATGTCAGGGGAAGTCTACCGTGAGAGATGCTGGCAGAGCTTGGCAGAACCATGGCCTACACACTCCCAAGATAGCGGACGTGAATGCTGCTGAACCTGTACCCACTGCCGGGAGGCCATCTGCCTCGGGTGACCCGAGCTTTGAAAGGAACCTGATTCTGTGAAACAAAGCCACTGTGGGTTCTCACTCCCTCAAGAGGTTTCCGGGCGCTCGACCTGGGTGATCCTGGTACCTCATCCAACACCGCCTCTGCTGCTGGCCCAAAGACCTCACCAGGCGCTACTGCAGCCTTCAAAACAGCAGCCTTGTCCGTATCTGCCAATCCAGACTGACTCAATCACACATGCCGCTGGGCCATGGTCAGCTGGTCAGGGAGTTCCCAAGTGCTGTAGCCTGTGAGCTAGCTCCTTGAATCACAATATCCACCACCTTTACCAACTCCGGTAAAAGGTCAATTCCGCTTTTGACTCTAGGCCCCTTATCAGACCTTCTAAATACACTAAAAGAAGTGTATTAGCATTTGCCAGTCTAGAGGCCATAGCCACAGACTGGTAGGTGCTAGCCACTCACCCATCAGTGGCACGACACTTGCCATTAGGGTGGCATATAGACTTGCTGTCTGTGGGGGAAGCTCTAGCCAGCAGTGCAAAGGTAAAGTCACCTTCAATGCACCATCCAAGCCCTGCTCCGCAGCACCACTCAAAATACTGAGTCCAAAATGAAAGCAGCAGCCTCCTTAGAGGCACCCACTACTTCTGCAGATGTTCCACACAGTCAGAATAAACTGACAAGGGATCTCGCCTCTGGGTTGCAGGACCTCTGTCCCATGCCAAAGCCCTAGGCAGAGAAGATGGGGGAGGAAGCCCCGCAGCTGATGCTGCCCAGAGAGCCATGCCCTGACAGATATATCATAGGGCTCAGGAAGGTCTTCTCGACCGGAGAGTCACCGTTGACTTCATCATCATCCTCAGAGAGACATCCACTCTTCCAATGGGACCACAGCCAGAGCTAATGGTCTTACCCAAGTTATCAGAGGCCACGAGAGACACTGCATCAGGATGCGGTCTCATGGCACATACAAGAGCCTGGTGTGGCATACACAAAGGCGACGGTGATTTGCGGCCGTATGTTCAATGGTCATACACACTTCCTCCAGTTGGTTCTGCATGAAATCCACTCGCTGGATCACGTGGCTGGCTTCCTTCAATCCGTTCCTGCTTCCTGCTGGCCTTCCCAGTTCCAGCTGGAGCACTTAAACCTGGAGGGATGGAGCCCTGGGCTGGTGGCATACCAGTGTCCAGGTTATTTCCCCCTTCTTCACTCCCCGCAGAAGTCATTATTCCTCCAGGAGAACAATAGGAGAGAAAACAAGACAGTTATTAGGGCCTGAGCCACTGACAATGTCAGTTGGCGAAAGCCCTTTTCCACTGACAACATCAAGTTGGTGAAAGCTCTATTGTAATTGTTCTGTTTATTAGGGCCTGAGCCACTGACAACGTCAGTTGGCGAAGGCACTATTGTAATTGCTCTGTTTATTATTTTCTTCCGCCTAAACAATCGCATTTTTCACCCTCTGAACGTTAACCAAAATGCAATTTTTTTTTTGCAGACCCATCAGACCCGGTGAAAAATTTGATAAACTGAAAAAGATATGCACCCCCACACCCCTAATTTTTGTGGGCAGGGCCAAATGTACAAGGTCTATGAACACTGGCGACCGTAAACGTTGCTGTAGAGACATAAAATTTGGGTGAGGTGTACATCACCTCAAGACATGCAAAAAACATAATTGTGGCCCTGTGGCCCTTACCCACTGCCAACAGGAAGGCCGCCATCTTGCCTCAAAGTCGCCCCACCTCCAATTTGGCAAAAAACCACCCCTCGCATTTGAGCAAACTAGTCCTAGGGGCCTGCTCCCATTGAGCTAATTTTTACATGGCGGCACCTATAGGCATCGGCCCTTAAAAGTTCTATAATTTAAGCTAAAATCTCAAAAGGTGTGGCTGGGGCACCAAGGCAAATTTTGACTCCTCCCCTTACAATATCAAACAGCTGTAACTTGGGCAAAACTTGTCCGATGTCCACCAAAGTATCCATGATGGAAAATAGTCCCACCCCGAGCGCGTCTACATAAAAATACCTGACAAAAGATATAGCGCCACCTAGTGGTTAAAGGAAAAATTGCTGAAAACTGTTTTATTTATTACTCGTGCGTCACTTGCCAGAATGACCTGAAATTTTCTGAGATTCATAAGACCTCAGGGATGATCATAACTGCTCATCAACTTTAGCATGACATCACACTTGCTACCATGGACACACCCTCCTCGCCATTCAATCCATGAGCTTATGGGGAGGGTTGGGAAGGTCCTAGAGTCATGAAATTTAGAATTTCATGAGGGGCGGGGTTTTGATTTACGTTAAAGACTGCATTGACAGTTACCAGATAGACACCTCCGATCAAACTCTGGAATGTGTCGGGGTCACAATAAGGCTATCTCCCCAAATGTCATTCATTGTACTCGCTGTGTATCGCCCACCAAATGCAACTAATGACTTTTATTCTGGTTTGGCCAAAATCTTAAAGAAATATGAAAGAAAGGAAATATTGCTAATGGGTGATTTTAATATAAACTGGCTTGATAAAGCATGAAGGAAAAAGCTGAAAGATATTACCAATTCTACACAAATGACACAATTAATAAATAAACCTACAAGACTGACTAAAAATTCACAAACTTTGATTGACCTAATTTTTAGTAATAAGCCAGATGGGGTAACCAAAACACATAATTTGATAACAGGTTTGTCAGACCATAATCTTACTTTATAGTAGCCAGAAAATTAAACAAACTAAGGTATAGGGATCAACAGCAAATTTAAAAAATCATCTAAAATTTCTTACATTCCAAAGAAAAATCAAATCTTCCTTGAGAACGACTTAAGCAAAATAAACACAGAGTTTCAAAATGATAAAACCTGTGACCAGTCATGCAGAAATATTACAACAGCTATAAGAGATATTATTGCAAAATATACAGAACTGAAACAAAGAAAGTCCAATAAAAAGAGGCTGCCATGGTTTAACACCTCTCTTTGGGGCCTCATGAAACAAAGAGATATGGCCCTCAAAAAATTTCTTAAGTCAGGGCTAACCCCTGATCATTACACTTATAGAAGCTTGAGAAATAAAGTCACTATACAATTTCGAAAAAAAAAAAATATTGGTAGAGGTGACTGTCATCTGGCCACATGGCAAAGGTTGACTCCTTGCCATGGAACATCAACAAGTTGCAACTTGAACAAACTTCATCTGACTTTCACCAAATTTTCTAGGATGGATATTAGTCCGACCCCGCATGCTCCTACATAAAAATGGTTGACAAAACTTATAGCACCACCTACTGCTCACGGGAAGTACTGCACCACTCGTATTTGAACTCCTCCTCCTCAGGGCCTGCTCCCATTGAACTCATTTTGACATGGCAGCATCTATAGGAATTGGCCAATAAAAGTTATCAAATGTGAGTCACAATCTCAAAAGATGTGGCCACGACACCATGGCGAAATTTGACTCCGCCCCTTACAACATCAGACAGCTCTAACGAGCAAATTTTGCCCAATGTCCACCAAAGTTTCCATGATGGATAATTGTCCCGCCATAAATGCGTCTATTGAGGGTATTGAGGTTTCTATTCTCGAGCGAAATCCCGGAGAGGCATGCGCACATCGCGAGATGTAAACACGGGCATTCAACTGCTGCAGACGTTCACACACGACTGCATTTCAACCCTGGCATATGGACCATGGATTCGACATCTAAAGGTAGGATACATTTTATATAATGCCTAAGATTCTGAAGAACATGTGCCGTGTAATTGCAAGCCTTGTCATGCTTGGTGTATCATGTAAACACATAAAATATCAGAGCGATTTTGCCGTCATTTACGAACATGTCTATTATACAGTGCTAGTATACCCTGCTGATATTTCTAGTCTTCTAGTATTCATAATACATCACATCTGGCCTATTCGAAATTCTATGCAGTGTTCACCCCTTGCACTCTGGTCAATTTCACTAAAAACGCCAAAAAATAACGTACCCAAAGTAAATCAAAAGCTGTTCTCCAACCCTTTGCAACATCTTCATGGGGTTGGTCTCATTTAAAAGAAAACACTTTGAATCTTTTGGCAAAACAGTCATAATCTCTCTAAGTGCTCCTGCCACTGAGTAACAGTCATCTAAACATACTGAACTTGAAGAAAATAAATTTCGCCTGGGTGTTTTTTTTTATACAAATGCTTGCAAATAACACACAGCTTCAGATACGGGCTGGAAAATGCAACAGAAATGTAGAACCAAGTGTTATCCAGCTGAGATCAAAATTTTGTAACAATACCACAAAAAATGAATATATTACACAGCTTTTTTCTTAGGTTGTTCCCAGGCGTTTTTGAACTGTGCCAAATTGTGCCAAATGGCACAGTTTGGAAAAACATCTGTAACTTTTGAATGATTCAATATAGAAGCTTCATCTTGGGCTCTAATGAAAGGTGAAGGGCTGTGTGTGTGTGGGGGGGGTTGTTTATTCATTCATGAATGAATGAATGATCAAACAAGCCCCCACACACAAAGAAACATGCCACGTAAAAAATGTGTGGCTTTTTTTTTACAAGAAAAAATAACCTACAGTGCACTAAAAATTATACTAGAATATCTGTAATGTAGAAGATAACAACTCCCCCCCCCCCCGCTACAGAGGACGGACATCGCCCATCGTTACATGATGGAAAGCGGTGAGGGTGTGCCGCGGTCTAATACGCACAGTTGCACTAAAATATCTGCACTATATCTGCAATCCGCTACAGAAGAGTAGCGGGGGGGGGGGGCATTCACAACATGACGGGGGCGCCATTCGCAACATGACGGACCCGGACCGCTCACAGTTGTAATTTACCGATCGGTCAAAAGTCATTTGGATTACAATTTTCAGGGATAAAGAATAATTTACCTTATAACACTTACCTGTCCACAACAGCAATGTCGCTGGCGAACTTCTCTTCCTCATTGTCAGACGAACATGAAGCTGGTCCGTTTGTTACGGACTCGTGGTTCTGGTCACGCGACCCGGTCAAACCATAATTCCATTATTGCGGTTTTACGCTTCCATGATTGCGGTTTTGGCGAACGATTTTTCAAAACAAATAAGAACAGTAGTTAGAAAAAAAGACTGGTGAACGCCTGTGTGTCACCCAGCCTTACACAAAACAGCTTTCGAACTTCTGTGCTTCAGTTGGCTGGCTGTATTTGCAGCCGTTGGTAGGTGGGTCCTTCTTGCTAGGTTTTCAGTCATTGGTTCTTCAAGGTTTCAGAAACCCAATTCAAGGCTCTTATTAGTCGAATCAAATCAAATCAAATCAAACTTTATTGTCATATTGCTGTACATACAACTGTAGTGCAGGCAAGATGAAATTGCGTTTCTCTCGGCATCCATATAAGAAGCAGCATGATTAAGACACATTCCCACATAGCCCTCCCCCCCCCATCCATTCACACATCCCTGAGACATACTTGGGGAAAACAAAAAGAATAACTAACTATAATATACAAAATGTCCGTAGGTGCAGTAGTGTGTGTGTGAGAGATTCCGGGTCAGCTGTTCAGCATCCTGACAGCTTGTGGAAGGAAGCTGTTGATCAGTCTGGTGGTTCTGCCTCTGATGCTCCGGAATCGTTTACCAGATGGGAGAAGTTCAAAGTGTTTATGCAGAGGGTGAGAACGGTCCTTGACAATGTTCAGTGCCCCGCTCCTACAACGGTTCTGAAAAAGTTCTTGGACAGAGGGGAGGGAGACTCCAATTACCCTCTCAGCCCCCTTGACTATCCTCTGCAGGGCTTTTTTGTCTGACATACTGCAACTGGAGTACCATGTAGCAATGCAGTACGTCAGAACACTCTCCACCACACCTCTGTAGAAGGTCCTGAGGATGCAAATGGGGAGAGAGGCCTGTTTGAGTTTCCTCAAGAAGTGCAGTCTCTGCTGAGCCCGCTTCCTGATCTCCAAGGAATTCTTGCTCCAGGTCAGGTCCTGCGAGATCTGCACTCCGAGGAACTTGATGTTCTCTTGAATGAGAGGTCAATCACATCTAAACCAATCAAATCACTCCTTTGGCTTTCTGTTCGCGGCTGTGTCTGTAGTGGAAGAACGGAAATGCAGCTTTTTTTTTCAGTGCGCTCCAGGACGCAGCGCCCTCGTGGGCCCTCGTGCGCTCTAGGACGCAGAGACGTGTCCACCCGTGGTACACCGGAGTGCAACAGGTTAAGATAGTCTTTTGAATACAAATTTAATGACAAGATAGTCGATTGCAAGATAGTCAATTGCAATCCATGGCATACAGGCCGTCACTTAATTGTAATTGACTAACACAATACATTCACTCTGTGAAATTGTTTTTGCCACATTTCAAACACAATTGGTTTTACTACACATGTATTGTCTATTGACATTGTTGTCTGATACCCGATTGTAATCAGGTGGATAGCAAGCTTGCAGAAATAAATTTTACAGTTAAATATTGCAGCCGATATGCTTAGAACACTGATAAAACCTTGGACAACAATATACTGTGAATTTGCAGCAATGGGATAGAGTTATGATAGCACAAAGTAAGCCTACTTACCAGTTCGTTTGGTGGGTTCTCCATGTTGTTTTGATTGTGGTGCCTCTCTGGTGCACAAGGGATTATGGGATACATGAATACCCCGAATATAAAAAGAATTAACAAAAGATATAGCACCACCGAGTGGTTAAAGAAAGAATTGCTGAAAACTCTTTTATTTATTACTCACACGGCATTTGCCAGAATGACGTGAAATTTTCTGAGGGTTATCAGACCACCTGTTTGATCACAACTGCACATCACCTTTAGCATGGTGTCACTGCTGTTACCATGGACACGCCCTCCTTGCCATTCAATACTTGATCTTGTTGGAAGGGTTGGGAATGACCTGGAGTCATGAAATGTTGAACATAGGTTGAGGTGACTGTCATATGTAGTCCTATATTTGTGGACAATACATTACTGACAGGGAAGTTTTGCCATAGTGACATGGCGAAGGTTGACTCCTCGCCATGGAACAACTGAAATTTGTAAATTGGACAAATTTTGTATGATTTTCACCAAATTTTCTACAATGGATATTAGTCCCACCCTGAACACTTCAATATAAAATAATTAGCAAAAGGTAGTGTGTCCCATACTGATTAAAGGAAGAATTACTGAAAACTGTTTTCATTATTTTTCTTTAACCAGGTGAAAAAATGGCACGAAGAAATGACTAGGGCTCATTGACAGTACATGTACATAGTACAGAACTGTTTCCATGGCAACCGGCATGCTTCAATGGCTTCCTCGCCATGCAAAACATGACAGTTACAGCTCAGACAATCCTTGTCTGATTTGGACCACACTTTGCACAAATCATACTGATCCCAGTCTGAACATGTCTGTATATAAATATTCACAAAACTGTCACACCACCACCTACTGCTGACATGAGGTATTGCACAAAATTGTATCAACTTTCACGCAAAGACCAGTAGTCAGAATGACACAACATTTTCAGTCGTTTCTCAGAGTGCATTGGATTGCCTTCAGTGGAAGTCACTTTTGTCCTGTGATAATCACAGTTGCCATGGAAACCCACTCCTTGCCATTCAATACATTTTATACTTTGGAAAGTTGGGAAAGTCCAAGGGTCACCCAATGTGGAACGTAAGTCAAGGCGACTCTCTTCTGTAGTTCCGTATGGGTCTGCAACATGTACCTAAAACGTAAGTGCTGCCATGGCCACATGTATAAGTTTACCTTATCGCAATAAGTTGGACAGTTGTAACTTGGACAAACTGTGTCGGATTTTCCCCGTAATTGCTATGATGGAAATTAGTCCCACTCCGCACGCTTCTACATAAAAATATTTGACAAAAGTTATAGCACCACTTAGTGCTCACAGGAAGTTCTGCGCCAAACACTTTATTATTCACGCAGTGCTTGCTGCAACGACGAGAAATTTTCCGAGCCAGCAAGGTACGACGGGCGGCGGGTTCCGTGGGTGTGCAGGGGCGAAGGCCCGCTTACAGCTGCTTGCAGCTTTAATTAGGGCCTGAGCCACTGATGTCAGTCGGCAAAAGCCCTATTGTAATTGTTCTGTTTCTTATTATTATTTTTCCGCCTAAACGATCGCATTTTTCACCCTCTGAATGTTAACCAAAACATGACTTTTTTGCCAAACTCCTCACACCCAGTGAAAAATTCGATAAACTGGAAAACATATGTGCCCCCCACCCCTAATTTTCGTGGGTGGGGCCAAACATACAGGGTCTATGGAAACTGGAGACTGTAAACTTTGCCATAGAGACATAAAATTTGGGTGAGGTGTGCATCACCTCAAGACATGCAAAAAACATCAATGTGTCCCTTATCCACTGCCAACAGGAAGGCTGCCATCTTGTCTCAAAGTTGCCCCACCTTCAATTCGAAAAAAAGTCACACCTCACATTTGAACAAACTAGTCCTAGGCACCTGCTCCAATTGAGCTCATTTTTATACGATGGCATCTATAGGCATTGGCCATTAAAAATTATATAAATGAAGTCAAAATCTTAAAAGGTGTGGCCTGATTCCTCCCCTTACAACATCAACCAGCTGTAACTCGGGCAAAACTTGTCGGATGTCCACCAAAGTTTCCATGATGGAAAATAGTCCTACCCCAAATGCGTCTACATAAAAATACCTGATGAAAGATATAGCGCCACCTATTGGTTAACGAAAGAATTGCTGAAAACTGTTTTATTTACTACTCATGCGCCACTTGCCAGACTGACGTGAAATTTTCTGAGATTCATCAGACCGCAGGGATGATCATAACTGCACATCAACTTTAGCATGATGTCACACATGTTACCATGGACACGCCCTCCTCGCCATTCAATCCGTGAGCTTATGGGGAGGCTTGGGAAGGTCCTGGAGTCATGAAATTTGGAACATCGGTAGAGGTGACTGTCATCTGTAGTCCTATATGGGTCAGCAACACGTAACTGATAGGTAAATGTTCCCATGGCGACATAGTGAGGGTTGACTCCTAGCCATGGGATATCGGAAAATTGTAACTTGGACAAACTTCATCCGAATTTCACCAAATTTTCTACAATGGATATTAGTCCCACCCCAAACACGTCTATGTAAAAATAATTTACAAAAGTTATAGCGCCACCTTGTGGTTAGAATAACAGCCACTTGTAAATTGGACAAACTTAGTACTATTTTCACCAAATTTTCCATGATTGATATTAGTCACACTGCAAGCACATGTATTTAAAAATAATAAACAAAAGTTATTGCGCCCCAGGTGGATAAAGCAAGATTTGCTGAAAACTCTTTTATTTATTGCTCATGTGCTGCTGGCCAGAATGAAGTGAAATTTTCTGAGGGTTATCGGTCCTCCTGTTTGATCATAACTGCATATCACATTTAGCATGGCATCACTGCTGTTCCCATGGACACGCATAGTCATATATAGGTGGACAACACATAACTGACAAGGAAGTGTTGCCCTGGCGACATGGCAAAGGTTGACTCCTTACCATGAAACATCAGAAAGTTGTAAGTTGGACAAACTTTGTCTGATTTTCACCAAATTTTCTACAATGGATAATAGTCCCACCCTGAACACTCCTATATAAAAATAACAAAAGTTAGAGCCCCACCTAGTGGTTACAACATCGGATCCTTGTAAACTGGACAAACTTTGTACGATTTTCACCAAATTTTCTACGATCAATATTCATCCTGCCCTGAACGTGTCTACATAAAAATAATGAACAAAAGTTATAGCGCCCCCTAATGATTAAAGGAAGAAATGCTGACAACTGTTTTCTTTATCTTTCTCTCACCAGCTGAAAAAAAAATGACATGAAGGAATGACTAGGGTTCATTGACAATACATGTACATTATACAGAACTGTTTCCATGGTGACCAGCATGCTTCAATGACTTTCTTACCATGCAAAACATAACAGTTATAGCTCAGACAATCCTCATCTGATTTGGACCAAACTTTGCATAAATCATACTGATCCCACTCTGAACACGTCTGCATATCAATATTCACAAAACTATCACACCAGCACCTACTGCTGACATGAGGTACCGCACAAAATTGTTTCAAATTTTGTGCAAAGACCAGTAGTCACAATGACATGATATTTTCAGTGGTTTCTCAGAGTGTATTGGACTACCCTCAGTGGAAGTCACTTTTGTCCTGCGATAAGCACAGTTGCCATGGAAACCCACTCCTTGCCTTTCAATAACGGACGCTTCTAAATTGGACAGACTTTGTACAATTTTCACCAAATTGTCTACGATCGATATTAGTCCTGCACCAAACGTGTCTATATAAAAATAATAAACAAAAGTGATAGCGCCCTTGAGTGATTAAAGGAAGAATTGCTGAAAACTGTTTTCTTTCTTTTTCTCTCACCAGCAGAAAAAAATGACATGAAGGAATGACTAGGGTTCATTGACAGTACATGTACATAGTACAAAACTGTTTCCATGGCGACCGGCATGCTTCAATGGCTTTCTCATAATGCAAAACATGACAGTTACAGCTCAGACAATCCTCGTCTGATTTGGACCAAACTTTGCACAAATCATATTGATCCCACTCTGAACACATCTGTATATCAATATTGAGATGATGAGATGAGATTCAACTTTATTGTCATTACACATGTATGAATACAAGGTAACGAAACGTGACACAAGGTAACGAAACGTGACAATATTCACAAAACTGTCGGACTACCACCTACTGCTGACATGAGGTACTGCATAAAATTGTATCACATTTTGCGCAAAGACCAGTAGCCACAATGACATGACATTTTCAGTGGTTTCTCAGAGTGCATTGGACTACCCTCAGTGGAAGTCACTTTTGTCCTGCGATAAGCACAGTTGCCATGGAAACCCATTACTTGCTATTCAATACGTTTTATACTTTGGAGGGTTGGGGAAGTCCAAGGGTCACCAAATGTGGAACGTAAGTCAAGGTGACTCTCTTCTGTAGTTCTGTATCGGTCAGCAACATTCATTCATCTTTCATTCATTCATCTTCTTCTGCTTAATCCTTTTCAGGTCGCGGGGGGGCTGGAGCCTATCCCAGCATCTTTGGGCGAGAGGCAGGGTACACCCTGAACAGATCGCCAGTCCATCGCAGGGCCAACACACAGAGAAAGACAACCATTCACTCTCACAGTCATACCTAAGGACAATTTAGAATCCCCAGATTGATGCCAATTAACCTAACTTGCATGTTTTTGGCATGTGGGAGGAAACCGGAGAAATCCCGGAGTAAACCCACGCAGATACGGGGAGAACATGCAAACTCCACACAGATCACTGTTGGTCGGGGGCTGGGATCGAACCCAGGATCCCCCGGCCAAGGGTGAGTTACTGTGCTGCCGCAGTGCTAACCACTCCACCACCGCACCACTGGTCTGCAACATGTACATAAAATTTAAGTGTTACAGTGGCCACATGTCCAAGTTTACCTTATTGCAATTCGTTGGACAGTTGTAAATTGTACAAACTGTGTCGGATTTTCACCGTAATTGCCATGATGGACATTAGTCCCACTCTGCACGCACCTACATAAAAATATTTGACAAACGTTATAGCGCCACTTACTGCTCAAAGAAAGTTCTTGCCAAATGGTTTACTTTATTATTCACGCAGCCCTTGCAGGGATGACTGGAAGCTTTCCGAACCAGCAAGATACGACAGGTGCCGAGCTCCGTGGGCACGTGGGGGGGGGGGGGGGGGCAAGGCCCGCTTACAGCTGTTTGCAGCTTTAATTATTATTATTATTCTGCCTAAATGATCGCATTTTTCACCCTCTGACCCAGTGAAAAATTCGATAAACTGGAAAAGATATATGCCCCCCCACCCCAAATTTTTGTGGGCGGGTCCGAATGTACAAGGTCTATTGAATTGGGTGAGGTGTGCATCACCTCAACAGATGCAAAAAACATAATTGTGGCCTTTACCCACTGCCAACAGGAAGGCCGCCATCTTGCCTCAAAGTCGCCCCACCTCCAATTCAGCCAAAAACCACCCCTCGCATTTGAACAAACTAGTCCTAGGGCCCAGTTCCGATTGAGCTCATTTTCGCATAGCGGCAACTATCGGCATTGGCCATTAAAAGTTATATAACTTCAGTCAAAATCTCAAAAGGTGTAGCCAGGGTGCCTTGGCAAAGTTTGACTCCTCCTCTTACAACATCAAACAGCTATAACTCGGGCAAAACTTGTTCGATGTTCACCAAAGTATCCATGATCGAAAATAGCCCTGCCCTGAGCGCATCTACATAAAAATACCTGACAGAAGATATAGTGCCACCTAGTGGTTAAAGAAAAAATTGCTGAAAACTGTTTTTTCTTATTACTCACGCGCCACTTGCTAGAATGACGTGAAATTTTCTGAGCTTCATCAGACCACAGGGATGATCATAACTGCACATGACCTTTAGCATGATGTGCAGCTTTAGCATGATGTCACACTTGTTACCTGGACACGCCCTACTCACCATTCAAAAAGTGATCTTTTGAGGAGGGTTGGGAAGGTCCTGGAGTCTTGAAATTTAGAATATCAGTATAGGTGACTGTCATCTGTAGTCCTATATGGGTCAGCTACACATAACTGATAGGTAAGTGTTGCCATGGTGACATGGCGAAGGTTGACTCCTCGCCATGGAACATCAAAAAGCTGCAACTTGAACAAACTTTATCCGATTTTCACCAAATTTTCTACGATGGATGTAAGTCAGACCCCGCACACTCCTACATAAAAATGGTTGACAAAACTTACAGCACCACTTACTGCTCACGGGAAGTACTGTGCCACGCGCATTTGAATGAACTAATCCTAGGTGCCTGTTCCCATTGAGTTCATTTTTACATGGTGGTATCTATAGCAATTGGCCATTAAAAGTTATCCAATTTAAGTCAAAATCTCAAAAGGTGTGGCCAGGGCGCCAGGGCAAAGTTTGACTCCTCCCCTTACAACGTCAGACAGCTGTAACTCGAGCAAATCTTTTCCGATGTCCACCAAATTTTCCATGGTGGATAATAGCCCCACCCTAAATGCATCTATATAAAAAGAATTGATAAAAGACATAGCACCACCGAGTGGTTAAAGAAAGAATTGCTGAAAATTGTTGTCTGATACCCGATTGTAATCAGGTGGATAGCAAGCTTGCAAAAATACATTTTACAGTTAAATATTGCAGCTGATATGCTTAGAACACTGACAAAACCTTGGACAACAATATACTGTGAATTTGCAGCAATGGGATAGAGTTATGATAGCACAAAGTAAGCCTACTTACCAGTTCGTTTGGTGGGTTCTCCATGTTGTTTTGATTGTGGTGCCTCTCTGGTGCACAAGGGATTATGGGATACATGAATACCCCGAATATAAAAAGAATTAACAAAAGATATAGCACCACCGAGTGGTTAAAGAAAGAATTGCTGAAAACTCTTTTATTTATTACTCACACGCCGCTTGCCAGAATGACGTGAAATTTTCTGAGGGTTATCAAACCACCTGTTTGATCATAACTGCACATTAACTTTAGCATGGTGTCACTGCTGTTACCATGGACACGCCCTCCTTGCCATTCAATACATGATCTTGTTGGAAGGGTTGGGAACAACCTGGAGTCATGAAATCTGGAACTTAGGTTGAGGTGACTGTCATATGTAGTCCTATATTTGTGAACAACACATAACTGACAGAGAAGTGTTGCCATGGTAACATGGCAAAGGTTGACTCCTCGCCATGGAACAACTGAAATTTGTAAATTGGACAAACTTTGTATGATTTTCACCAAATTTTCTACAATGAATATTAGTCCCACCCTGAATGCTCCTATCTAAAAATAATTAACAAAAGTTACAGCACCCCCTAGTGGTTACAACATTGGACACTTGTAACTTAGATAAATTTTGTCCAATTTTCAACAATTTTCTATGATGGATACTAGTCCCATCCTGCACGCTCCTATGTAAAAATAATTTACAAAAGTTATAGTGCCACCTTGTGGTTAAAACAACAGACACTTGTAAATTGGACAAACTTTGTCCAATTTTCACCAAATCTTCTATGAGCAATATTAGTCCCGCTCCAAAAGAGTCTATTTAAAAATAATAAACAAAAGTTGTAGTGCCCCCTTGTGATTAAAAGAAGAATTGCTGAAAATGGTTTTCTGTGGAATAAGGTTTGAGCCAGCAGGAACTGAATTTGAATTTTTATTTGAATTTGAATAACTGAATTTGAACGTGAATTAATCATTTTAAATAATTGCTTTTAAAATTTGACCTAATTTGAAATTGAATCTATTGGTTTGAATGTGTATTACAATAAATTTGAAACTGTATGTTATTTAGTTGAAAAATTTGCCTCCCCAATTCATGTTCACAGTTCAGTTTCACTTTCCTCCATGTAAATTCACTTTTTTAAATGCAGATTTTTGTGCCACACACCTGGGGCCTGGCGTCAGGCAAAGCTAGTCAAACACAGATTGAAAGAACTGTTTTACGTTGGCAACTTGCTTTACTGTGCTTACCTAGTGTAAGGTAAATGCCTGCTGACACTACTGTGGTGAACTCAGAGCGATGTCCAGTGACCAGCGGCCAATCGCCCAGGTTTGTAAAAAGTATTCATAACATACTGTATATGATATGTACAAAATGTTATTAACCAAGAGATCTTCTTAAATGCATGACGCTTTTCAGGGCACTCACAGCATGCGTTGTCCATCACATTGTAGCAACAGTAGTATTAGCAGCAGGTTTATATTATTTATTTCCACAGTTTAAACTGAAATGAAGAAAAGAAAGTAAAATAAAAGAATACAAAATATAAAGTGCAGGGGGAGGCAGAACCCTAACAGCTGATTTCAAACCTCCACCTGAATTCTAGTACATATCAAAAGAGGAAATACATATTTAAAAAAAACTGCTAATGACTGCTCCTGTTTCAACTGATTACAATTTATTCTTGGAAATAGACGTCCCTAAATCTGTGTACCTACTTGCATTACTAATTTGCAATTAATATACCGTGTATTATGAATTGTGTAGCACCTACACAATACATAATACACATATTAGCTACACTGTAGCTCTTATAAAATATTGCTATATTGTTATATGTTTGACAGGGAGACAATTCAGAAGTTGTCAGGTCAGCAAGACGCCTCTTAAATTTACTGACAAATATTACCCTTTCCCTGGATCTGATGCCAGTGTCCAGACTGCCCAAGACACTCCCAGGTGCTGTGAAACATGATAGAATAAGCAACACACAGAGTAGCATTTAACTTTTCAGTAATTTGATGAATGATTGTTTTATTGAATGACATCTTGGCATATAATGATGTGATTCATCTTACTAATATGGTGTTTTTCTTGTAGACGTGGAACAAGTCAAGAGAGAGGGAAAGATGTCCAACCAAGTGTTCACACCGAAATGACTAGGTGGCCCATTTTGTTTGATTTCTTTGAGAGTAACAACTTGTTGTTCCAGTTAAATATTTAAAACCTGAGAAGCAATTTATTTTTTAGATATACTGTTGTATTATGTCAAGTGACCACATTTTGTTGTAGGTCTTTTCCTGGCCTTTTTGGATCCAAAGGAAAGTGCCACTACTGAGGGATTTCCAACCACTTCACACCTGTTAAAGAAATACAGTTTACATTTTATCAAAGTACGATGGGTGCCGGGCGAGCGGGGGTGAAGGCCCACTTACAGCTGCTTGCAGCTTTAATTATTATTATTATTATTATTATTATTATTATAAACAGGCCAAAGGGCTGTTCCATGAGGTACAAGCGCGCTATTCAGAAGGCAACCCACCTGTACGCAGTACCACTCCCCCACAAAAGCACAAAAATGGGTTTGTTATTACATCATTTGTAGAGTCTTGAAGTATTGTCAAATGTTGCCCCCTTTTTTATCCACCGGTAAATTTCAGCTTGTGGTGATGTTTTCTAGGCGTTAGTGAGCATGTCGTGATAGCTGTTCTGTCAGTGTTAAAAGAAGAGATGCTGTGGTGTGGTTTCCTATATGACCTTGTGCAGCTGCTTTTGTGGTGTTGTCTACAAGTGGTTGCCTTTAGAGATTCAATCTGTACCATTAGTTTGTGCGGCACATTTGCATATGGCCAATTTTGAGATCTTTGTGTTAGATTGGCTTTCCTGTTGATGTAATCATGCTTCTTTTTTCCCACTGTTGTGCAAAATGATGGATGGTAGAAAAAGCATATTGGCTGTCCGTGTATATTGTGAGTGCTTTTTCCTGACCTAATTTATGAGCCTCAGTTAGAGCAACTAATTCAGCTGCTTGTGCCAAATAATGTGATAGGCATTTTTGTGCCCATAAAACGGTGTCATGGGTGACCACTGCGAAACCGAACAAGTTTGAACCAGTACAATCACATTTGGAGGAGCTGTCAACAATAAATGTGAGATCAGAGTCTTCCAAAGGTGTGTCCTGCAAATCAGGGTGTGGCAATGTTTCACTCTCAATTTCTGTCAAACAGTCATGAGGTTTTCCTTGTTTTGAAATTGGAATATTTATTGGTTAGATGAGGCTGTGATAATAACACTGTCATGCATGCAAGGTGTCTGGATGGTAAGAGAACTGATACTGCATGTGTGACCTTTAGGGTCAAGGGATGAAAGAAAATGAGCCCTGCTGAGGCTTGCACCACCATAGAGGCAGCTATGACAGCCTGCGCACATGGCAGCATTGCCCTCACCACAGTGTCTAGCCTTGTGGAATAAAATGCTATTGGATGCATTTTTGTTCCACTTGGTTGGAGAAGGACTGACATCATATGTCCCTCTCTACAGTCAACCATTTGCACAATCATTTTTTTGTAATTGGGGAGTGCCAGGATGTCAGTGCTGACCAAAAGGTTTTTGGTTTTTTTTTTTTATTTTAACGAATGCCTCTTCTGCCTCAGGTGTTCACTCAACCTTGTCCACCTGAGCCATGGCTGTTTTGTAAATGAGATCAGATTAGGGTTGTACTTCAAATGAGTAATTTGCAATCCAAGAGTGACAATAATTTAAAGTACCCAGAAATTACATCATGTCTCTTTTTGTGATGGGTCCCTAAATATTTGACCTTGTTTTCCACAACTCTAATTTTTCCTTATTGATTTTATGGCCTTTTTCTGCTAAAAATCACATTAAGGCAATGGTGCCTTGTTTGCATGTTTCTTCATCAGGTGATGCCGCAAGATGTCCAAATTTGCTGACATTGCCTATGGAAAAAGTAGTTGGTGATTCACAGTAACCTTGTGGTAACCTGGTGAATGTGCACCTTTTGTTTTCAAATGTGAATTCAAACCAAAACTGATGATCTGGATGTATTGGGATGGTGGAAAAAAGCATTGCTGATGTATATCATTGTGAAAAAAAAAAAAACTGCATGTGTGGTTGTGGGTCATTTAACAAGCTGCATAGAGGACACTGTGTTTTGTATGGTCTATAGTGTGATTTTGTATTTATTTTACCAGCTGTGCATTTTATTAACCCTACATCTGCATGTCTAGTTGACCACAGAGAATTTGAAATTTGTGAGAGCGTATGTTCCTTTTCTTAATGTTAATGTAAAAGTGATCAAATGGGAGAGCTGGGAACATCATTGTGAACCTCTTTTTGCACTGTGGTCACTCAGTTCAAGGGCAGTGAGTAGGTGTCAAGTTTTGAGGAATATTAACCTTTGGGTTGGAAGTTTGCTTCCAAGACTGACCACATTCCTCTGCAGTGGTCACAAACCAACATACATCCTTCCAGTCCATGTGTTTGGGTTTGACCAATGAGATGTGGTGAGCCTCCTAGTGTTAAAATGCCTGCTATTCTCATCAGACACCACCACACATCCCCTTGGTAACCAATACCGATTTTTTTAATGACCAGTCTGCAGGATGGACTTGCAAGGAATGTTTTGGATTCTAAATTTTGCATAGCTTTTGTGTACAGGTTTGATGTCACTGAGTGTGGTCTGGCCGAAACCAAACACTGCAAGTAGCAATACCTGGACACATTGAAATCCTGCAATACATTTATACCTTCCACATATGGAAAATGTGATGGTCTCATACCCTTATTCATTGGGATTTTGGCAATATTGAGGGCTGAGAGAAGATCTTCTCCCAGAAGTTTGACAGGGCATGCTTCAGACAATATGAAACAATCTTCTGCCATGTTACCGGTGACAGGGTCTTTTACCTTGACATTTTTTTGAAAGGTGCTCTGTTTTTAACTTACCGTTTGCAGCTTTTACAGTTATTTTTTCCTCTGATTTTGTGAAATTGTGAATGTCTGCGCCTGTTATTACCGATCTGCATGCTCCTGTGTCATACAGAAACTTTATTGGAATGTCCTGAACCTGCAACATCACTTCAGGTAAACACTGCATTGTCAACATTAGATCAAAGTCAGGCAAATTGAAAATGTCTGTTATGTCAGTGTTAGCATCAATAGTTGCACTTATCTTTGGTGCAGTCAGTCAGGTTGTCGGCCTGTGAGGTCCTTCATCCCCTCCCCGCCACTGATGGTGTTTAGGACATTGCTTCCTCCAATGGCCCCTTTGTCCACATTGATGACAAGCGTCACATTCCCCTTGCCATGGCCAGCCTGCCCCACACCTTCTTCCATCCCCCCTCCACCACTGAGGTCCAGTTCTGGTGCCACCCTGAAAAATACAATTGGGAGACCCCCCCCCCCCCTTGTGTCAGCAATCACACCAACGGGAGTTGGTTTTCCTTTCAGTTTTTTTCCCCTTGTCTTTTCTTTCCTCCTCTATTGTCTCTGCATGTTTGGCAAACATTAACACATCACCAAATGCACAGGTGCAGTATGTGACCAAATGTTTGCGGACGTAATCAGCCAGGTGTACATGTTTTGCGAAGAGACACTTTTCAAATGCTGTCAATAAGGTTCTATACCTGGATCATTATCAGCCTTAGTTGAATCAGAATGGCTATCAAAAATCTCTTGTAACCTGCTTCTATAAGCTTCAACACCATCACTTTTACCTTGTTTTGTGGTTTGGATCATCCGGTATAAGCTGGATTTGAAAGTTTAATCATAGGATATTGTTCAGTGAGAACATGTTTCATAATCTTCAGTTTTATTGATCGTATTGATGGTGAGTGTGGAGTGGATATGTATGCATATCTACTTAACTCTTGGGTGCCCCAGTGTGGCTGCTCCTGGGTACTCCACTCCTTACTTTGGATTTGGCATCAGCGGGTAGAAGGGTGGAGATGAGCGGAGTTGAGGTGACATCAGCCGCAACCCCCCAGCCTGGAGGTGTTCTGTGGTGTCGGGGTATATGGATAAGTATGTATATGCAGAAACATGGCCCCTTGCCCCCACACCAGACTTGTCATGCACCAAAGAAGAGACAGAACACATATTAGTTAAATCCCTTTTTTTCCCCATGGTCAATTTTTCAGATTTATCATCAGATTTAGATTTTACCGTCACAAGGTCCAAGTCAGCCTGTCATTTTTTTTTTAATCTCAAGCCACTGTTGCCCCTCAGTTGGAGAGATAATGCAACTGTGAGCTAGAGAATTCAATTAGGGGGCTGAGTGAATTAGGGGGCGCTACTCTATCAGAGTGACTCCTGACACTGCTGAATGAGTGGGAGAATTATTGTTGTTTTTGCATGTTTTCTGTCTTTTTTTTATGCTCTTGCTGAAATGGAAATCGAAACCGTGTTCTACCTAGCCTGTGCCTGGCTGTTTATCATGAATCTGTGGTGCGCAAATGGACTTTGTTTACAACCGGCTCAGCCAGTCACCACCATCCCAGGTAGGCTCGCTTATTCGCGGTACTACCTGTTGGAATTGAGCCACTCGGTGCCAGAGTCTGCACTGACATCGCTCCACGATGACAACACACCTGCGGAGTTAATCCGTGGATACAAGTGAAAGCGAATACGAAGGAAAAGAGGGTCGAGAGGAGGAATAAGGAACAGACTGAGGAGGAGAGGCAGCCGCTTACCATTACCTGCTTTTTTTTTTTTTTTTTTTTTTTTTTCCGGTTCCGGTTCCGCCGGACCGGTGGCGCCACACGAGTCGGCTGCCTGTTGCAACAGCCTTTTTTTTAATCTTACTTCTTCTTTCTACACCTTTCACTCTGTATATATATCACGGACGCACAGATCGCCCCGGGGGTCTCCCGGGTCGGCGGACGGAGCCACGGTTTGCAGCGGAAGACGTTACAGCGGGGAGGAGCTAGTGCTAGCTAGCACTTGGCCGCCGCCCGGTGCTAATGGGAAACTCGACATACCGGGAGCTGTAGCGAAAAGGACGCGGGTGCCGGGCTGGAGTTTAGGCGGCGTGAAAGAAATATAAGACAGAATAATAAAGAGCGATGGCAAGAACCAAGCAGACCGCCCGTAAAATCTACTGGAGGAAGAAGCCCCCCAGGAGACAGCTAGCCACCAGGGCTGCTCGGAGAGGCGCTCTGGCCACCGGCAGAGTGAAGAGGCCTCGCCGTCACAGGCCCGTGGCTCTGAGAGAGATCCGTCGCTACCAGAAATCCACGGAGCTGCTCATCCGTAAGCTGCCCGTCCAGCGCCTGGTGAGGGAGATCGCTCAGGACTTCAAGACCGTCCTGCGTTTCCTGAGCTTCGCCGTCATGGCTCTGCAGGAGACCAGCGAGGCCCACCTGGTGGGTCTCTTCTTCACTAAGGGGGTCACCATCATGCCCAAAGACTTCCAGCTGGCCCGCTGCATCCGCGGAGAGAGAGCTTAGACTTTCTGCTGCACATTCACCAGCCATAATGCTCTGCACTGTGTGTCTATATATATACATTTATAGTAATATGGACATATGTTTACTAGATGTTGTTTTTTCTTGCCTTCTGATTGTTGCTCTGAGTGTTGCTATCCCTATGCTGTTGCAATCCTGGAATTTCCCCATTGTGGGACTAATAAAGGCTTATCTTATCTTATCTTATCTTATCTTATAACCCTGTCAAACGTGTGTTCCCTAAAGAACAAAAGAAGAACTCACCACACTGATCAGGTATGATCGGGATTACCGCCAGACCAGTCTCTTGTGTTTCATGGAGACATGGTTTTCTGAAGATATAGACTTTGATTTGAAAGGTTTTAACATCATTCGTGCTGACAGGGACAAGGAAAAAACACAGAAATTAATTGGGGGCGGGCTCTGCATGGCTGTCAACAGTAAGTGGGCAACAAACTTCACAGTAAGAGAGACTGAATGTTGTAAACACTACGAATTAATGACCGTGTCCTTCAGACCTCACTATCTACCTTGAGAATTTGCTCAAATAACGGTTATTTTAACCTACTGTATGTACCAGGTCCTGATTTTAGCAGAGCTGCAGAGCACATAGCTGACTGTTATAACAGAGCTGTCAATCAGACTGGAGAGCAGCCTATGTTTTTACTGGGAGATTTTAACAGATGCAACATCACCACATATTTGCCCAATCTATAAATACGTCACAATTCCCACCAGAAAGGAAAGCATGTTGGACTTGTGTTATGGTAACGTCCCTGGTGCATATATCTCCAAACCACGCCCACCTCTTGGACGTTCAGATCACAACATCATTCTGATACTGCCAAAATACAGATCACAACTGAAAATGGGTAAACCCATAAAAAAACCCGTCAAAGTCTGGAATAAAGACGCAGCTGAATCACTGAGAGCTTGCTTTGAATTGACAAACTGGAATCTATTCTTTAATGACTGTGGCAGTGATTTTAACATGTTGACAGATGTGCTGACCTCTTATATCTTATTCTGTGAGAACACTGTTTCTCCCACCCACCATATAATAATGCACCCAAGCAATAAGAAATGGGTTACAAGGGACATGAAAATCTGCCTCGTCCAAAAGAAAAAAGCTTTCCTACAAGGAGACAAGCTGAGGGTGAAGGAACTGCAGAAAGATTTTGGGAGGATGGCGAAGCTGGCTAAAATCATTCATTCATTCATCATTCATTGGCTCCATCGATCTCGAAAGATCATGGGGGGGTTTTGTGCCTTGGGTCATCATTCAGGGAGCTGCACCGTCGGGCATGGCTGTAGAGGCCGATACGGGATCTGCAGGTTCTGCCACAGCCGCTGCAGATAAATTCTTCACAGTGTAGTGGGGGTCTCAACAGTCTCCTCTGTCTGCGGAGTCTCTTCTCCCCCCAGTGAGTGTCTCTTCTCTCCTCTGCTGTTCGGATGACATCCTGGGTAGTGGTCCGCCAGTTGGAACGGACGGAGGCGGCTGACTCCAGGTCGGAGGGGTTAAAGCCTCCAGCCTTGAGGTCGCGCTTGCAAACATCCTTGAATCTGAGAGTTGGGCATCCCTTTGATCTAGTTCCAGTAGCCAGCTCCCCATACAGTAAGTCTTTGGGGATGCGGCCATCCTCCATTCGGTTGACGTGGCCAAGCCATTGCAAGCGTCTCTTTGTCAGGATGGCAAACATACTGGGCACATCTGCTCTGGCCAGGACTTCGATGTTGGAGACACGGTCCTGCCAAGTAATGGGCAGTAGTCTGCGAAGGCAGTGTTGGTGAAAGGCGTTCAGCCGGCGTTCCTGGCAGGAGTAGAGGGTCCATGCTTCACTGCCGTATAAGAGAGTACTCAGTACGCAGGCCATGTAGACTCTTATCTTGTTGTTGGTGGTTAGCATAGAGTTGTCCCAGACTTGCTTTGCCAGACGGGCCATCACCGTCGATGCCTTGCCGATACGGGCATTCAGTTCGGCGTCTAGGGAGAGATTGCTGGAGATGATCGACCCGAGGTAGGTGAACTTGTCCACCACCGCAAGTGTGTGGTCGCCGATGTTGATACTGGGAGCACTGCTGACATCCTGGCCCATGACCTCGGTCTTTTTAAGGCTGATGGTGAGGCCAAACTCAGAGCAGGCATGAGCAAAGCAGTTGATGAGACGCTGGAGCGCTTCCACGGTGTGGGCAACAAGACCAGCATCATCGGCAAAGAGCAGCTCCCTGATTAGAACGCTCCGCACCTTGGACTTTGATCTGAGGCGTGCCATGTTGAAGAGGCCTCCGTCGCTCCTGGTGTGGAGGAAAACACTGTCTTCAGAGTCCCGGAAGGCGTAGCACAGAAACAGGGAGAAAAAGATGCCAAATAGGGTAGGAGCCAGAACACAACCCTGCTTCACACCGTTCTTGATCGGGAAAGGGTCTGAGGAAAATCTATCAAACTGGACAATGCCGTTCATGTCCTGGTGGAATGACTTGATCATGCTCAAAAGCTTGGGGGGACATCCAATTCGTTGGAGGAGGGCAAACAGTCCATCCCTGCTGACCAAGTCAAAAGCCTTGGTCAGGTCGATGAAGGCCAAAAAGAGGGATTGTCTCTGCTCCCGGCACTTTTCTTGCAGCTGCCTCATAGAGAAGACCATATCTATCGTTGACCTGGTTGCTCTGAATCCACACTGCGCCTCTGGATACACACGTTCAGCAAGTAGTTGTAGTCTGTTGAGGACAACACGGGCAAAGGCTTTGCCAACTATGCTTAGGAGTGAGATACCACGATAGTTGTTACAATCGCTCCGCTCCCCCTTGTTCTTGTAGAGAGTGATGATTTTGACATCACGCATATCTTGGGGCACAGCCCCTTCATCCCAGCACTGCAGCAGGAGCTCATGGAGGTGTTTCAAGAGCGAGCTCTCCTTTGCGGTTTTGACGATTTCAGGGGGATGTTGTCACTGCCTGGAGCCTTGCCGTTTGAGATGGAGTCTATCGCCTTGCTGAGCTCCTCGATGGTGGGTGGAGCATCAAGCTCATCCATGACTGACAGTAGAGGGGTGTTCTCAAGGGCCGTGTTCGAGACGGTGGTTACTCTCGAGTAGAGCTCTTGGTAGTGCTCAGCTCATCTCTCCATTTGTTTACCGCGATCCTTGATGACATCTCCTGCAGCTAATTTAAGTGGGGCGGTCTTGATGACACTGGGACCGAAAGCCTTCTTCATGCCTTTGTACATTTTGCGCACGTTTCCGTGATCTGCAGAAAGCTGTATGTCCTGGCAGAGGTTAAGCCAGTAGTCGTTGGCACATCGCCTTGCAATCTTTTGTGCATTGTTCCTCGCAGCGCACAGTGTAGCAAGTGTCCGCACAGAGGGCTCCTTCTTGTGGGCAATTAGGGCTGCACGTTTGGCGGCGATTGCAGGTTCCATCTCAGCGGCTCCAGCTTCAAACCAATCTGCACTCTTCCCTACCTTTTTCCCAAAGGTACCTATGGCGGTCTCAAACACAGCCTCACGGATGTGGTTCCACTTTGCAGAAGCACAGTAGGTGGGACAGTCCGCCAGGGCTTCATTTATGACTTTAGCATAGCGTTCCCGCAGTTCAGGTACTGTAATCATAGCTGTGTTGATGCGGGGTCGGGGTTTCTGTTTGGAGCGGTTGACACGTCTGAGGCAGAGACGTACCTTGGTGGCGACCAGGGAATGGTCGGTGTAACAGTCAGCGCTGTGGAAACTGCGCGTGACCAGCACTCGGTTCAGCAGGGATCTCCTGGTGATGACGAAGTCCAGCTGATGCCAGTGGCGAGACCTTGGATGTCTCCAGGACACTCGGTGACAAGGCATGGTGGAGAAAAATGTGTTGGTCAGACAGAGGTCATGAAAGGAGCAGAGTTCAAGAAGGCATTGACCGTTCTCGTTGAGCTTGCCGATGCCGAAGCAGCCAATGCAGCGGGACCAGGAGTCATGATCTGCCCCTATTCGTGCATTAAAGTCACCGAGTAGAAACAGGTGCTCCTTGGCAGGGATCTGCTGGATCCTGGTTTCGAGCACCTCGTAGAATGCATCTTTCACCTCAGTTGAAGAGCAGAGCGTCAGAGCATAGGCGCTAAGGATATTAGCTGGTCCAGAGGAGGTTATGAGACGGAGGCGGTTCAATAGAGGACAGAAGGGAGTTTCGAACAGTGAATCCATCACCGTACAGGCGATGCTCGTCAGGCTCCTGTCCCTGCCAGAAAAATGTATAGTTCTTCTCCCTCAAGCTGCCGCTGCCCGGGAGTCGCATCTCTTGCAGTGCTGCAATGTCAATATTGAGCCTCTTCAGCTCGCGGTCGATGATAGCAGTTTTCCTGGCGTCGTTAATCTGCTGGAGGTCATCAGAGAGGCCAGGACACATTGTTCTGACATTCCAGGTTGCCAGACTCAGCGCTGGCGGCTTTGATTTCTTGATATTAGCTGGTGCAGTGATTACAGTCCGTGATTCAGCTTTTGGCCTACACTTCAAGCACCCTTTGAAGTAAGCGGACCGTGACGGGCCAGCACCTTACTGACTGGGTGCTGCCCAGCTAAAGGCGGGCGGTAGCTGGCCAGTGGGACACGACGATCCCTCCCACCGTCGGGAGACAGCCCTAGGCGCCTGAGCTTACGCCAGTTTGCTCTGGACTTTTAACCAGTAACTGCATCTCCCCGTTTTGAGCTGCCGCAGAAGGTGGCACTGGAGTGACCTCTCCAGGGCACAGGCCAGGGCAAAGTTGTGGAGAAACTGAGATGCCCAGTTGGCACATCCTCCTTCTCGGCCCTGCTGGTAGTGTCCAATGGAAGGGACTAGCCGATACAGTTGGTACCAACTTGGCTACAGTAGTTGCCGGGAGGTCCCGCTACGCGAAGACCAACTGCCTTCGGGGCTCCACTCTGGATTTTCTGTAGGGGTTGTTTCCCTTAGCCTTTGTCACTCCCGTGATGACCACAAGGCAGTGGTGCTATTTGCCCATAGCTGGGGGTTGTTTTGTGTGGCACCAGGGCGTGTCCACACGCCGGTGGGCCTGCGTGCCACACATTTGGGCCCAGCCCAAGGGGGACACACCTCCTCCCTTAATGCGACAGGTTGTACTGGGCTATATCTTACCAGTAGAGGAGAGAGAAAACTTCCTCTCCCACCTGACGAGAGATGGCGAAGTTGGCTAAAATAAATTATAAGAATAAGGTGGAGCACAAATTAACATCAGGAAGTGCGAGAGAGGCGTGGCAGGGTTTAAACATCATGATGGGCAGAGCCCCAAAACCTGCCATGGTCAACTGCCCATACCCAACTTCCTTTGCAGAACAGCTTAACACTTTCTTCACCCGTTTTAATACCAGCAGCACACCGACCACCTGGACCTCCCCATCTTCCATCTCCCCCATGAACCCCTTATCATTGAGGAGCAACTTGTAACGTCTATCCTACATAGGGTCAACCAACACAAAGCCGCTGGCCCTGATAGGCTCAGAGGCAGAATCCTTAAGGAATGTTCCATTCAGCTAGGTCCTCACCAGACTTTTTCAGCATCTCTTGGATTCTGAATGTGTCCCTGATCAGTGGAAGGAATCTACCATCATTCCAATCCCCAAAAAGACTCACCCTAAGGACCTGAAAGACTACAGACCAGTGGCCCTGACCTCTGTGCTCTGAAAATGTATGGAGCGAGTGGTGTGTGACTTTTTGACTAACATGTTGTCACACAGGGCGGCACGGTGGCGGAGTGGTTAGCACTGCAGCAGCACAGTAACTCACCCTTGGCCAGGGGATCCTGGGTTCGATCCCAGCCCCTGACCAACAGTGATCTGTGTGGAGTTTGCATGTTCTCCCCGTGTCTGCGTGGGTTTACTCCGGGATTTCCCGGTTTCCTCCCACATGCCAAAAATATGCAAGTTAGGTTAATTGGAATCAAACTGGGGATTCTAAATTGTCCTTAGGTATGACTGTGAGAGTGAATGGTTGTCTGTCTCTCTGTGTTGGCCCTGCGATGGACTGGCGAGCTGTCCAGGGTGTACCCTGCCTCTCGCCCAAAGATGCTGGGATAGGCTCCAGCCCCCCCGCGACCTGAAAAGGATGAAGTGGAAGAAGATGAATGAATGAATGAATGTTGTCACACAAATTGGATCCCCTCCAGTTTGCCTATAAGGCAAAACGGGGTGTAGAGGATGCATGTCTTACACTTCTAGACACTGTCACTAAAGAAATGGATTCTTCACACCCACACACACGGATTTTGTTTATGGACTTTTCTTCTGCTTTTAACACTGCACACACAGACATCTTGCTACATCACTTGAAAGACATGCAGGTTCACCCAACATTGATTTTGTGGATTCACAGTTTTTTATATGACAGGCCACAACAAGTGTTTTTAAATGGTTTTACATCTAGCAAGTTGATTTTAAACACAGGTCTTCCTCAAGGTTGTGTTTTATCTCTGGTTCTGTTCTCTGTATACACAAATAACATCTCCTGTGACAGTGAAGGAATAACTCTTTTTAAATATGCAGATGACATGGCCTTGGTGGCCCATCTGACAGACAGTACTGCACTGATCCACTATCAGCAGACAGTCAACGATCTAGCTCAGATTTTTAATCAAAACTCTCTGGAGTTAAACACCACAAAGACTAAGGAGTTGTGCTGTGAGAACAAAGAGAAACTTTCAACTACTCTCTTTACACCCCTCAGTATCCAGGGTCAGGCTATTGCACAAGTTCAAGTTTTTAAATACTTGGGAATAGAGATGGACTGTAGCCTGTCTTTTGCACACCATGCTGACTCTGTTTATAAAAAAAAGCACAACAACGCCTCCACCTGTTGAGGAAACTTAGTACTTTTAGTGTCAGTAGACACATTTTAACTCTGGTTTACACTTCATTAATTGAATCCATCCTTACTTTTAACATTTCATCCTGGTACAGCTCCCTCTTTGTTAAGCACAAAACAAAGCTTTCCCGTATAGTTAATCAGGCTAGCAAAATCATTGGCTCACCACAGACATCGTTGTCTGAACTGTATCAGCGCTCTGTGATCAGGAAAGCCACCCTGATCAAAGAGGGCCCATCTCACCCCCTCCATCACTCTTTTCAGTTACTGCCATCAGGCAGACGATATAAAGTTCCATTGGCCCATAAAAGCATTTACAAGAAATTATTTATTCCTTCTGCAGTAACAATTCTGAACAAAATCAAATAGTTATCATAGCTATCAATATTATCAATATTAGTTATCAGCATTTATCTATTAATCACTATTAATTTTTAACAGTTATTAATGTATACTTATGTAATGGATTGTCTAGACTAAACAGAGGAGCATTGTTGAAGACTTGATTTTGTTGGTGGTTGTTGGTGTTTTTAGTGCATTTTTTTGTAGTACTTTAGTGTTAGTGTTTGATTGTTTGTGTCATGTTTGTTTAAAAAAAAAGGTTCAGTAAAGATATTGTGGAAAAATAAAACAGTTATTAATATTTTCTGCCCCATGATTTTATTTGCTGTTTCCTTTTTAACCATGTTTACTTTTTTAAACTGTTTTTATCCTGTGAGTTTGAACATGTTTTTGAGAGTGCTGAATGTATATTGTTGTAGCCGTGTTGAAGAAGAATTTCTGTCACTGACTGGGACAGACAATAAAGTTATCTATCCATCTATCTATCTATCTATCTATCTATCTAGCTATCTATCTGTCTGTCTATCTATCTATCTATCTATTACACTACAAAAAGTCAAATATAAGTCAAATGAAATAAACTAATGTGTTTACCTGCCTCCAGACAGCCCAGACAATTTAAAAAATAATAATAATCAAATTTTCTTGCTCTGCTGGCAGATCATTTTTCTTAAAATAAGCAAAAAATTCTGGCAATAGATAATCTTAAAATAAAAAAAAAATCTGCCTACAAAGCAAGATTAAATTGCTTAACACAAGTAACTACCATAAAGCCAGAAAAAAATCCCACAGAAAACTGCACAACAAAATAAATTACTGTCAAAAACTATCTTGAGATAAAAACAAGCATCTAATACATTTCATCTTACCGAAATCCCCAGTTCAGTGTGACCTTATTACTGCCTTCAGCACGAACACAAGTTAGTCCTCTTACACACACATAGTAAGTCCCAAATGAGCACACACATGTTAGTAAGCAATCCCAAAACCGCTTATAATAAGCAGATCTGGCAACCAGAGGTTTTCACAGTCAATCATTTCCCATGCATATTTTTGTCGTCTTCTGTTAAAACAAAAAATCTCATTCTCATCCTCTCGCGTTCCACAACAGCACGACATGCATCCTCTCTTTCTGCCACGTCACAAGATCTCGCTCTGCTACAACAGTTACCCATTTTTACACCAAAGTAACCCGTAAAATGTTAAAACACACACAAACATGCGAATGACCAGACAAACAAACTGCAGTTATTTATTTTAATTTATTTATCATTTTATCTTAGTCTAAAGGCTATTTTTATTCTATTTTAAGTTTACTTTAAGTTATATCTTATGGTATTTTAGTTATTGTGTGGAGGGAGGAATAACCAGGCTGAGCGTTCAGAGCAGAGGGAACTTTATTCTTCACTCCTTCACATCCACCAGAATCAAAAACACTAAAAACACAGGTTGCAGGCACTCTCTTTTATATTAACCCTCCTCCGCTACCTGAGATGCTGTATGAACAGTACATCTCAACCCCCCATGACAATTCCCCTTGTCCCCCAGCACCTTTGATCTGCCATCTCTTCAGTCTGAGGGAAAACTACTGAGTGGCTTCCCACACCCCCCCCCCCCCCCCAGACTCTCAGACTGAGGCTTAACCCTCATATCCTTTGGGCTTCAGCCTCCATCCATAGCTGCTGTAATGGGGGATCTTCGGCTCCGAGGCTCTGCTGTGCCGGTGGGGGGTACCAGGGGGTGCATCCGTCTGTGGGGGGACAATGGAGGCGGGGACTCAGCATGCTTGTGTGACTGATCTGACAAGTCATTTACCTGGGGAGTTCTCAGTGGGGGTCTTCTGCGCCGAGGAGCTCGGGCCAACACCACCTGTTTGTCTGCTAAAACAAAGGTGGGCTTAAGCCTGTCTATACAGATTGTCTCCCGGCGACCCCCCAAGTCTATCACAAAATGCTTCTTCCCGGGTTCCAACACTCTGAACGGGCCATCATAGGACGGGCACAATGGGGTCCGGTGGGCATCGTGCCTGACAAATACGAACAACGCATCTGTCAAGGTCTTTGGCACAAAAGCGCGGGGAAAACAGTGGTGGGCCGGGTAGCATCCCTGCCTCTGCGCTATTCCATGAACACAGGGATGGATCAGTGTTCGACGCGGGGTTATCTGGCAAAAATACCCCAGGGAGCCGCAGCAGCTGGGAAAAAAACAGCTCTGCTGGGGAGGCCATCAAATCCTCCTTCGGTGCTGAACGCAACCCTAATAGAACCCACAGCGACCGGTCCACCCAATTTGCATCCGTAAGCAAAGCCCTAAGCGCTGCTTTAAGCGATCTATGGAAACGCTCGCATAACCCATTGGCCTGGGGGTTGTATGCAGTCGTGTGATGAATTGTGATGCCCAGGCTCCGGGCCATGATGGACCAGAGGTCAGAAACAAACTGCGGGCCCCAATCGGACAGGATGTCCAAAGGGATGCTGAAACGTGCCATCCATGTCGTCAAAAAAGTGTGTGCAACTTCTGCGGACGCGGTGGAAGCTAGTGGGACTGTTTTGGGCCAGCACGTGGTGTGGTCCACCACTGTCAGGAGGTGCGTGAACCCCTATGATGGCGGGAAGGGGCCCACGAGGTCCACGTGAACGTGGAACCGCTTAGCCGGGATATGGAACGGCTCCAAGGGGGTCTTTGTGTGCCTGTGCACTTTGGCTTATTGGCATGCTATGCAGGCTGCCGCCCACTGTTTCACCTGTTTGTGCAGGCTCAGACAGACGAACTTCGCTCCCATCATTTTGACTGATGCATGCACTCCTGGGTGCGCCAGGGAGTGAACTGACTCAAAAACGCGGCAGCACCAAACATGTGGGACCACTGGGCGCGGGCGGCCCGTGGAGACATCACAGATTAGGGGGGGCCCCCCGTCCTGCAGTTCTCTACTCTCCAGCCTTAACCCTGTTGGTCCAGACTGGAGCGCGCAAACATCCGCATCACCGATCTGCTCAGCGGCCATTGCCATGTAATCTATCCCCATGTAGACTGGGGCCACTAATGCGCGCAAGAGGCAATCCACCACCACGTTGAGTTTATCGGCCACATGGCGAATGTCGGTCGTAAACTCCGAGATCGCGGACAGCTGTCTCTGCTGTCGGGCCAACCCTGGCTCAGAAACCTTGGCCATCACGTATGTTAGCAGCTTGTGGTCCACGAACGAAGTGAAGGTGCGCCCTTCCAGCCAGAACTGGAAGTGGCATATGACCAGGTGGAGAGCCAGTAACTCTCTGTCGAACGCGCTGTATTTATGTTCACTGTCATGCAAAGACCTGCAAAAAAAGGCAAGTGGCTGCCAAGAACCTGCGACATGCTGCTCCACGACAGCCCCAATGGCCACGTCTGAGGCGTCGGTAGTGAGCGCTATCCGAGCCGCCGGGGCCGGGTGCGCCAGCAGTGCAGCATTCGCCAGGGCTGTTTTAACCTCGGAAAACGCCTGCTCTCGCTCAAGAGTTCAGTCGACTCTGTCCGCCGGTTTCCATTTCTTAAGCGCGGCGTACAACGGCTGCATGAGCTGGGCTGCACGAGGGAGGAAACAGTTATAAAAGTTAACCATCCCCAAAAACTCCTGCAGCTCCCTGACTGTCTGAGGCTGGGGAAAATCTGCCACCGCACGCACTTTGTCCGGTAAGGGTATCACACCCTCTGGTGAGATGCGGTGGCCCAAAAAATCGATTCCCATCACCTCGAACTGGCACTTCGCCGGGTTGATTATTAATCCGTGCTCCTCCAACCTCTGGAAAACTGTCCTGAGGTGGGCTACGTGTTCGTCCTTGGACGTGCTGGCCACCATGATGTCGTCCAGGTAGACGAACACAAATTGCAGATCATGCAACACCGCATCCATCATGCGTTGGAATGTCTGCGCCGTGCCTTTTAACCCGAAAGGCATGCGTAAAAACTCAAAAAGACCAAACGGGGTTATTACTGCCGTTTAAGGTATGTCCTCATTGTGCACCAGGACCTGGTGGTAACCGCGGACCAGGTCTATCTTGGAAAAAATGTATACCCCGGTGAGGTGAACGGAAAAATCCTGAATATGGAGGATCGGGTAGCAGTCGTGCGCTGTGGCATTGTTCAATCTGTGGAAATCTCTGCACGGTCGCCACGATCCTTCGGCTTTAGGAACCATATGTAGCAGAGATGCCCATGGGCTGTTTGAGCGTCTGATGATGCCCAACTTTTCCAAGTTGGTGAACTCCTCGTGCGCTATGGCCAGTTTAGCTGCATCCAGGTGCCGAGGTCGTGCAAAAACGGGCAGCACCGTGGTGGTAATGAAGTGCTCCACCCCATGTTTAGTGACGGCCACCAAAAACATTGGGACCGTGAGTGCTGGGAACTGGGTGAGTAGTGTGTGGAACTTACCCCCGGCGCTGTGACGTTGGCTAGTGTTGTGGGCCCAGCTCCTCAAGCTGTACAGGGGAGAGAATCAAAAGACATTACGTTAATCAGGCGTCTGTTAGCAACATCGACTAGTAGTCTGTGAGCACACAAAAAATCAACGCCTAAAATGGGGAAACTGCATGCCGCTATGACGAATGTCCATTGGTATGTACGGCCGTGCAAGGATACAGTCAGTGTTCTTTCACCAAACGTCTTAATGTCTGTGCCGTTTGCGGCCGTCAGTTCGGGGCCACTAGTTCCCGCCAGCCGGTCGTCGTAGCATGGCAAGACGAAGCTCTTTTGGGAGCCAGAGTCCATGAGGAACCGCCTCCCCGAGCATGAGTCTGTCACATAGAGCAGCTTGCTTGCTTCACCGGCAGTCGCAGCTGCTACCGAATGCCAGCCCTGGCGTTTCCCGAGCGCTTGAATTGGCACGGTGGCACGCATCGGTGTGCGTCCTCTCCAAAACGGCGGTGGGAGAAACAGAGCGTGTCTCTCCAGTGTTTCTTGGCCTCTGCTGCAGCCACCGTCGCTGGTTCCTCACCTCCGCTGGTCGTCTCGCTGGGTTCCGACACCGCTGTGTTCACTGTGAGGGCTCTGGTGGTGAGGATAATCCGATCTTCCTCTTTGGCTAGTGCCCGGTAGTTGCGCATGGCCAGCAGTGGCGAATTGGCAAGGACTGCTCTGGCCACTGTCGGGAGGTTCCGTAGGAAAAGGTGGGCAAAGAGGAAATGCCCATCATCTGTGCCCATCAACACCAACATCTTCTCCATCAATTCGACCGCTAACCCGTCTCCCAAGTCGGAGTGCGTCAGGAGCCTCTCCGCTCTCTCACAGTCCGAGAGCGTGTAGCACCGGGTCAGCACGGTTTTGAGAGCACCGTATTTGTTGCGGGCTGGGGGCTGTTGGAGTAGGCTCGCCACCTGCTGAGTTGTGCGGGCGTCCAGTGCTGCAACCACGTAGTAGTATCTGGTGTCATCTGCCGTTATTCCCCAGAGCGTGAACTGGGCCTCGGTGTGAAGGAACCAAGACTTCGGGTCATGTAGCCAAAAGTCTGGGAGTTTGACCGAAACAGCGCACGCGTCGCTGGCACTTCCCGTCTGGGTCATCTCCGGGGTGTTCGGCTCGTGTTCCATTGTGCGTCAAGGGTCACCAGAATTGAGGGAGAAACAACCAGGCCAAGCGTTCAGAGCAGAGGGAACTTTATTCTTCACTCCTTCACATCCACCAGAATCAAAAACACTAAAAACAGGTTGCAGGCACTCTCTTTTATATTAACCCTCCTCGGCTACCTGAGGTGCTGTATTTACATCTCAACCCCCCATGACAATTCCCCTTGTCCCCCAGCACCTTTGATCTGCCGTCTCTTCAGTTTGAGGGAAGACTACTGAGGGAAAACTACTGAGTGGCTTCCCACAATTGTTATTATATTAAACAGTCCCTCCAAGATTTCACGGGATGTTTTTATGATTGTTGCAGCCCAAAAAGCCTGAATTAGCGGGAGCTTTATTAAAAGTTGCAATAAAAGTTATAATGTTTGGAAAGCGGTTTTTTTGCACTAAAAGTTGTGGGAAGAATTACAAATTTTAAAGCAGATGGTTTTTCCAGCTTACTACAGTGATATTCTATATAACAATACAAGAAAAGCACAGGATTGTCAAACAATTCCTATTACAGTGATTTGTAAATTAAGCAGAAACTTCTGCTATACAGAAAAACTCTTGTGCAACAGCCAATACAGACTTTAACACAATATCCATTGCAACAGCTAAATTGCGCTGAATGCATGTTAAAGATACAGTAAGAGCTAAGATAAGCCTTTATTAGTCCCACAATGGGGAAATTCCAGGATTGCAACAGCACAGAGATAGCAACACTCAGAGCAATAATTAAGAAGATACGGAAAATATAAATAAGAGCAGTGGATATACTACATACATACACATAAATATATAAATATATATACAAAGTGCGGAGCATTGTAGCAAGATGGAATAAACAGCATAACTGTCTACTTATCCTACATAGTATGAATATGTACCCATACATATTGTCACCCTCCGTAGCGACTGATATTGTCCTAGCTGTATACTGGAGGGGGCCATTTGTGTAAGTCTGTTACGTCTTTTGCATTCAATACTATTAGATCGTCACGTTTTTTTGCTATCTCTGCGAGCAGCCCTGCTTAGGTTATACAGTCTGACAGCCGTAGGTAGGAAGGACCTGCGAAACCTCTCAGTTGCGCACCTAGGATGATGTAGTCTACTGCTAAATGAGCTCCTCAGTGCATTCAATATGTCCTGCATAGGGTGGGACTCGGACTCCAGCAGAGATGACAGTTTAGCCACCATCCTTCTCTCTCCTATCTCCTCCACTGGGTCAAGGCGTTGCCCCAGGACAGATCTAGCTTTCTTGATCAGTTTGTTCAGTCTCTTCCTATCGGCTGCTGTAATGCCGTTGCCCCAGCAGACCACTCCAAAGGTGATGGCTGATGCCACCACCGTGTCGTAGAACCCGCGACACGCGTCTCTAAAGAGTAGAGATGTGGAAATTATTTGCAGCGCCTTCATTTGAAAACTCCCCAATCAGTCCCCAATCACTCAGTACCGAGCGAAAAGGAAAAAAAGAAATTAATTTGTTCTGTTAGTCTGTATTGTCTATTGGAGTCTGTTTTTTTTTTCAGAAAAAAAAATGCAGACAATATTCCTATGCCTAACTCCTACCTGTCTGTCAATCTGCTGCGCATCTTGACACACACACACACACACACACACTTGTCTCATAAGACACACATCTTTCATTTACGGGGGAAGCGGGGGGGGGGGGGGGTTGTCCGTGTTCAGACCAGAGAATCACAGCTTTAAAGCTCATTGACAAGATGTAGTAATGATTTTACCTCTAAAGATGTATAAAAAGATCAAACACTGGCTGTAGTGTCAGACTTCAGGTTCAGATTCAGGTTCAGGTTACTTTATTTGTACCCGTAGGTAGATTTGTTTTGCAGTCTGGTGACATCCATATTTACAAGCCACTAATTACATTCAACATAGACACAAACACAGGCACACATGAAGCTGACTATAAAACATGATAAAAATACTCAAGGCTCCATCAATCAGGGTATAAAAAGACAAAGAGATGAGGGAGAAACCAGAGGTAATAGTAGTAGATTAGTTTATTTGACAGGGACAGTGCAATAAACATAGACAATTAATCAAAGACAATCAATCTGATGTGTTGCACATAGAGTGTATAGCTATTAGCT
This sequence comes from Pholidichthys leucotaenia, assembly GCA_020510985.1. Classification (NCBI taxonomy): domain Eukaryota; kingdom Metazoa; phylum Chordata; class Actinopteri; order Cichliformes; family Pholidichthyidae; genus Pholidichthys; species Pholidichthys leucotaenia. Next base: position 287,710,531 of record CM035841.1, read on the forward strand.
AATTTAATAATAAGAGAGAAGGGTCATATTAAAAGTTAAAAACTAGTCAAAGAGGTTAAAAAACTCAAAGGTCTAAAACCAAATAAAATATTTAGAACCTAAGTGACATCCTACAAAAATAAGTAAATATAAAATGAAGTTAATAAATAGGTACCTGTTGCAACCTGGGGAGTGCATAATGGTTTACCACCTTAGACAGGAACAAAGGACGCGAAGTTAACCTTTTATGTGTGAGAAGTTTCTAGATGCCCTAGTAAGATAACAGGGAGGTGTCAAGGATGAATGGACTGACTGCAGTCGGACGGGGAGATTATCTTTTGTGTGTGAGAAGAGCCTAGAAGGATGTCATGTGATTTAAGGGAAGAGTTCCTACTTGTATGCCATTTTGTCTATGCTCCTTGTGTGAGTCGTGTAATAAACCGCCTGAACCAAATCCGCCTCATTATTTACACACTCCACACTGGTGACCCAAGACGAATCATGAAATACGACGGAAGATCCCCGGAGCCAACCTCGACTGGAACCCACAGCTTCACGTGCGCTGTAGCGATCAACTACCTGATTTTTGGCAGCACAACCCGCGCTCCTGGTTCCACCTAACCGAGGCGCAGTTCGCCCTCCGAAGGATATCGGCGGATGATACGAAATTCTACTATGTGGTCGCAGCGCTCGATGCCAGCACGGCTCAGCACATCGAGAGCCTGCTCGATCAGCCACCGGCCGACGGCAAATATGACGCGCTGAAGGCTGCCCTCATCCAGTACTATACGCTCTCGGATGGTGAGAGAGCAGAGGCTTCTGACGCGGACCGAGTTGGGAGACGGTTCGGCCGTGGACATGATGGAGAACATGCTGAGGTTAAAGGGCATGGACGACGACCATTTTATCTTCACCCACATTTTCCTCAGGAACCTTCCGACAGCGGCGAGAGCGGCCCTGGCCAATTCGTCGTTGCTGGCCAAACGGGACTATCGTGCGCTAGCCCGAGAGGCAGACCGGATCATCGTCGCCACCAAGGCTTTCGTGACCATTGCGGCAACGACGGAGCCCGGCACGTTGACACGAGGAGGCGAGGAGCCTCCGACGGCAGCAGCAGCGGGGGCCAAGGAACGTGGAGGTGACACGCTTTGCTTCTATAACCGCCGCTTTGCAGAGAGGGCACGCAAATGTATACCACCGTGCCAGTTCAAGCGCTCGGGAAACGCCAAAGACTGGGGGTCGGTAGCAGCCGCGACCCTCGGGGAGGAGAACAAGCTGCTCTATTTAACGGACGCATGCTCGGGGAGGCATTTCCTCGTGGACACCGGCGCACAGAGGAGTTTCATCCGGCCGACCTACGCTGACCGGCTGGCAGGAACCAGCGGCCCCGAGATGGCAGCAGCAAACAGCTCAGACATTAAGACCTTTGGTGAGAGGACTCTGTTCTTGTCTCTACACGGTCGTACATTTGAATGGACTTTTGTTGTAGCAGCATTGGATTACCATATACTGGGGGCTGATTTTCTATGTGCACATGAGTTGTTGGTAGATATGGCTAACAGGCACCTGGTTAATGTACTGTCTTTTGACTCTCTCCCCTGTATAGCTCGAGTGACCCGGCCAACAGCACAAGCCAACGTCACAGCAGCATGCGGTAAGTTCCACACACTGCTCGCTCAGTTCCCAGCACTCACAGTCCCGACATTTTCGGCAGCTATCACTAAACATGGGGTGGAGCATTTTATCACCACCACCAGGGCGCCCGTTTTTGCAAGACCTCGGCGCTTGGATGCAGCTAAACTGGCCATAGCACGCGAGGAGTTCGCTAACCTAGAGAGGTTAGGCATCATCAGGCACTCAAACAGCCCATGGGCTTCCCTGCTACACATGGTCCCTAAAGCTGAAGGTTCATGGCGACCTTGCGGTGATTTCCGCAGGTTAAACAACGCTACAGCGCATGACCGCTGCCCAATTCCCCATATTCAGGATTTTTCCGCTCACCTCGCAGGAGCGCGCATTTTTTCTAAGATAGATTTGGTCCGTGGTTACCACCAAGTCCCAGTGCGCGCTGAGGACATACCCAAAACAGCGGTAATAACTCCGTTTGGTTTATTTGAGTTCTTGCGCATGCCGTTTGGGCTTAAAGGGGCAGCACAGACATTCCAAGGCATGATGGATGCAGTGCTGTGCGATCTCCCTTTCGTGTTCGTCTACCTGGACGATATCTTGGTAGCCAGTGCATCCGAAGACGAACACGAAACCCACCTCATGACGGTTTTCCGTAGGTTGGAAGAGCACGGTTTAATAATCAACCCAGCGAAATGTCAGTTCGGGGTGATGGGGATTGATTTTTTAGGGCACCGTGTCTCTCCCGAAGGAGCGGTTCGGCTGCCTGACAAAGTGCGCGCAGTGACAGATTTTCCCCGACCACAAACGGTCAGGGCACTACAAGAATTTTTGGGAATGGTGAACTTTTATAACCATTTCCTTCCCCGCGCAGCGCAGCTCATGCAGCCATTGTACACTGCGCTCAAAAAACAGAAACCCGCAAATAAGGTCGAATGGACCCCGGAACGAGAGCAGGCGTTCTCGGAAGTTAAAGCAGCCCTGGCAAACGCCGCATTGTTGGCACATCCAGACCCAACGGCCCACATAGCCCTCACCACTGACGCCTCAGATGTGGCCATAGGGGCTGTCGTGGAGCAGCGTGTCGCCGGGGCTTGGCAGCCGCTTGCCTTTTTCAGCAGAACTTTGCGCGACAATGAACATAAATACAGCGCATTCGACAGAGAGTTGCTGGCTCTCCACCTGGCCATTCGCCATTTCCAGTTCTGGCTGGAAGGGCACAATTTTACTGCGTTCGTTGACCATAAGCCACTAACATTCGCGATGGCCAAAGTTTCAGAACCTTGGTCGGGCCGGCAGCAGAGGCAGCTGGCCGCGATCTCAGAGTTTACTACCAATATTCAGCATGTGTCAGGCAAACTAAATGTAGTGGCAGACTGCCTCTCGCACGCCATTGTGGCCCCGGTCTGTGTAGGGTTGGATTACGCAGCCATGGCCGCGGAGCAGGCTAGTGACGCGGACGTGCGCGCGCTCTAGTCTGGACTAACAGGGTTAAGGCTGGAGAAGAGGACGCTGCTTAACGGCATTCCCCCCTTAATCTAGGACGTCCACAGGCCGTGGGCGACCTGTGGTTCCGGCCGCGTGGCGCCGCCGCGTGTTTGAGTCGGTTCACTCTTTGGCACACCCAGGGGTGCGCGCATCGGTCAAAATGGTAGGAGAGAAATATGTGTGGCCGGGCCTTCGCAAACAAGTGAAAGAGTGGGCGGCAGCCTGCGTGGCGTGCCAACGAGCCAAGGTTCACAGACACACAAAGGCTCCTTTGGAGCCGTTTCGCATCCCAGCTAAGAGGTTTGACCATGTCCACGTGGACCTCGTAGGCCCCCTTCCGCCATCACAGGGGTACACGCATCTCCTGACAATGGTGGACCGCACCACGCGCTGGCCAGAAGCGGTTCCGCTGGCGGCAACCACGGCCGAGGAGGTGGCGCGCGCGTTTTTAACAGCATGGGTGGCGTGTTTTGGAGTTCCGTCGGACATTACGTCCGACAGAGGCTCTCAATTTGTTTCTGAACTCTGGTCAACCATGGCCCGCAGCCTAGGTGTCTCAATTCACCGCACAACCGCGTACAACCCGCAGGCAAATGGGTTATGCGAACGTTTTCATAGGTCGTTAACAGTGGCTCTGAGGGCTTCGCTGACGGATGCAAATTGGGTAGACAGGCTACCATGGGTTTTATTGGGGTTACGTTCTGCGCCTAAAGAGGATCTGGAAGCTTCCCCAGCAGAACTCGTTTTTGCACAACCACTCCGGCTGCCTGGGGAGTTTCTGCCAGATAATCCTGCACCGGGCAGCTCCCCGTCTCAGCTGCTGCAGCGTTGCATAGACTCAAGCACGCTGCCGGGCCCTGCCCACCACAGTTTCCGCACGTTTTTTGTGCCTAAAGCTTTGAAAAACGCAGAGTTCGTGTTTGTCAGACACGACGCTCACCGCCCCCCACTGCGCCCACCTTATGATGGCCCGTTTAGAGTGCTGGAAAAAGGGGATAAGCATTTTTTGCTAGATTTGGGGGTAGGAGGGAAAAAATTGGCATAGACAGACTCAAACCTGCTTTCGTTGTGGCTGACGACCAAGTGCTGTTGGCGAGGGCCCCTCGGCGTGGAAGACCCCCACGGGGCGCTTCCCAGAGAAAAGATTCTCCAGAGCACCCACACGGACAGTCAAAAAGTTTTCACCCCCAGACATCAGCCCCCCAGCATGGCAGCGCCACAGAGGCAGCGAATCCTGGCTACAGCAGATACGGCAGAAGACTGAAGCCCAAGCAGCATGCGGACTGATGTTGATTGTTCTACAGCATGTGGACTGATGTTAATGGTTTTATCACAGCATGTGGACTGTTACCCTTTTGTCCTATCTAAGTTGCTGGGGGGGGTGGCAACCTGGGGAGTGCATAATGGTTTACCACCTTAGACAGGAACAAAGGACGCGAAGTTAACCTTTTGTGTGTGAGAAGTTTCTAGATGCCCTAGTAAGATGACAGGGAGGTGTCAAGGATGAATGGACTGACTACAGTCGGACGGGGAGATTATCTTTTGTGTGTGGGGAGAGTCTAGACGGGGATTATCTTTTGTGTGTGAGAAGAGCCTAGAAGGATGTCATGTGATTTAAGGGAAGAGTTCCTACTTGTATGCCATTCTGTCTATGCTCCTTGTGTGAGTTGTGTAATAAACCGCCTGAACCAAATCCGCTTCATTATTTACACACTTCACAATATATTTTTACAGCTTGTTCAACTCTTTGACAGCAGCAGGGACAAAGCTGTTTTTGTAGCGCTGGGTTCTACTTTTTGGGACAGCAAACCTCCGTCTTGAGGGAAGAAGCTGAAAATTACAGTGCAAAGGGTGGGAGTCATCATTTAAAATGGAGGTAGCCATCCTCTGTACTTGTCTGGTGTACAGGGATGTCAGGCTCAGCTGTGACTCACCAAGCAAACGACTGGACCATCTAACTACCTGATCCAAGGATTTCCTCTGTTTCAGTTTTATCTGACCAAACCATGACACTAAAGAAAAGGATAAAACAGATTCAATAAAAGCCTGATAAAACATTGTCATTATGGTTCGGTCAACTTGGAAGCGTGCAAGTTTTCTCAAGCAATGCAAATGTTGCTGACCCTTTTTGCACACCCTTTCACAGTTCACTTCAAAGTTTAAATTACTATCAATAATCGTCCCAAGATATTTGTACGATTGTACACATTCGGTGGTCTGGCATTTTAGTATGGTGACTTTGTGCCTGGGAGTTTTCCTCCTAAAGTCAATAATCATATCTTTAGTTTTTGTTGTATTCAGCTGCAGGTAGGAATCCTCACACCAGTGAACAAAATCATCAACTACTGGGCCGTGGCCACACTCACCATCCTGGAGGAGACTGACAATAACTGAGTCATCAGCATACTTTATAATGTGTCTGTTGTCATGTCTGCTCCGACACGTTTGTGTAGAGGATGAAGAGTAGTGGTGACAACACACACCCCTGAGGAGAGCCAGTAGAAGAGCACTTTAGGTCAGACAATGTACCATTGACCCTTACTCTCTGCGTTCTGTTGGTTAAGAAATCCAGAATCCAACCCACCAGATTATTGCTCAAGTCAAATTGTTGCAGACTTGCTTGTTTGTTTGTGATTTTATGGAATTTCTTGTCACGTGCGCTCCCGCAACGGGGTGCTTTTGGGACAGGCGGACGTTTTTCAACACAAACCCAGCACTTTGTACATGCGGTCAGGACAGAGACGTCCACCGGCAGGCTGGGTGACATGGAGGAAGGGACGGTGTTGGAAACCTCGTGGGTGAGTGTTTTCTTTTTAATCACACACTGTTTTTTTGCTGAAGCATTCCGTTAATGCTTACTGTAAACACAGAAGTGAACACGATGTAGCGATGCATTTGATTGGTTAGACTGGGTGTTTCAGCGCCACTCAGATGAAATTTGATTGGTGAAATTGGCAAGTTTTTGAGGATTGGCCAAAATTGCGGGAAAGTTGCGGTGATTAGGTAAAGTTGCAAGGTTGCGCAACAATTGCACTGATTGGCTGATTTCGCGTGAATTGACGTGATCGCATCATCGCAAAATCTTGGAGTGACTGATTAAAGTTATTCCTTATTATATTAATGCTATTTCTTATTTTAACTATTTTTCTTCTATTTTTTTCTATATATTTTTTCTAGTTTATTTCAGCTGTTAATATCACTTCGCAGGTACTATACCTTCCACCGCTGCTGTAACCTTTCGCGCTGATATCACTCCATGATGTGCACTCTGCCCCGGTATCACTCCGCTGGTACTGTTCCTTCCACCACTGATAACACTCCACAGTCTGCACTCAGCACCAATATCACTCCTCGGTACTATGTATCCTTCCACGTGTCTATTTCCCGATTTTAGACTCGAACTAAAATCCAGTAAAAATGCATTTATTACTGAGTGGTTCCGTTTAACCGCGGTACTTTTCCCGACCAAACTCTAACCCACCGGTACCAAATTCTACGCGTAATCTCACAGCTGGACTGAAACTGCCGAGCCAGACATCTGAATAATTAAATTTATTTATCATTTAGATATTGTTATTTAAATTTATCTATTTATTTAATAATTAAATTTACTCACTTCAATCCGCTTCAGTTCTGCTCCATCACCCTCTCCCTCTCTGGTGCTCCAGACCGCCTCTGCTGTTGCCTCACTTCAGACAAACCGCTCCAACTGGGATGCGGGCGGGAGTGTTATGTATGAGGAAAGGAGTCGGAGTCTCTGTCATGCAGTGAACCAACCACCCTTTATTAACAAAACTATATATACAGTGGGCCGTGCCCGCCTGACGTCACGCCAGGGGCAGGTATGGCAGCACACACACTTCCACACTCACTATACCACAATTCCCCTCCCCCTTACAAAAATGCAAAACTACACACGCAATCGAGACCCTCCCTAATTTCAGACCCGAATCATGCACTAAGGAAACAAGGAATCATAAACTGTAGTAAAATATCACATTCACACAAAACAACTAAAACAGGGAGACCATGTCTCTCAAAAATATATAAAATAATCCCATATCATCCATACTCACACACCAACAGAATATGTACATATTTACACTGTAATGTTTATGTGACACCAATGTCCGTCGGTAGCCGGGGTAAAACTGGCCCGGGGGCCCAGGGCAGCCCCAAAGCATCCACGCCCTTGGCCACCAAAGATAAGACAGGCTCTGAGGCCCCGGGCAGCCCCGCGACGTATGCGCGCCTGGCTGCCATCTGCCTCTGGGATCAAAAACAATCTCTCCAGCGAGAGTGTCCCTCTTCACCATTGCCGGCTTCTTTTCTTGGGACCCGCAGTGCTGCTGTCCAGCACGCCATCCCTCCGTGCTCATCGGTCAGCCTCCGACCGCTTTCAACACCGCTGCCGTGGCTCCAACCACTCTGGCCCCCTGTGGCCGCACTCCGGGGAAAACCAAAGCCCGCTCATCGGCGCCGCTTGCTGCCTCGGGCGCCTCGCTGTACCGCCCAGCACCCTCGTCCAAGGCACATGGAGCTCCGGCATTGAGACACTGCCTGACCTCCGTGGTACACGGCTGCTGTTGCTTACTCCCGGGGCTCACAGCATCGCTTTCGCCGGCATTGTTTGCCGACCCAGGCACCTCGTCGCTGCTTTCAGCACCCTCATCCCAGGCGCTCTGCTGTGTTGTCTCCATGCCCGGCTGTCACTGATCTCCCCCGAGGCTCTCAGCCTCCTTGGTCCTGCTCTCCCACTGCCCAGCCTCCAGCTGTGGGGATGACTTCCGATGCTGTTCTCCCGCTCTGCTGTCATCACACACTGCGCTGTCAAACACACCTTTGCAATGATCCTGTACCTTTCTGCGCTTCTTGGCTTGCCTGCCATCTTCAGTGACTGGGGACTGCCCCACTCACGGCCCCGGTCTCACCTTGATGCCTAGCTGGTAGCCTGGAGCCCACTTTCAGCACGCAGTTAGCTTTGTGGCTAGCCTGTCCATAGACACTAAATGTGCCATTAGCTTCTCCAAGCTAACTAACCTAGCCTCATTTGGCACCAACACTCCCGCCACCCACAGCGTTGTGTTCCTTGTCTGCCCAGCAAAGAATTCGGCCAACCGTTCGACAGCATCCTCATAGTGTTCCGTCTCACCCAACATACCAAGAATTCTTCGGCCCTCCGCGCCAAGACGGTGGGCCACAAGTGCTTGTCATTGTCTCCCGTCAAGTCTACTTAGGCCCAGCGCCCCGGTGTAATCCTCAGACATGGCCTGCCACTTCGGCCACAGGATCACAGGCTCTCCCGTGTACTCCAGAAACAGTATCAAGGGTTGAGGTAGCCCATACACTCCCATAGTTTTCTTCTCGTCGCCAAATATTATGTATGAGGAAAGGAGTCAGAGTCTCTCTCATGCAGCGAACCAACCACCCTTTATTAACAGAACTCAGAACTACACTACCGTTCAAAAGTTTGGGGTCACTTAGAAATTTCCTTATTTTTAAAAGAAAAGCACTTTTTTTCAATGAAGATAACTTTAAACTAATACACTCTATACATTGCTAATGTGGTAAATGACTATTCTAGCTGCAAATATCTGGTTTTTGGTGCAATATCTAGATAGGTGTATAGAGGCCCATTTCCAGCAACTATCACTCCAGTGTTCTAATGGTATAATGTGTTTGCTCATTGCGTCAGAAGGCTAATGGATGATTAGAAAACCCTGCTGTAATTGCTGCAAATGGAGGATTCTTTGACGAAAGCAAAGTTTGAAGGAAAAAATTATTATTTCAAATACAAATCATTATTTCTAACCTTGTCAATGTTGGTGACTATATTTTCTATTCATTTTACAACTGATGGTGGTAAATAAGTGTGACTTTTCATGGAAAACACAAAATAATTGTCTGGGTGACCCCAAACTTTTGAACGGTAGTGTATATATAAAGTGGACTGTGCCCACCTGACATCACGCCAGGGGCAGGTACGGCAGCTCAAACACTAATACACTCACTTCACCACAGGGAAGTCTTATCAGCAGCCCGTATACTGACTGTGAGACCGGTCCAAAGCGCTGCAGGTGTGGAGAAAGATTTCTGGAATCCCTGTTTGGTGCGTCAAATATGAAAAATTCTCTTTTACCCATAGTCAAAGAATCTGGCAGTATTAAAGTTTCAGTAAATTTAATTTGCACTGATCAGTGGAGAACAATAGGTGATACACTCAGTCGCCTCCGGAAATTGTTCTGAATCAAATACACAACTTTCAGTCTTTAAGCATCCTGTTATCAAAACTGTCCATGAGAGAATATCTGGTTCAGGCTGGTTCTTCCAGACTGTCTCCCTTCCTCAGACATAATCATAACAACACGCACGGATAAATGTCCAGCTGATTGTCCTTGTACATTTTCACCCAGACTCTGAGGTACCAAAGATAAAGAACACAAAATTATTCCATCAACAGTATAAGGTGTGCATCCACAGGTGTGATTAATTTGGTATAATGCTCCTGTCCCGAGGATCAGAGTAGTCACGTGGTTACAGGTTCACTGAAATGACATAAAACTATGTTACCGACCACTGGACCAGACTGGAGTCTCATCATCGAACTGATCAGATGTAAATATTATGATTATTTAAGACCCATAAAAATTATAAAAGTACTTTTTTCCTCACTATATTTTTTGAATAATACAAACACTTTAAAGGGCCTATATCATGCTATTTTAAGCCTTTCAGAGTAAACTATATGCATGTACATGATAGTATATTACCTTTGGTACACTGGAGAATGAATTTCTTATGAAATAGGAGTTATTTCCGCGAGCCCGGAAGTAAGATGCCTCGATCTCTGAGGCTCTGCCTCTCCTTCTTGTGGCTGCCGCCCATTTCATGACGTAACCCCTGAGCCGGCTGCTGCAGCGTGTCGCTGGGTTCCGCCCACGAAGACAAGGAAGGCTGAACAAACTCCTACAAACTCCTCCAAACAAACTCCTAAGGAAATGCGCCGCCAGGGAATCCACTTGTGCACAGGAGAGAAACTGGAGACAAGGTAAGATGATGAGCTTACGTGCAGACGAGAAGCAATCCAGAGAGCGCAGGCTGTCAGGAAATTGGCATGTGCTGAGACGATGAGAGAAGATTAGCAGACGGCTCCAGGCCGAGGCTCCAGGCGGAGCGGGCTATGTAGCCCGAGACTGATGAGGCACAGGTGTGCGTGCAGCTGAGGCGGGAGACAGGCGAGCGTAAGTCGTAACAAACAGTTGTTGTCACTGAGCAGATTAGGTGCGAGAGGAACTATTTCTTCACAGCGTCAATGCTAAAGTGAAAGAGTTTTGCTGATCACCGCTCCGTTAGTTGCGCAGAGAAAGTGGGTGTGTGCGTTAGCCTGGGGGCGGTGCTGGCACAGGCACTTCCTGGAGTGGGCGGCTCACCCACGTTCATACGTATGAACGTGGGGACCCAGTCATTATCAGGGACAGGGCGGAGTAGCAGCTCAGAGAGCAGGGTTGAGGAGGAATACTCAGAGATGCGTGAATGGAGCAAAATACCACTTTGGGGGTGTTTTTGATGAGGAATTAACATTATAACATGCTTAAAAGCTCAAAAAAGTTGATTTTGCATGATACAGGCCTTTTAATTCTTCACCTTTCTGAACAGTTTTTTCAAGTATTATTTTTAAAAAATATATGCTTTTATGAAAATACAGTCCCATTCATCTATAAAATGTTAAATGTGGTTAACCTCTAATTCAAGTAAAAACAACCAGTTGTGTGTAGCACGTGATGCATGAGTGTTATGCCAAAGCTAATTACAATGCATCTGGAAAGTATTCACAGCACTTCACTTTTTCCACATTTTGTTATGTTACAGCCTTAAATTCATTTTTTTTCCTAAAAATTCTACACACAATACCCTATGACAACATGAAAAAACTTTTTTTTGAGATTTTTGCAAATTTATTAAAAATAAAAAAAATAAGAAATCACATGTACATAAGTATTCACAGCCTTTTCCATGAAGCTCAAAATTGAGCTAAGGTACAGTGTGTATATATATATATATATACGTATACTGTATATATATATATATATATATATATATATATATATATATATATATATATATATATATATATATATATATATATATATATATACGTATATATATATATATATATATATATATACAGTATATCATCTTCCGCTTAATCCTTTTCGGGTCGGGGGGCGGGGGGGGGGGGGCTGGAGCCTATCCCAGCATCTTTGGGCGAGAGGCAGGGTACACCCTGTACAGATCGCCAGTCCATATATATATATACTGTATATATATATATATATATATATATATAAACACACGGGGGGAGGGGGGATGAAAAGTTCATAGTGCTCAAATTTGACCAAATGTAGTTTGTTTTTTAACCGCAGGGATACAAGTGCTGCAACACCAATGGAAGAAGTGTGTGGACCGAAGGGGAGACTAGGTTGAGAAATAAACCACATTTGGAGAAATTTGACCACTATGAACTTTTCAGCCCCCTCGTGTGTGTGTGTGTGTGTGTGTGTGTGTGTGTGTGTGTGTGTGTGTGTGTGTGTGTGTGTGTGTGTGTGTGTGTGTGTGTGTGTGTTATTTATTTAAATCTTGTGTTTTTCGTGTAAGAAAAAAATAAGAAAATGTGACTTTGTCCTGGATGGGATGTGCTACCCCTTTACAGTTTGTATAAGATATTGGATTTTGGGTTTAGCATTCCTCCAAAGGTTCTAGATTGTCCCATTGATTTTTATGTATGCGCTATACATTCCTAAACAGACAAATGTAACAGAAAGGTGGTGCCGATTTCATTTAACAGGTATTTATAAAAGACAGAGGAAAGAAAAACAGTAAAGAAAAAATGTCACTATCACAAACTCCCTGTGTAAGCCCTTGTTTCCTGCTAGTTTTTCTTTTCCACTCCATCCATTAAAATGTTACACCTCCTCTAGCAAATCATTTTCTTGAGTGTAATGTCTAAGCTAGTCCTGTGGTGCTGAGTGGACAGCTGGGGTGTTTGGGCCACACTTGCGGGGGGGGGGGGGGCTGTAAGAGAGGGTCCCGGCTGGGTGCAGGCTGTCCTCATGCTATTTACCCAGAGACCAGAGCCTCTCTGAAGGCCGGGGGGAAGCTGTGGCGAGGCCAGAGGCTGTTAGACACCTGATGGATTTTGACAGTAATTTCTTCCTGAGTCCACAGCCTGCGGGTTTGCCAGCAGTAAGATTGGGTGCCTCCTCTTACCATTTAAAATACACAAACTGTACCCACAAATCATGCTCAATGGTATCTCTGTGCTGAGGGAATGTGCTTGTACATATGTGAGTGAGAAAGCGAGGAAACAGGACTAAGGAACCGGGGGGCGGGGGGGGGGGGGTCAGCCTTTCCAATCGTGAGAAAGTCCTGGTAACGTGGCCAAAAGGTTTGGATGCTTTTCTTCAGTTACTTCATCAGTCAGGAAAGTGTCCAAGGCATCAGGCGAACACATTGGGAAAACCATGCCCTGACACACAGCCAAATCATAAAAGGTATTTACGTGCACAGGGGAGCAGAATTCACACATGGACTTTCGATTAATTGTCGATAAGAATTTAGTCAACTAAATTAAATTAGTTGTCAATTAATGATAACTCAGCAGTCCTTTTCAATGGGAGTTTATTCTATGTAATGTAGTGGTGTCACTGTCCAGGCGGTGGTGCATGCAGTCACCCACTGCCCCATTTCAACCGAAAAAGCAGAAGAAGATGCTAAGCCCCCAGAGCGCATGTGCTGTGCAGAGCGAAAAAACTTGACCTTCCAGGTTACGTCGGAGAATCACAAGTTCCAGTGGCACATTCCATTGTCCACCCGCCTACTTCAAATCAACTGGGCAGATAAACAGACTGCAGCAGACTACACAAGTGCAAAAACCTATCCTCACTAGACGGGAAAGCAGACTGGAATCAAGTCACCACTGAGGTAACAAACAACAGAGGGAGCTTAAATCGTTCTGGATTTGCCTGGCTTGCTGGGGTACTGTGATAATGTTTAAGATGCAACAGATGAAGCAGCTCACAATTTATTTTCATGTTAAAACAGTCTACCAGTGCAGTTAATTACAACATGGACTTTTTTTTATGATATTGGTAAAATAAATTTTAAAAAATCATGACATTTGTAACTTACTGAGATGTGCCAACACAGTACACACTATACAGTGCAAAATTTGTTAAACTACAAAAAATGCCATTGTCTGTAGTAAAAAAAAAATAAAAAATGCAAATAGTACAATAAATCTTTGAGGAATATAATGTTCATGTTTTATTCATTCATCCTCTTCCGCTTAATCCTTTTCGGGTCGCGGGGGAACTGGAGCCTATCCCAGCGTCTTTTGGCTAGAGGCAGGGTACACCCTGGACAGATCGCCAGTCTATCGCAGGGCCAACGCAGAGAGACAGACAACCATTCACTCTCATAGTCATACCTAAGGACAATTTAGAATCCCCAGTTTGATGTCAATTAACCTATCTTGCATGTTTTTGGCATGTGGGAGGAAACCGGAGAAATCCCGGAGTAAACCCACGCAGACACGGAGAGAACATGCAAACTCCACACAGATCACTGTTGGTCGGGGGCTGGAATGTTTTATTCAGTATATGAAAAAACAGCAACTTTTTATATGTTAAGGTGGATTCACACTACAACATTTGGACCGACTTTTACTGACGTTTTGGCAAATGTCTGGCTCTGCTGGCAAAAGTTAATGATAGTTGGTGTTTGTTGGCAAACACTGGTGAAAGTTGTCCATCCATCCATCCATCCATCCATCTTCTACCGCTTTTCCGGAGGTCTGGGTCACGGAGGCAGCAGTTCAAGCAGAGAAGCCCAGACTTCCCTCTCCCCCACCACCTGCTCCAGCTCTTCAGAGGGGATACCAAGGCATTCCCAGACCAGCTGGGAGACATAGTCTCTCCACCGAGTCCTGGGTCTGTCCCGGGGTCTCCTCACAGTGGGACATGCCCGAAACACCTCAAGTGGGAGGCGTCCAGGAGGCATCCTAATCCGATGCCCATGCCACCTCAACTGACTCCTTTCAATGTGGAGGAGCAGCGGTTCTACTCTGAGCCTCTCCCGGATGACTGAGCTCCTCACCCTATCTCTGAGGGTGAGTCCAGCAATCCTATGGAGAAAGCTCATTTCAGCCGCTTGTATCCGCGATCTTGTTCTTTCGGTCATTACCCAAAGCTCGTGACCATAGGTGAGAGTAGGAACGTAGATTGACTGGTAAATCGACAGCTTTGCCTAAGAACTCAGCTCCCTCTTCACCACAACAGACTGGTACAACGTCCGCATCACTGCAGATGCTGCTCCAATCCGTCTGTCGATCTCTCGCTCCATTTTCCCCTCACTCGTGAACAAGATCCCAAGATACTTAAACTCCTCCACTTGGGGCAGGAGCCTGTCCCCAACCCAGAGAGGACAATCCACCTTTTTCCGGCTGAGGACCATGGACTCGGACTTGGAGGTGCTGATTCTCATCCCAGCCGCTTCACACTCAGCGGCAAACCGTCCCAGCAAGAGCTGTAGGTCATTGCTGGATGAAGCCAACAGGACAACATCATCTGCAAACAACAGAGATGAGATCCTGTGGTCACCAAGCATGACACCCTCCAATCCCTGGCTGCGTCTAGAAATCCTGTCCATAAAAATTATGAACAGGTTTGGTGACAAAGGGCAGCCCTGGCGGTTGTCCAACTCTCACTGGGATTGAATCCGACCGAGTGTTGGCAATACGAACCAAACTCTCACAACAGTCGTACAGAGACCGAATAGCTCGTAACAACAAGCCCGATACCCCATACTCCCGAAGCACCCCCCACAAAAATCCACGAGGGACGCGGTCAATTGCCTTCTCCAAGTCCACAAAACACATGTAAACTGGTTGGGCAAACTCCCACGAACCCTCAAGAATTCTCGAGAGGGTAAAGAGCTGGTCCGATATGCCACAGCCAGGACGAAAACCACATTGCTCCTCCTGAATCCGAGGTTCGACCAACGGCCGGACTGTCCTCTCCAGTACCTTGGCATAGACCTTCCCAGGAGACTGGGAAACACAACTTTCCCAGCTGATGAAAGTTGTGTTCTTTGAAAATTTTCAGCCTGCTGAAAATTTACCAACGTTTGGAAATACATGTTGGTGAAAGTTGTGCCCGGTTTGTAAAAGTTCCTGAGCACTGGGCTAAGTTATACAGAGTTTACCTAAGTCAGCCTAAGTTAAAGCTGGGTTCACACTATTGCATTTGGACCGACCTTTACAGACATTTTGAAAAACCAGAGAAATACTCAGCACAGGTCAACTGACATCAGCGTCAGGCATCGCTCATATAAAGATCAGCGTTTGTGGAGACAGTATTTATTTTCATTTGATATTCCTATGTAGTTACTTCTGCATACCCTTTTCCCCTGTTCATTCATTCCTCTAAAATAATACAATGCCTATAGACTCCAACACTAAGTCTGCAATTAAAATGTGAATGTGGATGCAATTAAAAAAAAATATTTAGTGTATCATCAAATAAATAAAATGACGGGTGATTATATTTTGACTGTTACAGCTCTCTCCATTTAAAATAACACAAAATCCTGTTAAATGTCATTAACTTTTTGACACCACATCAGTGCTGTTTGATTCCCCACAATGGAAGCTGAACCAATAAATCCTAGAGAATAATTACGCATGGAGCAGGAAATTAAGAACAGTAAATTTCTCAGTGAGGAGCTTTTTTTGGGGGGGGGGGGGCTGTCACATTTTTGGGAGATTTTATATTTTATATAAATTATTTTATATATTCTTTTTTGAAATTCCCCCTTCTCTCTATCTCTCTTTCCTCCGTGCATGTGTGAAGTGAGTTTCGGTCTAAAAACATCTGCTTCCACTGGCATTTCAGTCAACGTTTGCCAGTGGAGCTTAACTTAGGACAACTTAGGTATACTCTGCATAACTTAGCCCAGCACTCAGGTACTTTTACAAACTGAGCACATCTTTCACCGACAAATTTTCAGCATGCTGAAAATTTTCAAGGAATACAACTTTCGCCATCATTTGCCAAAAGACATCAACTATCATTAACTTTTATCAACTTCTATCAGCAGAGCCAGACGTTTGCCAGAACATCAATAAAAGTTGGTCCAAACATTGTAGTGTAAATCCATCCAAAAAAGCAGTTCCAGAATGGCAGGAAGCCTCCACCAACGCTGATCTCTATATGAGCATCGCCTGACGCTGATGTCAGCTGACTTGCATGTAATAGAGTAATACAGTACTTTTACTGTGAAGTACGAGGTGATGACGCACACCTCTGTTGGCGTCTCCGCCCTGCCCTATATTAGGCTGGGGTCAGCCATCTTACGGCCTCTTTTCTCGCCTGTACCTTGGCCGGTGCTCTGTCTGTGGCTGTTGTGCATCGTCAGCGTTCTCAATAAAGCTGTGTTCCACAAGTCACCTCATCTCATCTGTGCACCAAGGTAATATAAGACATAACATTTAGTGATGTCGGATGTAGTGAAATTAAAGGGTTTTATAGGTAATTTAATGTTGGTACACATATTAGTGTAAATATGAATGTGAGTAGGAATGAAGATTTACTTTCATCACACTCAATTCCTCGTTAGGGCACCATCCACGTTTTATAGAGGTGGAAACTCTTATGCACAAAGATTTAAGCTTAAGAATTTAGCAATTGGTAAATTAAGCCTTAGTTAATAATCCTATTGAAAATATTTGATCAGTCTCATAATAAACCCTTGTGTGAGTTCTTGTCTCTGATGATCAAGAAGATGGACATGAAATCAAACAGTAACTCCCATATGTCTTTCAATGATTTAATAAGGAATGTCAGAATAGGTTAACATATTTGCATAACTTTAAAACAGAGAATTTACATGTATCATGGGCATCATAGACTGTTACTGAGTTACTTATGAATCAAGCATTTGTGGAACCACATGAAGCATAGTTTAATTTGTCAGTATACTGGAAATTGGAAAACCATAAAATAGCATTGGTTGAGAAAAGTGGATGTGATTTTATGAAGAAAATGATAATTTACTTTATAAAAAAAATTAGAAAATTTGTTTTACTCTGAAAAAGAACGTAGATTAATGAAAGACAATATACATTTTGAGATTCTGATGGGTGTTTGCATAAAATTAGGTTCAAAGAACTTATACCAGGAATATTCTGAAAACAAGTGTAAATTACATAACAGACCGTCAGCTGCAGAAACTCTGTGTCCCAATGGGTAGCAGGTGAGTCCACTGGATTCTGTTTCACTGGGCCAGCGTGGGTCTGTGGGGAGACTCCAAACCACTTTTATGGCCTCCTCCCGGGATCACAAAGGCTGGGCTCCAGCAGGCTGTGTGAGGTCTTCTCTGATGTACTGAAGAAGGAATTAGTTTATGGTGCAAAGTCTCATCAGAAAGTCAAATTACATCACAAACTCATTTCTTCCGATGGTGGTTTAAATGAGTTGGTTTAAGCTTAAAAAAAAAAATTAAACAAATTCTTCTTGCACGATAATTTAAAGAAAAAGAAGAAGAAAATAAGAAAAATGAATTTTACACAGAGCATGACAGGCTCTGAGCCCTTTTTAAAAAATATAGGAGAAATTGGAGGAGCAGAGAAAGCTGCTCACAGCTTTTGCCAACCACACCCGAGCAGACTCTGAACAAAGAAAAATAAAACTTAAGTTTTCTCTAGTGTTGCAGGGTGGTCCCAAAACTTCATGAGACCTGAGGTGGCCCAATTATATTTAAGCTTCTTCCAACAAGGATCATAAACTCGACCTAAAAAGGGAAATGCAATGAAGCTTTGAACTGACAAGTGAGACCCCCTTTTAAGACACATGTTGCTGAAAAAGACAAATTCCTTAAACTCCAGTGACTAAAATATTCCACTCAATAAAGGAGCATAAAATGCATCTACATCTACTGTAATTAACTTGTGATAATAAGCATGCAAACATTAATTTCTTCCTGAAAATAGCAGAACATATCACAATCACATCAAATCGAATCATTGACATGGTTTAGACCCAAGAAGCAGACACAACTCAGGAAACACAATTAACCTTTTTATTTATAATCGTGTAAGTGTGTGGGTGCATGTATGAGTGTCTGTAGTGAGTATAGTGCGTGGATGCGTCAGCTTGGGGCGAGCAGAGCACCGTGAAACCTGGCAACCTTAAGGACAGAGCAGAGAGACAACTAGGGACACTCTAGGCAGATGAAGCACCCAATTATACAATCCTTACTGTCTCAGTATAGGAGTGAAACTCAGGTTAGCTCAACAGCCACAGCCAGGAGGACAGTGTCAGCAGCCCCGAGGGAAATGGAGTAGGCAGGTAAACTGAGCAGGGATGTCCGCTGCCAGGCGGAAGAGAGTCCGCCGCCAATGTATCACCGCCTGTGCACAGGGGTAGTTGACAGGTGAGAGGAATAATTGATGGCTTACTTGGCTGCCGGATGGTGAGGAGTCCAAAGGCAAGCAGAAGCACTGGAGAGTAGATGAGGCTGGAAGCTCAGCATAGAGTTGGCGAGTACAGGTCCCTTAGGAAGGAAGCAGATGACTCCGCGCTGATCTCTGGGCCTCACAGAATAAATAGCCAGAGCCGGATAGATGACAGATGTGTGCGCAGGTGCGCCTAATTGGCAGCCATGACAGTACTCCCCCCCCCAATGACATGTCTCTCGGCGGTCGATCCATCCTACCTGGGTGCGCCTGATGGAAGTCCCTGATGAGTTCCTTGTCCAGCACGAAGGAGGGGCGCACCAAGGAGCTCCACTCAGGTCCATAGCCCTCCCAGTCCATCAGGTACTGCAGACCGCGACCCCGGCATCGGACATCCAGAATGGCATTGGCCTTCCAAGCCAGGTCGCCATCAATTATCATCGGTGGCGGTGGGTCCCTGGGCGGAGGACACAAGGGACTGGAGCAGACAGGCTTGACCTACGAGACGTGAAAAGAAGGACAGATGCAGAGGGGGGGGGGGGGAGCTCGTTGTACACACACCGGGTTAATAATTTGAGTGATGAGAAAAGGTCCAATAAACCTTTGGGACATCTTCCTCCTCTCACCCTTCAAGTCAATATGCTTGGTGGACAGCCATACCTGTTGGCCCACCTGATAGGCGGGAGCTGGAGTCCTGTGACGGTTGGCCACCGAAGCCTTGCGTTCTGCCATGCGTTGCAGCACCTCCCGGGTAGCTCTCCAGATCCGACGACAATGCTGCAGGTGTGCACGAACAGAGGGAACAGCGATGTCCCCTTCCTCCTCCGGGAACAGTGGGGGATTGTAACCCAGCAAAGCCTGGAAAGAAGACATGCCGATGGCTGATGAGATGGTGGTGTTGTGAGCGTACTCAATCCAGGGAAGGTGGGAGCTCCAAGATGATGGGTTGGTGGTGGCGACACACCGCAGCGCGGCCTCCAACTCCTAGTTTGCTCATTCACACTGCCCGTTGGTTTGAGGATGATAGCCCAAAGATAGACTCGCCGTGGCCCCCAAGGTGTTGCAAAACAACCTCCAGACTTGGGACACAAACTGAGGACCTTGGTCAGAGACGATATCCAGAGGGATGCCATGTAAACGTACCACATGCTGGACTAGAAGGTCCACCGTCTCCCTGGCCGTGGGTAGCCCCTGCAGGGAGACAAAATGGGCCACCTTGGAGAACCTGTCAACCAATGTGAGGATTACTGTGTTATGATTGGATGATGGGAGGCCGGTGACAAAATCCAGAGCCACGTGGGACCATGGTCTGCCGGGGATAGGAAGGGAGTGGAGCAGCCCAGCTGGAGGAGAAGAAGACGTCTTACCGTCGGCACACTGAGGACAGGCCCAGATGTACTCCCCGACGTCCTTCTCCAGCGATGGCCACCAGAGCGTCCTCTGAAGCAGATCCACTGTGCGTCCCTTCCCCGGGTCACACGAGAACTTGGACGAGTGGGCCCAATGAATAACCTCCCCCCGAACAGCCGATGGGATGAACAGTCTACCCCGCCCGGGTCGGGCTCATCCTCCTGAGCCTTCACAACCTTGTCCTTGATACCCCAGAAGATGGCACCCACAACACACGATGAGGATAGAATAGGGTGTTCGGGCATCTCCGTTGTCTCTGAGGCAAACTTGCGGGACAAGGCATCCGGCTTCGTATTCTTCGACCCGGGGTGGTAGGTAAGGGTGAAATCAAATCTTCCAAAAAACAGGGACCAGTGGGCCTGACGTGAATTAAGAAGCTTGGCCGTCCGGAGGTATTCCAGATTCTTGTTTTCAGTCCATACACGGCTGGGAAGCACCCTCCAACCAGTGACTCCACTCCCCCAAGGCGAGCTTGACAGCCAATAGCTCCCTGTCACCGATGTCATAATTGTGCTCAGCTGGAGATAGGCACCGGGAAAAGAATGCACAGGGTCGAATTTTGCCATCCGCTGGGGATCGCTGAGAAAGGACAGCTCCCACCCCCGAGTCCGAAGCATTCACCTCCAACAGGCATTGGAGAGCGGGGTCCACCTGCGTCAGTATGGAAGAGGATGAGAACCTGGTCTTCAGTTCGGCAAAGGCTGCCGCTGCCGCCTCACTCCACCGAAAAGGAACCTTGGGAGAGGTCAAACTGGTTAGGGGAAGAGCAATCAGGCTGTAGTTCTGGATGAAGCGGCGGTAAAGGTAAAATCCCAGAAACTGTTGGAACTGCTTTCTGGATGATGGAGTGGGCCACTCTACCACCGCTTTTATTTTACCCGGGTCGGGGATGATCTCATTGTGAGAGATGACAAACCCAAGGAACGATGTCCGGAAGGCGTGAAACTCACACTTTTCGGCCTTCACAAAAAGTTTGTTCTCCAACAGTCGCTGCAGTACCCACCTCACGTGTACTCGATGCTCCTCCAGGGACTGGGAAAAGATAAGGATATCGTCCAGATAGACAAATACAAATGTGCCCAAAAAATCCCTCAACATATCATTAATTAGCCGCTGGAAGACGACAGGGGCATTAGTCAGCCCAAATGGCATGACCAGATACTCAAAATGTCCACTAGGGGTCCGGAACGCTGTCTTCCATTCATCACCCTCCCAGATCCGCACCAGATGATAGGCGTTGCGCAGGTCCAATTTGGAGAACCAGGAGGCACCTCGGAGGGAATCAAAGGCCGAATTAATGAGTGGAAGCGTGTATTTGTCCTTGATGGTTATGTTATTCAACTCCCGAAAGTCTATACATGGCCTCAGTGAGCCATCCTTCTTGCCAATGAAGAAAAACCCTGCCACCACCACTGAAGATGATGGCCGGATTATACCTGAGCTTAAGGACTCCTTGATGTATGTCTCCATCGCTTCCTGCTCCGGGGCAGACAGGTTGTAGAGTCTGCTGGATGGCAGTGGAGCTCCAGTGTGGAGATTGATGGCACAGTCATATGGGCGTGGGGGGGGGGGCTGAGTTTTACTGAAAGCGGCCCCTAAGTCATGATATTCGGGAGGAACTTTAACCAAACCAGGAGGAGCAGGGATTGGAACACTCACAGGCACAGACAGTGAGCATGCAGCAGACTGAAGGCAGGCACTCAGACAGAAAGGACTCCAGGCACGGACACTCCTGGACCGCCAGTCTATGGAGGGATTGTGCAGGCGAAGCCAGGGATAGCCGAGGATAACTGGGGAAGAATTGACCGGCAGCACATAGAGCCTCAACTCCTCCCAATGATTGCCCGATGTAATCACAGACAATGGGACGGTCCGGTGGGAAACTGTAGTGAAAGGGGCTCTAGAGAGGGTGATCAGTCTTAAGGGAGTCTCCAATAACTGAACAGGGAGCCAGTTCTCCAGAGATAAGGCTCTGCTCGGCCCCGGAGTCAATGAGTGCCTGTCTGGTAAATTCCTTATGTTTGGGACAGAAACGGATGGGGATCTGGAAGCAAATGAGGGGATTTAATCGAGGTGAATCTGTGAGTCCCCCTACTGTGACACACGGACTCCCCCTTTTGGCCCTACAGGACATACCTCAAGCTCATGCTCCTCACTCCCACAGTAAACACATAACCCCAACTCCCAGTGTCGCTGTCTCTCAGCAGACAACAACTTAGCTCGACCTGTCACCATCAGATCTGGCTCATCCGGGGACTCAGCTGGAGGTAGCGCCAATAGGAGGGGCTGTAGGGAACGGCAGAACTGACTACCGGAGAGACCAGAAGTTTTCCGTTCGGCTGCCCGCTCCCTCAGTCTATTGTCAAGGCTAATAGCCAAAGAAATCAACTCAGTTAAGTTAGAGGGGTTCTCTAAGCGGGCTAACTCGTCCCGTAGACTAGGACAAAGGCTTCTGAAAAAGATGCTACATAATGAGGCATCCTCCCACCCCACCTCCGTGGCCACCACCCTGAAGTCCACGGCGTAATCGGCGACTGCACTAGCCCCCTGCTTCAAATTCAACAACCGGGAGGTAAGCACACTATCCTGGTTGGAGTGGTTGAACCCCTCCTTAAACTCACTAACAAACTGTGAGTAGGTGAGAGAAGCATAGCTAGCCCTAGCCGTGATGGCGTAAGCCCAAGCTAAAGCCTGCCCTTCTAACAGGTTAATCACATACCCAATTCGGCTATGATCCGAAGGAAAATCCCCTGGCTCCCGCTGAAAAACAATGTCACACTGCATCAGAAAACCCCTCGCTTCTCCTAGCTTACCACCAAAACGGGTGGAAGTGGGTAAGGGAATAGCCTGGCTAATGGCAGAGCTAACAGGAGTAGAGGAGCTGGCGGGAGCCGGGGGGAAAGCCTGTGGGTTAGTCAGGCGATCCAACCGATCAGTAACTCGAGTTAGCTGTGTTAGTATTATTTGCTGTTGATAGGCTAACTGATCAACCTGAGCTTCTAAGTTGTTAACCTTGCGTGCTAACACGCTGTCTGCTGGGTCACTCTGGCGGAGTCATACTGACATGGTTTAGACCCAAGAAACAGACACGACTCAGGAAACACAATTAACCTTTTTATTTATAATCGTGTAAGTGTGTGGGTGTGTATGAGTGTCTGTAGTGAGTGTAGTGCATGGATGCGTCAGCTTGGGGCGAGCAGAGCACCATGCAACCTGGCAACCCTAAGGACAGAGCAGAGAGTCAATTAGGGACACTCTAGGCAGATGAAGCACCCAATTATACAATCCTCACTATCTCAGCGTGGGAGTGAAACTCAGGTTAGTTCAACGGCCACGGCCAGAAGGACAGTGTCAGCAGCCCCGAGGGAAATGGAGTAGGCAGGTGAACTGAGCAGGGATGTCCACCGCCAGGTGGAAGAGAGTCCGCTGCCAAGATATCACCGCCTGTGCACAGGGGTAGTTGACAGGTGAGAGGAATAATTGATGGCTTACTTGGCTGCCGGATGGTGAAGAGTCCAAAGGCAAGTAGAAGCACTGGAGACTAGACGAGGCTGGAAGTTCAATGTAGAGTTGGCAAGTATATGTCCCTTGGGAAGGAAGCAGACGACTGCGTGCTGATGTCTCAGAACAGCCTCGGAGAATAAATAGCCAGAGCCAAATAGACGACAGGTGTGTGCGCAGGTGCACCTAATAGGCAGCCATGACAATCATATCAATAAAAACATTTGAAACCCATTGTCTGTCCCAGAGTTCAATCAGGTCTTTGCGGGCAGATACTGTCTTAAGAGAAAGAATATGAGTTAGTTCGTAGTCCATAAGGCATAAATTCCACTGCAAAGAAAAAAAATTAAATATTCCTGATTCGTCCACCAGATGGCACAGTGAAACAAGCTGTTTACTGGAGAGTCTTGGCTTCCAAGGTCTTGACTATGTCAATCATAAAACTGTCAATTAGAACGTTCCTTTGCCTCCAAGAGTCTTGGAGAAAGGGATTAACTTCCACTTTATGGCCGATGGATAGGGTTACAGCTCTAGTTCTTGGGTGAGAGAAGCAATCTCAAAAGCCAGACTTTTGAGTTGAAAAAAAAAATCTTCAGCAAAGAATAATTTATAAATTGGAACTCAAGGTCACGCTACATATACCCCCCTTTGTAGCACTGGTGAGCTTCAGTCAGCTTTGGTACACATCCTTGGTGGCTAGTTCCAATTGGCGGTTCTTGACTCAACTGCTGAGCTAACGGTTCTGCTGTTCATAAGCAATAGCTTGTAAACAGAATCTATTCCTGAGTATAGATCTTTGGGTTTGGTTTACAAAAAAAAAAAAAAAAAAAAAACTCCTAGAAATTTTCAAAAATAATTTGAATATGGACAAATATAAACATTGTAAAATTGTCTAAAATATACTAAAATATAATGTATATGCCTGTAAAGACTCAAAAATTCTGGTTACAAAAGTACAAAACTGAAAAGTATGTAGTTTTGACATACCTGAGATAAATGTTTTGGGTTTACCATAAACAGCTATTAAAATCATTCAAAAAGAGTTTGAAGTGTGCAAAAATCAAAATAGAGTGCACAGAATATATATATTTGTATATACGCATGCATATACTCAAAAATTCTAGGAATCAAGATCAAAAACTGAAGTACAAAAATTATTGCTCATATTTCAGGTAGAGGTTTAGACTAATCAATATTGAAGTAACTCAAGGTTCAAAGTGAATTGGTTTAGCTGGACTAAACCATGGTTCCACAGATGTCTGAGCCATAGGGTGTTTGAGGCCTTTGGTCTGAAAAACTGGGCAAACATGGAATGACATCATTGTTCTTTGAATGGCAATGAAGAGTAAATTTGTGATCACTGAAAAAGGCTTAAGATGAGGTGAAATCAGGCTCATTACTAAAGTATTAACTGAAAAGCTAATGTTTCTAGCTACCTTTTGGGAATAACATAGACACCAACTGTGTGTGAGCATAGTCAACCTTTAACACGAAGAGCAACAAGTTCAAGACCTTGTTGAGTTTGAATGAAGCTTCGGAGCAAGCATTCAAAACCAACACAGTATCTTGCAAAGTTTTGGTTGCGGTTTGTGGTTCGGTGACCTGGTGTTTTGGTGTAACGGCATTGACCGAGTTAACAGTGGACGTGCTAAGGCTAACAAGAGGCCCTAATGATGAGGCTGTTATTGAGAATCCACCTGAGGATTGTTGACTTTTTGTCTTGACTTGGCCCAGTTCTGACTGGGTAACAGTGGGTGTGATTGCTAAGCAGATGGCTAAACTGATAAACAGGAGGGCCATCATCCTGGCAAACAGATAAAAGTGAGTGATTTTGGATCTTAATCTTCTTGTTGATTTTTCTTTAGATACCTGATTGGCAAATGAAAATTATTCTCAGAGGTGGAACAATTTCTTTTGGCGATTGAACTCTAAACCTTAGCTTGTTTTTCTCCTTTAGTGGAAATTTTGATGTTATTAGCTCAAACTAATGGTGTGGAATGTTTCTTGTGTACTATTTGATACTAGTAAGTTGACTGAAATTTATTAGATTTTACAGAGGCCTTTGAAATTAGTTTAAGGGATAACTTGGTTTTAATTTACCCTTTTCTTTTTGGAAGTTTTGATGCAGTTAACTGACTGTTTGGAGAAATTTGACTGAGTGTACCTGAGGCTAGTAGTTAGCTAACAGTTATTTCTCGGACGTAGGTTGATTTTAATCTTATTTATGGACTTACTTTGACAGTGTTGTACCCAACAAGTCCCATGGGGTTTTGGTAAAGTTTACTCTGATTTTGGTGAGCTCATTTGAAAATGGAGTCTTGGATTTGGCACTTGAGTAATCACAGACACTGGGACGGTCCGGTGGGAAACTGTAGTGAAAGGGGCTCTAGAGAGGGTGATTAGTCTTAAAGGGGTCTCCATTTACTGAACAGGGAGCCAGTTCTCCAGAGATAAAGCTCTGCTTGGCCCCGGAGTCAATGAGTGCCTGTGTGGTAAATTCCTTATGTTTGAGACAGAAACGGATGGGGATCTGGAAGCAAATGAGGGAATTTAATCGAGGTGAATCTGTGAGTCCCCCTACTGTAAAGCACGGGCTCCCCCTTTTGGCCCTACAGGACATACCTCAAGCTCATGCTCCTCACTCCCACAGTAAACACATAACCCCAACTCCCAGCGTTGCTGTCTCTCAGCAGACGACAACTTAGCTTGACCTGTCACCATCAGATCTGGCTCATCCGGGGACTCAGCTGGAGATAGCGCCAATAGGGGGGGCTGTAGGGAACGGCAGAACTGACTACCCGAGAGACCAGAAGTTTTCCGTTCGGCTGCCCGCTCCCTCAGTCTATTGTCAAGGCTAATAGCCAAAGAAATCAACTCAGTTAAGTTAGAGGGGTTCTCTAAGCGGGCTAACTCGTCCCGTAGGCTAGGACAAAGGCTTCTGAAAAAGATGCTACATAATGAGGCATCCTCCCACCCCACCTCCGTGGCCACCACCTAATGATGAGGCTGTTATTGAGAATCCACCTGAGGATTGTTGACTTTTTGTCTTGACTTGGCCCAGTTCTGACTGGGTAACAGTGGGTGTGATTGCTAGGCAGATGGCTAAACTGATAAACAGGAGGGCCATCATCCTGGCAAACAAATAAAAGTGAGTGATTTTGGATCTTAATCTTCTTGTTGATTTTTCTTTAGATACCTGATTGGCAAATGAAAATTATTCTCAGAGGTGGAACAATTTCTTTTGGCGATTGAACTCTAAACCCTAGCTTGTTTTTCTCCTTTAGTGGAAATTTTGATGTTATTAGCTCAAACTAATGGTGTGGAATGTTTCTTGTGTACTATTTGATACTAGTAAGTTGATTGAAATTTAGATTTTACAGAGGCCTTTGAAATTAGTTTAAGGGATAACTTGGTTTTAATTTACCCTTTTCTTTTTGGAAGTTTTGATGCAGTTAACTGACTGTTTGGAGAAATTTGACTGAGTGTACCTGAGGCTAGTAGTTAGCGAACAGTTATTTCTCGGACGTAGGTTGATTTTAATCTTATTTATGGACTTACTTTGACAGTGTTGTACCCAACAAGTCCCATGGGGTTTTGGTAAAGTTTACTCTGATTTTGGTGAGCTCATTTGAAAATGGAGTCTTGGATTTGGCACTTGAGTGGCCAAAGTTTGTTGTTGACAATGTGTGGATTCATCCATTCAGGCAGGAATTTAGGAGTGATTTTCCTTTCCTGTAAATTGATTTCTGGTGTTTGCGGTACAAATGTGGGGTGGAAGATCTTGTCCCCCCTTTGCAGTTTGTCATGCGAGAGTCTTTGATTGTTGTACACTTTGTGTCGTTTGGCAAATCGGTCCAAATGTTTTTGAAATACAGCCTTGGGAGCGTTGTACGTTGTTTTGACGCTTTTGTGTTCTGCAGCTGGAATGTTATGGGTGTTGGCAGTCATCACCCCCCTCTGGTTTCGAGGAACTTTGAGCGGCGGCGATGATGGTTTGTCGGAAGCAGGAATAAGATTGCCATTATGTAGCTGCAGAGAAAGTTGTGTTGTAGGAAGTGGTTTTAATTTCGGTATGTCAAAGGTTGTAGATGCGGGGAGTGCGTGTACAGTTGTATCCGATCGGTGTTTGACGGTGTTATGGATCATTTGGTCACAAGTTTGAGTAAATGTGCGCCTAGCGTTTGGAAAAGTTGGGTCCATCATCACAAAAACTTGAGGTTTCGGAGGGTCTGGCAAGCTGGGTGGTGTGGTTCTTGTGACCACGCAGGCCTCAGGGGCGGGTGGGTGGGTTTCAAAATGTGACACCAACGTTGAATCAAGGGTATCAAGGGGGCCGTTTAGAGTTTTCTGCTTGGCCATTGAGTTTCCAATCATTTACTTCTTTGGTTTGACCTTGTATTTGAAGGTAACTTTTGACTTCTTGAGGACAGTACTCACCTTGGTCTTTGCGGTTGCTTACAATCGGTTGCAGTTGTTCCAACAGTGCTAGTTGTGTGAGACTTGGGGTGTCCAAAGTGTTCAGAACAAAGCACTGTGATTGAGTTGTCCTTGTTGGGTCAAATGGGTGAGGATGTTGAGTTTGAGCCCATAGTTTGAGGTTTTTGAAATCAATCAGTGGCTCAAAACAGTTCAGTAGGTCTTTGCCGACAAGCAATGGAATGGCATCAAGCTTGGACACATAGACCGGATGTGTCAACGTCATGGGTCCAATGGAGATTTTTAGTAGTGATACGCTCAACAGGGTTGTTTTAGTGAGCGCATATGGTCACACGGCTAATGAACAGTTTCCAGTTTTAAATGTTTGTGAGCGCAGTTAGCAGCTACACGTAGTTTGTCAAAAAGGTTGTGTGACATGAGAGTGATGTCAGCAGCGGTGTCTAAAACAGCGTCCTGACACATCACGTCTTCAAGAGTCAGTGGAAGGTAGAATTTCCGTGCCACCCCCCTTTCGTTTAAATTGCATAGAAATTGTGGAACTGGTGGTTCGACACACAGTTGTGAAATGTTGTTAGAGGAGTGGTCTGTGATCTGTGGATGGGCTGCCATAACACCACTGGACTGCGTTGAGTCCTTTGGTTCGTCCTCATTTGCAAAAGGGATTTTCTTGCATTTTCTTCGTTTGGAACGTTTGTTCTGAGTTGGCATAGCTGATATAGCTAGAATGTTAGCAGTTCTGTATTCTTTGTTGCTTTGAATCTCCGCTAGGAGGTGTTTGACAAGTTCGATATCTTCCCGACTGACAGTAGGAGTTTCTTCTTCCTTCCAAGCTTTGTGATAGGCCTCTACTTCTGAGCTTCTGTGATGAGATGGAGACCATTTGTCGCCGTTACACGTGTCTTCGTATCTGTATCTGTCATCATGGTAGTCCGTACCGTGTTCTCGTGACCTATCTGGTGGATATGGTCTACGATGGTAGTCAGGTTTTCGCAAAGTTGGTCCTAAGTGAGATCCAGAGGACCTAGTTTGGTTTTGACCTTGATGAGGTCAGTTGGAAACATGTTTCGGTTGTTTATGTACTCGTGGTGTAGGAGGTGGAGTAGAGCGAGGAGCTCCTTCCAACTCCAAGGTGTTAGATGCATCGCTAATAGCTAGCACTGTGGCAAGCTCAGTGTGCTTGTTGCGACTTTGTTGCTGTTTTTGGAACGCATAGTGTGCAAACGCTCTCAACTGACCTACTGAGTTTGACCTTGGGTTAGCTGTAACTCCAAGGTGATGACTCACAGTGGGATGGAGGTTTTGGATGAAGAGGGTCTTGAAATTGTGGTCTTCTTCCATCCCTGGTGTATTTTGAGATCCGAAATATGCAAGTAGGAGTCGCTGGTAGTAGGACTGTGTTGGCTCTGAGCGTCCTTGCTTCACGGCTATGGCTGCGGTTAGCCCTGCCTGTAGGCAGTCGTCGGAGAACTCCTTTTTGATGGCTTCTCAGAGCAGCATGTGGTCTGCTTTGATGTTTGCCAGCTGTCTGTCTATGAATTTTGATACTGACCTGTTAGATGTTAGTTTAACCAAATAGATGCAATCGTCAACTGTAGCATCAGGGTAGTTACGCAGGTAGTAATCAATGTCCTGTAAATAGACTTTGGCATCAGGTGAACCCGTAGGACCTGGATCAAATTTTGTGATATTTCACGTGATCTTGTCAAGGTCACGGTCTGAAGGGGCACGCACACACTGTCCATGCAGTCGTCCGTACTCGAAACAGGAATCGGGCGAGGGAGCGCGGCGGACATCCCAGTCTTTTTGTACTTCCTTTAAGAGCAGTTGACATTCCTTGTAGTCATTCTTCATATTTTCAAGTTGACCTTCAACTCTTCTGAGTTCCTTCTTTGTGTCTTGAAGGGCATCTTCAAGTTCATTGTTGTCTTGGTGAAGCACGTCATTGTCATGCATCAACCGTTTATTTCCTGACTCTGCACGGTCCAAATCTTGTGACGCTTCATCAAGTTGATCTTGAGTTTTGTCGTTCTTCTCTTGAGATTGTTCCAAATTTTCTTTCAGTGTTTCGTTCTATTCTTGGAGAGATAGGATTGTTGTTTGTTGATTTGCTAGCTCGTTCTTGGCTACCTTTAATCTCGCAACTAATGCTAACGCAAACTTACTTAACACACTGGTGAGGTCCTTTCCTTCTGGTGGCTTTTCAGCGTGGTAATCCAAAAGTTCTTCAGTGAGTTGCTTCAGACCTTCGGGTTGTGTTTTCTTGACCCATGTTGTGAAGCTAGAAATGAAATCGAAGTCCATCCTTCCAATGTTGCTTGAAGGTCATCCAGTTTGGTAAATCGGTCGGTTGTCTGTTGAGTCGTCATGTTTTACCGTTGTTATTTAGCTTAAAAAAAAATTCAACTTGTTGATTATAGTTAATTTGTTAGCCAAGGGTTAACCTTGAGGGTTTAATTTTACAACCGTGTTAGTTAGAAGTTTTTTTTAGAATTTGTTCCAACTTGTAGGCTTGTAATATGGGAGGTAGAATTTTGAAATTATTTAGAACTGTGGAGATATTTCAAGTAATTTGTTTAAACCATATTTTGATAAATAAAGTTGAATTGAAATTGAGTTGAATTTGTGTTTCGCAAAACAAAACAAAAATTTAAATTGTGTGGATTGACTTCTTTACTTTGATTTTCAGAGCTTAGTATTGAAATGGTCATCAATAACTAGCTTTGGAATTTTGCCGAATGTCACTTTGAAAGTGAGGATTTTATTTACAAAAAGAAATACAAAAACCAAAGAGGTTAAATGCTTTAGAGATTTAAGGTTATAAGTTTCCACTTTCTTTGAAAGTTAAGGCTTTCCTTTTTGTTTTATTTGTTAAAGCCTATTTTCATTTGAAGCATTAAATGTTTTAATATTTACAGATTAGGAAACAAGTGAATTGCTTTGGGTATTGTAATTACCAAGGATTTCTTAGAATTAATGCTGGTAGTGATTTGTTTAATTGTTATCTATAAAATTTCTTATTTACAGAATAATCAATGTTTGCACCTTTTGACTTTTCTCTTTTAAATCCTGGAAAAAATTTGTAAAAATTATGCGAGTTGGTTAAATGTTTTTCTTTTCCTGTGGAGAAAACATGAACCAAGAAATGACCCAATGAGTTTAAATAACACCTAGAGCTTCTTTTAAGTGTTAATTGCTTAATGTGGTTTCCTAAATTTGAAAGAAAAAAAATTGATAAATATTCAGTGAATCACTAAATCTATTTGTTAAAATGCAGAGGTTTAATCCTACTTTAAGATCACTCTTGAGTAAGCATCAGCATTAGAATCCTTAAAGCGTACCTGTGGTGGTCGTGAAAATAAAGATATTATATTGAGCCCCTGTCTCACTTTCTAGTTCAAGTTCAAGTTCAAGTTCATGTTCATGTTCAAGGCAATGCAATATAAATCCATTGCCAATGTGCTGGTTCAGCTATGGCAGCAAAACATGCGCGCAGCCATACTGGTGGCTACATGGCCTGCCAGGACGCTTCCTGTGACGTAGTAACTTTGATACCGCGATCTGGATCAATATTGGCTGAGCCTGGAGTGCCCGGCTGATCAGTGGCTTTCGAGATATTCAAATTCAAATTCAAACGTTTATTTCAAACTCAGGGTTCATATTAAATGCAGAACTAAAACGAGTAGAAAATAAATAAATAAATAAAAGTATATACAGATCAGCAGACACTCGGCGCTCTTGTAACAACAAAAACATACAATGCGATATGGATATCGCAACATGGCGGAATGTAAAGCCTTTGGATGTTTCAATAATAAGTGAAAAAACAAAGATAAACACTTCTTTTGTGTACCCAAACCCAGCACACCTTGTCGGAAGATCGTCGCGGAAAAGTGGTTGCACAATCTCGGAACAGGGCACACACTGCAGACGTTTCCTTTCGGACGAAATTCCGTTGTGTGTGAGGCCCACTTCGTCACTTTCACCCTCAGAAGACCTTTCTGGCTCAAACCTGTAGCCATGTTTCCCGAATTCTTCCTCAGAGTCCGACAATTCAGCCATAATAGAATAAAAACACTGACAAAAGCATCCTAGTCGCTGGTATACGCTGAGTATTGACTTTTCAGTATCAACGGTGTGACGTCACATCCGCATGTGTCAGGGCGGCGCGCATAGTTTTCATTGGCTGGCCATACCAGCGGCCGTATTTGCATATATCTCTAGTGGTAGATGGCTGGCAACAATTATTTACCCAAATAACGAATAATTTGCTTAATGTTTTCAAGTTGAATGCGTTTTCACGACCACCACAGGTCCCCTTTAAGCTAAAATGAGTTTCCTGTGGGAGGGAATCACACCATGTCACATTTAAAGGCGGCAAAATAAACACACATATAGCTTCAAAGTTTGCAATTTTTGCTTAAAAATGTGTAAATATGTTTGCTTTTAACTTAAAATATTACAATATGTGGTTACATAAGTGCTTAAATACAATGTGGATGCTTTTATATGTTCCTACTATATATATACTGTATATATTTATGCAGTGAATGGAGTCCACCACTGAGAAAGTTTTTAACACCCAACAAGTTTCTTTTTCGCTTCTTTTTGTATAGAAACTTTAAATTGGTGTTAAATTTAGTTTATTTCGAATAATATGGACTGCTTTGTAGTTACTTTGAAGACTTAATTTGGTTATAAATCGGCTTTAAAGATTAAAAGTTTAAATAAAAGATGCAGTCCCTATGTTTGACCACAAGATGGAGGCAGTTTTCGTCTGCACTCCCGGAAGAGGAAACCCAATGACATCACTCGGAGAGTCCACGGTCGCTACTCTATGATGGTGGCTAAAGGGAATTTGCTTTAAGAGGACTTAAGATGGCGTCGCTCAGCTAATCCTGCACATGCGCAGTGTGAAGCCGTTTAGTGGCACGTGGATGTGGCCATGTTCATTCTCGCGACAACAAAGCATGCCTTGTTTTTCAAAAGCGGGAGAGCTTAACCACTTGCACTCCGGGCAATTTTCTTAAAAATGCCAAAAAATAACATGCCCAAAGTAAATCGAAAGCTGTTATTCAACCCTTTGCAACATCTTCATGGGGTTGGTCTCATTTAAAAGAAAACACTTTGAATTTTTTGGCAAAAAAAACATAATCGCTCTATGTGCTCCGGCCACTGAGTTACAGTCATCTAAACATACTGAACTTGAAGAAAAAAAAATTGGACACAGTGTTTTTTTGGATACAAATGCTTGTAAATAACACACAGCTGTCCGATCCGGCTGGAAAATGCAGCAGAAATGTAGAACCAAGTGTTATCCAGCTGAGATCCAAATTTGGTAACAATACCACAAAAAATGAATATTTTACACAGCTTTGTTCTCAGGCTGTTCCCAGGCGTTTTGGAACTGTGCCAAATTGTGCCAAATGGCACAGTTTGGAAAAACATCTGTAACTTTTGAATAATTCAATGTAGAATCTTCATTTTAGGCTCTAATGAAAGGTCACACTCAGGGCTGTGTCTGTGTGTGTGTGTGTGGGCGGGGGGTCGTCCCCCCCCCCCCCCCGCTACCAAGGACCGACTTCGGCCCTCGCTACAGACGGATTACACTCCTTGCATGTTTTCACAGCTACTGTGTGTGTGTGTGGGGGGGGGGGACCGTGAACGGACCGTGAATGCCCCCCCCCCGCTACAGAAGAGGGCCATCGCTACATGATGGAATAGACTGATATGCTTCCCCCGCGGACCGGCGGGCGTTCGGACCGTGAACGCCCCCCCCCCGCTCCTCTTCTGCGGCGGGGGGGGGGGCATTCACGGTCCGAACACGGCAAATGAACCGTTTATCGCGGCGCACGCACTTCGTACTTCGTGCGCAGTACAGTTGTAATTTACCGATCGGTCAAAAGTCATTTTTGGATTACAGTTTTCAGGGATAAATAATAATTTAGCTTATAACACCTTACCTCTTCAAAGCAGCAGAGTCGTGGCGAACATCTCTTCCCACGCGTCAGACGAACGCGACGCTGCTCCGCTCGTGGATCCCGATCAACATAATTCCATTATTGCCGTTTTGACGAATGATTTATGACTTTTGTCGTCGGCCTCCGTCTATTCTGCTGGAATGAGTGCAGGTCCCACTTGTGTGTGTTCTCCATGCTGCTGGGTCTGTATTAGATTCGTGCAGCATCCTTTGTTTTCATCTGTGGCAACAGTAAATCTCTATTCACCCTGCCTAAATTTCTGTGCTTCAATTGGCTCCTGCGTTCACAGTAGGCGGGTCCTCCTTCCTAGATTTTCATTCATTGGCTCCTCAAGGTTTCAGAAACCCAATTCAAGGCTCTTATTAGTCGAATGAGAGGTCAATCAGATGAACTAATCTGTTCGCGGCTGTGTTTGCAGATTTTTTTTTCAGTGGCGCTTGGAGGGCACACCACCTACACCATCACCATCAATATCCTTATCATGCGTCATGCGCACGAGGGCGCACGAGCGCGCTCTCGTGCGCCCTCATGCATCATAGGACGCAGAGACTTGCCCGCCCGCGGAACAACGGAGCGCAAGTGGTTAAATCTCCTTAAAACTTTATTCATTGAAGACTAGTTTACACAATGGTCAGTTCAATTGATTTCACAGGGATTCCTTCTCCTGTAGATTTGAACCGATGGGAAAACAAATAGGATTTCTTCGCTATTTGTTTCCAGGCCTATTTTAATTATTCAGCATGTAATAATGCTTTACTGAAGTTATAGCATGCTTTAAAAAAAGAAAAATCTGGTCAGTGGAGCAGCGAGCAGGGGGTCTACAACCCCTCCTCCTTGCGCTTCTACACACAGACACTCGGCTGAGTGGGGCAAATGGGGTGTGAATTCACCTCCTCCCCTTTGGGCTCTCACACACACACACACACACACTGAGCTGATAAGAGCAAGGGGGGCCAAACACATGCACCTGGCTGGGCAGCCAGATACAGAGAAGGGAAAAAAGTTTCTTTCATGGAAGAGATCAAACTATACCACACAGTTTATGAAATCATAATTTCATGTCCGTTTCAGATTTCATCAGAGCCTCACGCGGGGCACTATAAAATGTAGTGAAATTAAAGGGTTTTATAGGTAATTTAATGTTGCTACACGTATTAGTGTAAATATGAATGTGAGTAGGAATGAAGATTTACTTTCATCACACTCAATTCCTCGTTAGGGAAACACTTATGCACAAAGACTTAAGCTTAAGAATTTAGCAATTGGTAAGTTAACCCCTTGAACTCTGTGAATTCCGCGGGCGGTCACGTCTCTGCATCTTAGTGCGTCTCAGTGTGCACTGAAAAAAAAGCTGTATTTCTGGTCTTCCAGTACAGACACAGCCTTGTTACAACCTGAGAAAAAAGCTGTGTAATATATTCATTTTTTGTGGTATTTTTACAAAATTTTGACCTGAGCTTGAAAACACTTGGTTCTACATTTCTGTTGTGTTTTCCAGCCAGTATCTGACAGCTGTATGTTATTTGCAAGCATTTGTATCTAAAAAAAACACCCAGGCGAACTTTCTTGTTACTCAGTGGCAGGAGCGCTTAGAGAGATTATGACTGTTTTGCCAAAAAATTCAGAGTGTTTTCTTTTAAATGAGACTAACCCCATGAAGATGATGCAAAGGGTTGAAGAACAGCTTTTGATTTACTTTGGGCATGTTATTTTTAGGCGTTTTTAAGGAAGTTGAACAGAGTTCAACAGGTTAAGCCTTAGTTAATAATCCTATTGAAAATATTTGATCAGTCTCATAATAAACCCTTGTGTGAGTTCTTGTCTCTGATGATCAAGAAGATGGACATGAAATCAAACAATAACTCCCATATGTCTTTCAGTGATTTAATAAGGAATGTCAGAATAGGTTAACCTATTTGCATAACTTTAAAACAGAGAATTTACATGTATCATGGGCATCATAGACTGTTACTGAGTTACTTATGAATCAAGCATTTGTGGAACCACATGAAGCATAGTTTAATTTGTGTCACGGCTGGCCCTCACGAGCCAGCATAAGACGCCACAGTCCAGTAAGTTGCAATTCAGTTCCTTTATTTGTATCATACAGGGCTTGGGTGTACAAAACAACTAGCCACGTAGGCTTAGTTACACAACAACAATATGAACACACAAAGGAGTTAGCGGCTGAGACGAGGGGCTCTCGTTTGCCGCAAAGGCAAGGAATATTCACGTGATACAAGGAGAGAGTAACGGCTGAGACGAGGAGCTCTTGTCTGCCGCAATAGCAAGGAATGTAAGCTAGGGAGAAGTACAATTCCTATGATAACAGGTAGACTTACATGCAGCGGGATACGTCGGGGAACCCAAGGAGCATGTTGATAAGGAGACAGGGGAAAGTCATAAGACTCTTGACGAGACAGCCGCAGAGTCCAATTCACTCGCGCTGACATTTAAAGCCAGCTGCTCATGATTGACAATGCGGCGCAGCCGCTCAGGCTCTGACAGCGGAGAGCCCCCGAGCGTCTGGCCAATCAGAGCCCGGGAAACCTGAGTGACGACACCTGCTTTCAAAAGCCTGACAGGGAGGAGGAATAACCTGAGCGTGGACAGAAGCGCTCGGGATATGACAATTTGTCAGTATACTGGAAATTGGAAAGCCATGAAATAGCATTGGTTGAGAAAAGTGGATGTGATTTTATGAAGAAAATGATAATTAACTTTATAAAAAAAAATTAGAAAATTTGTTTTACTCTGAAAAAGATCGTATATTAATGAAAGACAACATGCATTTTGAGATTCTGATGGGTGTTTGCATAAAATTAGGTTCAAAGAACCTATACCAGGAATATTCTGAAGACAAGTGTAAATTAAATAACAGACCGTCAGCCGCAGAAACTTTGCGTCCTAATGGGTAGCAGGCGGGTCCACTGGATTCTGTTTCACTGGGCCAGTGTGGGTCTGTGGGGATACTCCATACCACTTTTATGGCCTCCTCCCGGGACCACAAAGGCTGGGCTCCAGCAGGCTGTGTGAGGTCTTCTCTGATGCACTGAAGAAGGAATTAGTTTATGGTGCAAAGGCTCATCAGAAAGTCAAATTACATCACAAACTCATTTCTTCCGATGTGGGTGGTTTAAATGAGTTGGGTTAAGCTTAAAAAAAATTAAACAAAATCATCTTGCACGATAATTTAAAGAAAAAGAAGAAGAAAATAAGAAAAATGAATTTTAAAGAAAAGAAACAGGATTTACACAGAGCATGACAGGCTCTGGGCCCTTTTTAAAAATATAGGAGAAATTGGAGGAGCAGAGAACGCTGCTCACAGCTTTTGCCAACCACACCTGAGCAGACTCTGAACAAAGAGCAATAAAACTTAAGTTTTCTCTAGTGTTGCAGGGTGGTCCCAAAACTTCATGAGACCTGAGGTGGCCCAATTATATTTGAACTTCTTCCAACAAGGATCATAAACTCGACCTAAAAAGGGAAATGCAATGAAGCTTTGAACTCTATTGGTCAGTTAAAGCACAGCTATGGTCTCCTGAAGAATGAGGAGGGGAAGAGACATTTGATCTGACAAGTGAGACCCCCTTTTAAGACATATGTTGCTGAAAAAAGCATAAATTCCTTAAACTTTAGTGACTAAGATATTCCACTCAATAAAGGAGCATAAAATGCATCTACACTACCGTTCAAAAGTTTGGGGTCACTTAGAAATTTCCTGATTTTTGAAGAAAAGCACTGTTTTTTTCAATGAAGATTGTCACCATGGGATGAGATGCCGTCTCAGCGCTCAGCCCATGTTTTCCTTCATCCCTGCTTCTCATTGAGCAGCGTCTCAGCAGGCTCCCAGCTGGCAGCATTACGGACGGCTGGGGCCAATTAGTCCTCATCAGCTGGGGCGCTGCCAATGAGAATAAATAGGAGCAGCCTCGATGACTCGGGGCTGCAACATAAGCACTGCTAGGCTGAAGCCCCTTCGTCTGGTGTCAGCCTCTACTCCCCTTATAGCATTCCTGTGATTGTAACCCGCTGTGAGTATGTACGCCTTGTTACCCCTATGTCCGGTACGAGCTCCCTGCTCCTGCGCTGTGCAACCTGTGAGTGTACCTCTGTACGAGTATCTGTGCTCTCCTCATCCCTCATCCCTCACCTTTAATAAAACATCACGACTCACTGGCTCGCCCTTGGCTCTTATTGCGTGGCTCCCTAGAGCCGCACGTGACAAAGATAACTTTAAACTAATCAGAAATACACTCTAATATCTAATATACATTGCTAATGTGGTAAATGACTATTCTAGCTGCAAAAGTCTGGGTTTTGGTGCAATATCTACATAGGTGTATAGAGGCCCATTTCCAGCAACAATCACTCCAGTGTTCTAATGGTACAATGTGTTTGCTCATTGCGTCAGAAGGCTAATGGATGATTAGAAAACCCTTGTGCAATCATGTTAGCACAGCTGAAAACAGTTTAGCTGGTTAGAGAAGCTATAAAACTGACCTTCCTTTGAGCAGGTTGAGTATCTGGAAAAAATTATTATTTCAAATACAAATCATTATTTCTAACCTTGTCAATGTCTTGACTATATTTTCTATTCATTTTACAACACATGGTGGTAAATAAAAGTGTGACTTTTCATGGAAAACACAAAATAATTGTCTGGGTGACCCCAAACTTTTGAACGGTAGTGTACATCTACTGTAATTAACTTGTGATAATAAGCATGCAAACATTAATTTCTTCCTGAAAATAGCAGAACATATCACAATCATATCAAATTGAATCATATATAAAAGCATTTGAAACCCATCGTCCGTCCCAGAGTTCAATCAGGTCTTTGTGGGCAGATACTGTCTTAAGAGAAAGAATATGAGTTAGTTCATAGTCCATAAGGCATAAATTTCACTGCAAAGGAAACATTTAAATATTCCTGATTCGTCCATCTGGTGGAAGTTAATCCCTTTCCTCAAGAGATTAACTTCCACTTTATGGCCGATGGATAGGGTTACAGCTCTAGTTCTTGGGTGAGAGAAGCAGTCTCAAAAGCCAGACTTCTGAGTTGAAAGAAAAAATTCTTCAGCAAAGAATAATTTATAAATTGGAACTCAAGGTCACGCTACACGGATTAAACCATGGAGGCGTACATAGCTCCTATTCGTCCTTTTCTCAAAGTACCTGGGGACCCGCTGGTGCCCTGGCCTAGGTGGTTTGAAGCCTTCCAAAACTATGTTGCCACACTGGGTCTTGGGGAGCTCGATAAGCTAAGGGCCTGGGTGCTTCTGGTGCACAATTTGGGCATAGAAGGCCACCGAATCCTGCAAATGCTCGGTGCTTCTGGTACTTATGAAGAGGCTCTCCAAATGGAAACCATGGACAAGCTAGCTCTGGAACAAACCGGGCACCACTCTCAGCAGCCGCTAGAGCCTCTCATCGCGGCAACTGTCACGGACCTGGATAGCAAAGAGAGTTTGGATGACAAAAAGACAGAAGCCAATGCTACTAGGAGAGGGTCTTCCCGGGGAAAATCGCTTTGTATGGGTTGTGGGTCTGTGAAGCACCGGAAAAAGGCTAAGGACTGCTCAGCGAGAGGAGCACATTGTAATAGATATGGTCGCTTGGACCATTTTGCCAGGATGTGCCGTGAATTTAAACCAGAGAGCCCACAGAAGAAATCGCTCGAGACAACCATCCATACGGTGTCCCCCGACACAAGCAGGTACACGTTTTGCACAGTGGGGCTGGATGACGTGGAGGTGCCACTGTTAATCGGCAAGGGAGTGGAGGGTTTGTTGCTGAATTGGGCCACGGTGAAGATGTTTTTTCCCCCCATCACAGGATTAGAGGTAACCCTGCACCGTTGTATGGTTATGTAGGTGGAAGACTGGGCACAGTCGGGACTTTGGAGTTGACTGTTTGGTACAAGTCTGCGACGGTGAAAGACTTTACTTTTCACGTGACATCATGGGATAATAATATTATGGGCTGTGATTTATTTTACAGACTGGGTTTCGCCATTAAAGATGACACCAGGGAAGAGTGGTCGGGCTGTCGCTAGTGGAACCCGTCAATTCCGGCGACTGGTGAAGATGCGGTGTGGGATGAAGAACTACTGGACGCCATGGTGGTCAAGCAGGACCAATTTTGCTTAGGGCCAGCGCAGGATCTCAGTGCCGGTGCTTGGGAAACAATCGAGGGGAGTACCGAGTGGGACAGCGAGGCACCTGCGCCAGCGAATGGCGCCAATGGGTTAGCCCCGGATGCCTCCAGAGTTTGGCCGCAATGGGATGAGGGGTCTGTGGCTACAATGGTGCACGTTACAACAGCATTAGAAGAGGTCGGGGCAAGACCGATGAGCACGGAGAATCGGCGTGCTCGACAACAACGTCTCAAGCCGAGCCAGGCCCCATTGAGGGTCCTGGATGGGTTCAGATTCGAGGTGCGGAGCGTCCGCGGCGAAAATGGGCCAGACGACAACCTCAGGACCGTCAGGAGTATCTGCGCATAGTGGCCAAGCTGGACGCGGCACACTTCAGGCTGTCTGACGGCTTGGTGGCATGCAAATCGGCTTCGGCGTGTCCGGGAGAAGGCTCCGGGAGAGGCTCCAGGGGTGCATCTGCTGAGGGGCCTTGGGCCCCCACGCCATCATGTCTTTTCACCTGAAGAGTTGGGTTGTGAATAGTATGTGTTGAAGTTCTGTTGCTGTTATTAATATGTTATATGTGGGATTATTTTTTTCTGTTTTAGTTTAGGAGCATGGCATACAATTTTAGTTATTAATGGACTTTACTTTAGCATTTGGCAGAATAATCCACCTTGCTGTGGGGGGCAGGACGGCAGTCTACCCACCCGCCTTAGTCTAGGTTTTGTCGTGTGTATGTGTTAGGTCATTTGGAAATATCAGTTTTCATGTTGTTAGTGCGTGATTTGGGTCACAAATTGGGGAGGGTCTTAATGGAGTCAGTGGTTCTGGATTTTTTAAAGGGGGGAGGAATGCAATAGAGTAATACAGTACTTTTACTGTGAAGTACGAGGTGATGACGTGCACCTCTGGTGGCGTCTCCGCCCCACCCTATATAAGGCCGGGGTCGGCCATCTTATGGCCTCTTTTCTCGCCTGTACCTTGGGCAGTGCTCTGTCTGTGGCTGTCATCGTCAGCGTTCTCAATAAAGCTGTGTTCCACAAGTCACCTCATCTCATCTGTGCACCAGGGTAATATAAGACATAACACTGCGCTGGGTAGTCATTTGCTTAAGTTAACCTAAGCTGGCAAAAGTTTGCCAACGCTGAATGCAACACTGGCAAATGCTAGCAAAAGTTCATAAAAGTTTGTAAATGCTGGTGTGTGCTGGATTTTTTAAAAAAACTGCTCACGAATGTAATTTCACCATTTGGACTAGTTTCTCAGATTTTTCAAAATGTCTGTAAAAGTCGGTCCAAACGTGATAGTGTGAACCCAGCTTTAAAGATAGACTGTATTATACTGAGGGAAATTCACATTCTCAGGAAAAACGCTGCTTATCAATTAATCGTTAATCGACCAGTAAGGTGAATCAATTATCAATTAATGAATTAATCGATAACTTGCATCCCTAATGACAAGACATTAGCATTGTGTTGCTTGGAGTTTGCAGCCTCAGCAGCAGTTAGGCAGCTGGCTACAGGCTTTGCTGCAGGCTGACAAGTTTGTTGGACGGTCTGCTACACCTGCTACCAATACTGTGACCTCTATAAAGAGATTATATAACTTTGCTGGAAAAACTGTTTCTTTTGGCACTGGGATAACTGCATTTAGACAGATAGGCCATGTTAACAGGAATGATGCTGGATATTTTCCAAAAATATTATCCTGATTTATGGATCCACTCAGTTTAAAGCATCACAGGGTTTTGATCCAATCTCATTTGGCTCTGAAGTTGTTAAATATGCAAACGGTATTGGATGGCTGTAAACAGGGGACTGGGACTTTATCTTCTTTTCTTTCTTTTCTGCTGTTGCTGGAGAAAGTGCTCTGAAAGGCCATAGGTTATCCGTAGCTAATCCACCATCAGTCACAATCTCTCCTCTGGTTCCCTGGTGTTCTTATAGCCAGACCACTGGGTTGGATTAGATCACAGAAAGGAGACCAACGTGTTAATCATAAATTACAGACTAAGCCTGAGTGAACAGGTCAGTCTGAGGTCAGTTGTGCAGCCCTATGGGGGATTTTATGTGTGAAAAGCCACAGCCTACTGCGTTGCCCCCTCAGCATAATCAGTCAGGAACAATGTACAGTAGTGTAGTGTGTCAAGACTGGTGTGAGCCAAATGTTGTTTCTAAACAAAGACTCTATTCAAACCTCACACTTTTCAGGTTTACCTTTACTGTATGAATGACAGTATACCTTCTGCAGATGCATAAACTCACTCATACATATACCCACACATAGGGTCATATCAGTGTTCTAATAGACACTCATACAACACACTTTCAGACATGCACCTATTTATCCGTCTTCAGTCAAAGCAAGAAAACTGAGAGCTGTCTTAAGTACCAGCCATCCATTTTTCCAATGGCAGACTCTGTTAATATGGGATGATACACAGCATCTGCTATGTGTGACTAATAAACGCTGTGTCAACAAGCTGTTTTTATTAAGGGCACAGCAAGCAAGCAAAAAATAGCACAGACATTACATGATTTTCTGAATGGTAGAAAATACAAGGCTAATTGGATTAGAGAGAAACTAGGAATTTGCTGACATTGATTTATCTCCTTAGACATAGTAAACAGACCCAAACAGCAAAATGTATAAAAGATTTCTTTATTTTTAATAAACATGAATATAAGTGAACATAAGATGCTTGATGGTGTTCATTTAAAACATTCTTGCTTTAAAAAGCACTAAGTCAGTACATGAGTGATTTTATGGTCCAAGTTATTGTGACTGTGTAGAAAACTATCCATGTAACCGCTTTGATTTCAAAAAGTAAACCAAGGAAATGGGGATAAAAAATGCAACACCAAACATGAAAACTTGTACAACTTTGAAAGTACATTTTTAGACACACAAAGGACACATACATTGTATGTGTTTAAAAGTTTGTCAGGACATAAAAAGCTACCTACATCATTCACAGATTCAGCAGTCTGTTTAAATACCTCATTTCTACAAAGTGAATTTACATTTTTATTTAAAGTACAAAGTGCAAATACTATGTTTTCCATTGTTGCGATTGGTGAGGGCAGATTCCCCATGTGAGACAGCAAATTTCAGTTGGGCTTAGCCTTGCTTTTTTGAGGGATTCTAGAGAGAGGAAATTAAAAATGGCTTCAATTATATATAACTGATTCTTTCAGTAAAATATATTTGCTTGAGTTAAAAAAAAAGTCTTCACAGTAACATTTTGTCATTAATTTCACTTGCTGTGATTTTGTCCACAAGTATAAGATGGGTGTTTTACTTACTAGTTTGCTAGAAGGTAGACCTTCTCCTGGCTTGGACACTGTAAGAAAATGAAAAGTGATATGAACTTAAAAAAAATTCTAAACTAAGACAAGAAAAACTATCCACATTAGAGTCAGAACTTAGGAACCTAGAAAAAGAACACAAAGGCAACACTCATTCTACTGACTCGCTCAAGATTAAGGAAATTAAAAACCAAATAAATGAGATCTACACAATAGAAATCCAGAAGAAACTTACATTTCTGAAACAAAAATACTATGAAGCAGGCAGTAAATCGGCAAAATTGCTAGCCTATAAATTGAGGAAACATCAAACAGAAAGAGCAATCTACAAAATCAGAGACCCAGTATCAAAGGAAATAAAATTCAGAATTCAGGATATTCTTAAAAACTTTGAGAATTACTATAAGAACTTATACTCCCACAAAAAACATAAAAACGCATCCGAGGCATTCCTAAACACATTAAACCTTCCCCAACTTACGGAGTCACAAAATAAAACACTACTGTCAGAAATACATCCTAAAGAATTGGAAAAAGCAATTATGAAACTTAAAGCTAACAAATCCCCAGGAGCTGATGGCTATACAGCAGAGTGGTACAAAACCTTTAAACAGCAACTATCTCCTCTCCTCCTGAAAACATTTAATTATGTCCTCCACACAGGGGAAATCCCCCCCCTCCTGGAGAGAAGGGGTCATTGCAGTTATACCTAAACCTGAAAAGGATAAACTAGAGTGCTCCAACTACAGACCAATCAGTGTACTAAATCAGGACTATAAGCTTTTTACCATTATCCTTGCCAAAAGGTTAGAAAATATACTGACAGACCTAATTCATTTAGACCAAACAGGTTTTATAAGACAAAGACAGACACAAGACAACATTCGACGCACTTTACACATAATTCATCATATAAAAAAATATAACTTAAATGCAGTCATATTGGGATTAGATGCTGAAAAAGCATTCAATTCGGTTGACTGGTCTTTTCTATATAGAATCTTATCCAGTTTCAATTTTCATAACAACTTCATTAGAACTATACAGGCAT
Organism: Pholidichthys leucotaenia; assembly: GCA_020510985.1. NCBI lineage: Eukaryota > Metazoa > Chordata > Actinopteri > Cichliformes > Pholidichthyidae > Pholidichthys > Pholidichthys leucotaenia. The sequence goes on from CM035841.1 coordinate 287,754,962, forward strand.
TATATAAAAAACCAACAGCTAAAATAAGGATTAACGGTAATTTATCATCATCTTTTGAACTGGAAAGAGGATGTCGTCAGGGCTGCCCCCTGTCTCCACTGCTCTTTGCAATCTTCATAGAACCTCTGAGCCAATGGATAAGACAAAACCAAAAAATTCAAGGTATTACACTTGGTCAGAAGGAACATAAAATAGCACTCTTTGCTGATGACATTTTAATATACCTAGGGCAGCCGGACACTTCTTTACCAGAACTAACCTCAGTTTTTTCAGAGTATGGAGATTTATCGGGGTACAAATTAAATATGCATAAAACCCAAGTTTTAACATTCAACTATGACCCAAATCATTATTCACTAAGCAAACTCAAAACTAACTGGGAGTCGGAATCTATGAAATATCTGGGGGTCAATATCCCGAAACAACTCAACAAAATTATATCACTAAACTATGATCCACTGGTGACAAAAATAAAATCTGACCTAGCAAGATGGAATATGATACCATTCTTGGGTACTGCACAAAGAATTGAAGCAGTCAAAATGAATATACTTCCACGTCTTCTATACCTTTTCCAAACAATACCGGTAGAACCTCCCAAAAAAACATGGCAGGAGCTGGACAGAAGGATCTCAAGATTCATATGGCAGGGCAAGAGACCTAGAATCAGATATAGAACCCTACAGCTAAACAAAGACAAAGGTGGGCTCGCGCTGCCAAATATCAGGGACTACTTTAAAGCCGCACAAATTAAAACTTTAGTAGAGATATGTAACCCAGTCTACACTGCACAATGGAAGGAGATCGAATGCCAAATAACAAGTGACATCCCCCTACAGGCGATAATAGGGAACAATGTCTTACCTAAGCTTTTGAATAACACTAACCCGTGGATAGAGACCCCGCTAAAAATTTGGTTTAAGATAGTCAGAGAGAATCAAACTAAAGAGCCCTATCAACTTCTGCAATGGATCGCCTATGATCAGGACTTTACTCCTAATAAAACAGACACCAGATTTAAAAAGTGGAAGGAGAAAGGGCTGATAAAATATTACGATTTTTTTAAAGGGCAAATCTTAAGAAGTTTTGAAGATTTGAAAAAACAAGGCCTAATAAATCAAGACCTTTACAGGTTCTTCCAGCTTAGACACCACATAAACAGTATACTTAAAAAGGAGGTTTTGGAAAGGGCCCAGTCAGGTGTTCTGAAGGTCTTCTTAATGGCATATAAAGGGATCCCAGGGATCAGATACATTTCTAAAATATACCAAGGTCTTCAAGACTTAAAAGGAGACAACACATCTTATATAAAAGAGAGATGGGAAAAAGAGGGGAATTTCACTTTACAACTGGAAATATGGGAAAAGCTAAATAAACAGCAATGGAAAAGTACCTCATCCCTGCAGTGGAGAGAATTTGGATGGAAAAACTTGGCAAGATTTTTCAGAACACCTGCACAAAACAAATTTACCCATAAGGGATTGAACTGTTGGCGCTTGTGTGGTGAAAAGACTGCAAATCATTTTCATGTGTTTTGGTCATGCCCAGTTATCCACCAATATTGGACCAAGGTACAGACAATATTGGGGAAAATATTCAAAATTACAGTTCCCTTTTCTTTTGTAACTTTGTATTTGGGTTTACTACCGGACTCACTGGAAAGACAAGGAGAAAAATACTTATTCAATGTTTTAATATTGGCAAGCAAAAAAGCTCTAACTAAAAAATGGATGTTGAAGGACTGTCCTACACCTGAAGATTGGACTAACGTGATCCAAGACATTTACTCGATGGAAAAGTTGACATTCGCACTGAGACAGGACATGGATGTGTTCATGAACTTTTGGCAACCCTGGACCGCATATGTGTCTTCCATTAGATCTAATCTTTGACAAATACCATTTCAATAATGGTTCCGCTCTTTGTTCCAACGCTACTCAGATGCTCTTTTATCTTTATTTACTTACTTTTTCTTTTTGTTTGTTTTTTACTGGTTTGTTTGGGGTTTTTTTGTTATTTGTTTCTTGTTTTTTTTTTCTCTTTAATTTCACTTTTTCTTTCACTTTAAAAAAAAAAAAAAAAAAGGGGTGTTGTAAGAATTAATCTTCCAATGTTGTCAGATATCAGAAAATAAGGGAACATGTGATGAAAATGTAAACACTGCATTGCTGTAACGACCTGTATACCCTTTACAAAAACTTAAATAAAAAAAATTAAAAAAAAAATTCTGCATTTACTCTTCAATGATCACTGCCACCCTCAGAGTTGCATCAAGCTGTTCAATCTAAAATGGCGTGGAAGTCTTGATACAGTGGCAGCTTCCTTATTGAATATACCAGTAACTTTTGAAGCAGTACTGGGTTTTAAAGAAATTGCGTGCTGAATTTTTAATATAGCAGATTTTAATGAAAAGTAAATACATATTCAGCACTACAATAAATAAAGTTGTATTTGGGTTTGACCCATTTTCATATATAGATAAAGAATTTCCCAAGTAAAATTAAATTTGAATTATTTTCCATTCATAGCAAAGTTTCAAATATTGATTATTTTAATAGTCAGTGGGGCCAAATCAATCCCTCTGACCTGCAACGTATGTAAACAAATACCAAGCATTTTAAAACCTTGCATGCATGGACTGACACAATTGGCATGTTTAGCAATAGGTGTGTTTGATATGAACTGCAGCCGACTGTGTCTGACTTGAGGGTCTACCGTGATCTGCTTTTGTCTGCAGGGGTGAAGTAAAAATGCTGCACAGCAAAGTGGGACAGGTTCTGCTTCTCACAGCACCATCTTGGCTTTTTTGGAAGATTATTTGTAAAAACTTTATTAGAAACCTATATAATTACATACACCATCCATCCATCCATCCATCTTCTACCGCTTTTCCGGAGGTCCGGGTCGCGGAGGCAGCAGTTCAAGCAGAGAAGCCCAGACTTCCCTCTCCCCAGCCACCTGCTCCAGCTCTTCAGAGGGGATACCAAGGCGTTCCCAGACCAGCTGGGAGACATAGTCTCTCCACCGAGTCCTGGGTCTGCCCCGGGGTCTCCTCCCAGTGGGACGTGCCTGAAACACCTCAAGTGGGAGGCGTCCAGGAGGCATCCTAATCAGATGCCCATACCACCTCAACTGACTTCTTTCAATGTGGAGGAGCAGCGGTTCTACTCTGAGCCTCTCCCGGATGACTGAGCTCCTCACCCTATCTCTGAGGGTGAGTCCAGCAATCCTACGGAGAAAGCTCATTTCAGCCGCTTGTATCCGCGATCTCGTTCTTTCGGTCATTACCCAAAGCTCGTGACCATAGGTGAGAGTAGGAACGTACATTGACTGATAAATCGACAGCTTTGCCTTAGAACTAAGCTCCCTCTTCACCACAACAGACCGGTACAACGTCCGCATCACTGCAGATGCTGCTCCAATCCGTCTGTCGATCTCTCGCTCCATTCTCCCCTCACTCGTGAACAAGACCCCAAGATACTTAAACTCCTCCACTTGGGGCAGGAGCCTGTCCCCAACCCGGAGAGGACAATCCACCTTTTTCCGGCTGAGGACCATGGACTCGGACTTGGAGGTGCTGATTCTCATCCCAGCCGCTTCACACTTAGCGGCAAACCGTCCCAGCAAGAGCTGTAGGTCATTGCTGGATGAAGCCAACAGGACAACATCATCTGCAAACAACAGAGATGAGATCCTGTGGTCACCAAGCATGACACCCTCCATTCCCTGGCTGCGCCTAGAAATCCTGTCCATAAAAATTATGAACAGGATCGGTGACAAAGGGCAGCCCTGGCGGAGTCCAACTCTCACTGGGAATGACTCCGACCGAGTGTTGGCAATACGAACCAAACTCTCACAACGGTCGTACAGAGACCGAATAGCTCGTAACAACAAGCCCGATACCCCATACTCCCGAAGCACCCCCCACAAAATTCCACGAGGGATGCGGTCAAATGCCTTCTCCAAGTCCACAAAACACATGTAAACTGGTTGGGCAAACTCCCACGAACCCTCGAGAATTCTCGAGAGGGTAAAGAGCTGGTCCGATGTGCCACGGCCAGGACGAAAACCACATTGCTCCTCCTGAATCCGAGGTTCGACCAACGGCCGTACTCTCCTCTCCAGTACCTTGGCATAGACCTTCCCAGGGAGGCTGAGGAGTGTGATCCCTCTAAAGTTGGAGCACACCCTCCGGTCCCCTTTTTTAAAGAGAGGAACCATCACCCCGGTTTGCCATGCCAAAGGCACTGCCCCCGACCTCCACGCAACGTTGCAGAGGCGTGTCAACCATGACAACCCAACAACATCCAGGGCCTTGAGGTACTCGGGGCGAATCTTGTCCACCCCCGGGGCCCGGCCACCAAGGAGATTTTTAACCACCTTGGTGACCTCAGCCCCTGTGATAGGCGAGTCATCCACCTCATCCCCAAACCCTGCTTCCTCTGTGGAAGGCGTATCAGTGGGATTGAGGAGATCCTCGAAGTATTCCTTCCACCCCCCGACAATGTCCCCAGTCGAAGTCAACAGTGTCCCATCCGCACCATACACAGTGTGGACGGGGAGCTGCTTTCCCCTCCTGAGCCGCCGGACAGTTTGCCAGAATCTCTTTGAGGCCGACCGAAAGTCTTGTTCCATAGCCTCACCGAACTCCTCCCATACCCAGGTTTTTGCTTCAGCAACCACCCGAACTGCACTCCGCTTGGCCTGCCGGTACACCTCAGCTGCTTCGGGAGTCCCACAAGCCAACCAAGCTTGATAGGACTCCTTCTTCAGCTTAATGGCCCCCCTCACCACTGGTGTCCACCACTTGGTTCGGGGGTTGCCACCACGAGATGCACCGACCACCTTGCGGCCGCAGCTCTGGGCCGCCGCTTCAACAACAGAGGTGGAGAACATGGCCCATTCAGACTCCATGTCTCCAGACTCCCTCGGAATGTGGTTGAAGTTCTTCCGGAGGTGGGAGTTGAAGACCTCCCGGACAGGGGCCTCAGCCAGATGCTCCCAGCACACCCTCACTATACGTTTGGGTCTACCAGGTCTGAATGGCTTCCTCCCCTGCCATCGGATCCAACTCACCACCAGGTGGTGATCAGTTGACAGCTCTGCACCTCTCTTTACTCGGGTGTCCAAGACATACGGTCGCAGGTCTGATGACACGATAACAAAATCGATCATCGACCTGCGACCTAGGGTGTCCTGGTGCCAGGTGCACATATGGACACCCTTATGCTTGAACATGGTGTTCGTTATGGACAGACTGTGGTTAGCACAAAAGTCCAATAACTGAACACCACTCAGGTTCAGATCGGGCAGGCCGTTCCTCCCAATCACCCCCCTCCAGGTTTCACTGTCGTTGCCCACGTGCGCATTGAAGTCCCCCAGTAGGACAATGGAGTCTCCAAGAGGAGCACCCTCCAGCACCCCAGTCACAGACTCCAAAAAGGGTGGGTACTCTGAAACATCATTTGGTGCATAGGCACAAATGATGGTCAGGACCCGTTTCCCAACCCGAAGGCGCAGGGAAGCAACCCTTTCGTCCACCGGGGAAAACTCCAACATAGAGGCAGCAAGGTGGGGCGATACAAGAATACCCACCCCTGCTCGTTGCCTCTCGCCCGGGGCAACTCCAGAAAAGGCCAAGCTCCAGCCCCTCTCCAGGAGACTGGTTCCGGAACCGGAGCTGTGTGTTGAGGTGAGGCCGACTATATCTAGCCGGTATCTCTCAACCTCGTACACCAGCTCAGGCTCTTTCCCCACCAGAGAGGTGACATTCCACGTACCAAAAGCCAGTTTAGAAAGCTTGGGATCAGCCCGCCAAGGTCTCCGCCTTTGACCGCCACCTGATCCACATAGCACCGGACCCCCATGATCCCTCCTGCAGGTGGTGAGCCCACTGGAGGGCGGACCCGTGTAACTCCTTCGGGCTGAGCCCGTCCGGGTCCCATGGGTGGAAACCCGGCCACCAGACGCTAGCCTTCGAGCCCCTCCCCCAGGCCTGGCTCCAGGGTGGGGCCCCGGTAACCCCATACCGGACGGGGTACACTGAATCCTTGATATACAATTCATGAGAGTCTGTTGGATCGTTCTTAGTCTGGCCCTTCACCCAGGACCAGTTTGTCTTGGGAGACCCTATCAGAGGCAAATTGCCCCGGACAACATAGCTCCTGGGATCACTGGGGCACGCAAACCCCCCCACCACGATAAGGTGACGATCCATGAGGGGGTAATTACGTACACGTATGTAATTACATACACATTACATGCAAAATAAATGAAAGATGTCTATAAAAAAGTCACTGTAAGTCAATAAGTGACCTTTTTAATAGCTGTAAAATGACCAAAAATTATTTTCAACCCATTTATTGAATTGAATAAGCCTTTATTAGTCCCACAACGGGGAAATTCCAGGATTGCAACAGCACAGGGATAGCAACACTCAGAGCAACAATCAGAAGGCAAGAAAAAAAACAAGCAAGCAAGAGCAGCTAATATACATATGTACATATTACTATAAAATATATATATACACACACACACACAGACACACAGTGCAGAGCATTGTAGCTGGATGGAATAAATATATGAATATATGAACACACAGTGCAGAGCATTGTAGCTAGATGGAATAAATATGTAAATATATAAACACCCACAGTACGGAGCATTGCAGCTAGGTGGAATAAATATGCAAGTATATAAACACACACAGTGCGGAGCAATGTAGCTAGATGGAATAATATGTAGATATATAAAAACACAGTGCGGAGCATTGTAGCTAGATGGAATAAATATATAGATATATAAATATAAACACACCCAGTGCTGAGCATTGTAGCTAGATGGAATAAATATGTAAATATATAAACACACACAGTGCAGAGCATTGTTGCTAGGTGGGATGAAACAGCATAACCGTCTATTTAGTTATCCTACATGGTATGATTATGTGCCCATACATATTCTCACCCTCCATAGCGACCGGTATGTTCCTAGTTGTATGCCGGAGAGGACCATTGTGTAAGTCTATTGCATCTTTTGCATTCAAAAAAACTATTAGTTTGTTACGTCTTTTTGCTATCTCTGCGAGCAGCCCTGCTTAGGTTGTACAGTCTGACAGCCGTTGGTAGGAAGGACCTACGAAACCTCTCGGTTGTGCACCTGGGATGATGTAGTCTGCTGCTAAATGAGCTCCTCAGTGCATCCAGTATGTCCTGCATAGGGTGGAACTCGGACTCCAGCAGAGATGACAGTTTAGCCACCGTCCTTCTCTCTCCTATCTCCTCCATCGGATCAAGGCGCTGCCCCAGGACAGAGCTAGCTTTCTTAATCAGTTTGTTCAGTCTCTTCCTATCGGCTGCAGTAATGCCACTGCCCCAGCAGACCACTCCAAAAGTGATGGCTGATGCCACCACCGTGTCATAGAATGACTTCAGCAGCGCCCCTTGTACACCAAAAGACCTGAGTCTCCTCAGCAGGAACAGCCTGCGCTGTCCCTTCTTGTAGAGTGCGTCAGTATTGTGTGACCAGTCTAGTTTATTGTTCAGATGAATACCCAGGTACTTATAGGATGTCACCATCTCGATGTCTGTTCCCTGTATATTTACTGGTGCTGTGAGGGGCTGCCCATGCCTGCGGCAGTCCACCACCAGCTCCTTAGTTTTCCTCGCGTTGATCTGGAGGCAGTTCCGATGGCACCAGTCCACAATCATCATTGTGGACTGGTGCACATCTATCATTTAAAAAAAAATATTCTTGTACTTTATAGATCTGTTGTTCCAAATTATCTGTTTGTGTGGCAAAAAATTATGTTTGTAAATGTGAAACCAACATGTAAGTGCCTGTTTATGGAAATTTGATAACTGAAAAGGAAGATTGTCATAAATGCATTTTAACAAAAAAAATATGCCACCAGTTTTTATTAAAAACTAAATTTGGTATCAAACACCTGAATTTACCTTTGTATTTAACAAAATGTTTAATCAAATCCACCTTAGAAATTATATTAGATGTATGAAAAATACATTAAAGCCTCCTTGGTTACATGCATCACATAAAATGTTTCTTGCCTTTTCAAATGATTTAGATGAGTTCTATTTGTCATCTAAAATTTAATGAAAAATAATCAGTGTTTTAAACAACTGGAACATACCTTTGCTGGATAAAGTAAACGTGACAAGCTTTACATGAAGGTGTTCTGGGATAAATCCATTGTGACTCACATATTACATTTATTTTCTTTGGGGAAGGTTTTTTTTTTTTTTTTTTTTAAGTTGAGAGTTTAAGCCAATCAAGACAGAGTTCTGATATCCCAAGGGTGGATCCAAGCTGGTACAGCCGGTCTGAAACAACTGCAAGATCTGACTTAAGGCGACTTACTCTTGTGAGGTTTTAAGGTCATGTGACATGGTGACGTTTTGCAGCGCCGGCTCAAGTGCGACACAAATTTCTAACCAGCATGCACAACGTCCATACCATAGTACATTGCTTTAAGTCGGGTTTGCCCAGATCTGTATAAAGCCGAACGCACTTATACTTGATACTTATCTATCCCATGCACCCATACCACAAGTACCGAGGCATCAGCACCTATGGTGCTCTCCTCTTTTGCTGTAGCATTCTTTTTTTCCTGTTTATTGTACACCCTCAACTTTAACTATAATGTTAGCAAATGATCAGTTTTAAGAAATTTGCCACTTGCCTGCAATGATAGCTATATTTCACCCAGCAGTTGACAAGTTAATCTGTGATTTTGTACTAGAGGTTACACTAAACTTTTTTGTTAGCTGTCATTTTGACAGACAGGCTTGTAAATTCTGTCATAATCTATTTTTTTTGTCATTTTAATTTACTTTAATGAGATCACCCTCAGTGTAATCTGTCAAATGACAGCTTTCAGAATTTTCAGTCATTGCTGAAAAAAATCTGTCAATGAAGGACAATTTTCAGTTAACACAACCTCTCTTTTGTACATTATAGTAATGTGAAAAAATTAGGACACCCCATTATTTTTTTTATTTTTTTATTTTTCCCTTGCCTTCTGATTGTTGCTCTGAGTGTTGCTATCCCTGTGCTGTTGCAATCCTGGAATTTCCCCGTTGTGGGACTAATAAAGGCTTATCTTATCTTATCTTAAATATTCAGTTCTTTATTAATAAATGTTCACATATCTATGTCTAACCTTGTTTTTATTTTTATTTGCATTTTTTAACATTTATTTTAGCCATTTTAAGTGGGAATGAATGTGGGGGTGTCCTAAAAAAGATGAGGGGGTGTCCTAATTTATTCCTCACTATTTGTTTAGAACTACATTTTACAGAAAATTTGAAAAAAAGTCTTTAATTCATTTTTAATTGTTTAGTTGTATTATGTGAATCTCCCAGTATTTTTAACATTGATATTAAATATCCATATGTTCAAATATGTTTAAAAAAAAACCCACAGGCTTATACAGGGTGTCCTAATTTTTTCACATGATTGTATATTCAGACATGGTGTTTTGTTGTTTACCTTCTTCCTTGGTCACCCCGAGGCAACCCATCAGCTCCTGCAGAGACAGTGCCTTGTCGTTGCTGATGTCGCAGTATTCCACAAATTTCTTAACACACTTCTTTGGCTTGGATTTCTTGCGCAGGAAGCGTTTGAAAGGCTTAATCTCTTTCTTTCCGATGTCCCCGCTGGAGTTTTTGTCCAGTTGGCTGAAGTACCAATGGACAACCCTCTCCTCGAGCGTGTGATTGGGGTCAGGCTCGGTCACCCTGTAAGCCAGGTATTACTTCATTAGATTATCAGCATACAACCCCAATTCTAGTGAAGTTGGAATATTGTGTAAAACATTAATAAAAACAAAATACAATGTTTTAAAAATCCTTTTCAACCTATTCAATTGGATACACTACAAAGACAAGGTGGTGAGCCCACTGGAGGGCGGACCCATGTAACTCCTTCGGGCTGAGCCCGGCCGGGTCCCATGGGTGGAAACCCGGCCACCAGACGCTAGCCTTCGAGCCCCTCCCCCAGGCCTGGCTCCAGGGTGGGGCCCCGGTAACCCCATACCGGGCGGGGTACACTGAATCCTTGATATACAATTCATATATACAATTCATGACGGGGCAAGAAAAGATTGGGAAAGTTGAGGAATGCTCAAAAACACCTTTTTGTAACATTCCACAAGTGAACAGATGAGTGTCATGATTGGGTATAAAAGGAGCATCATCGAAAGAAACAGTTGTTCACAAGCAAGGATGGTGCAAGGTTCATCACTTTGTGAACAACTACGTGGGTAAATAGTCCAACAGTTTAAGAACAACATTTCTCAATGCACAGTTGCAAGGAATTTAGGGATTTCCTCATCTACAATCCATAATAGCATCAAAAGATTCAGAGAATCTGGAGAAATTTCTGCACGTAAGCAAAAAGAGCAAAAACCAACAATGAATGCCCGTAACTTTTGATCCCTCAAGCAGCACTGCATAAAAAAATCAACACAATTCTGTAAAGGATATTACCATGTGGGCTTAGGAACACTTCAGAAGAAGAAGCCATCTCTACTGTCATTCAGTCCATCATGTACAGTAGAATGAAGTTACGTTTCTCCTATCTACAATGTTAATCACATGTAGAATCAGAGGGGTCGCTGCCATGCAAGACGCCGCCACAAACAACATCTCCTTCCCCCATTCTATTATGCTGAGCACCAAGCTAGAAGGCAGGAAGTACCATTTTTATATGGTCTTTGGAATGACCCGGCCGGGACATGAACCCCCAACCTCCCGGTCGTGGGGCAGATGCTCTATCAACTAGGCCACCACTCTGGTGGTGTTAATTGTTGTTGGTTAACACAGTTCATCGCTACAACTGCAAGTGCAAGTTAAAACTCTACCATGCAATCAATGTCACCCAGAAATGCTACCGGTTGCTCTGGGTCCAAGCTCATCTGAGATGGAGTGATGCAAAGTGGAAAAGTGTGCTGTGGTCTGACAAGTCCACATTTAAAATTTGTTTTTGGAAATCATGGATATTGTGTAAAGAGGAAAAGAACCAAACAAATTGTTATCGGCATTAAGTTCAAAAGCCAGCATCTGTGACGCTATGGGGGTGTGTTGGTGCCCATGGCATGGGTAACTTGGACATCTCTGAAGATACCATTAACGCTGAACGGTACATACAGGTTTTGAAGCAACATATGCTGCCATCCACACTCTTTTTCAGGAACATTCCTACTTACAGGTACATCTCAAAAAATTAGAATATCACGAAAAAGTTTAATATTTTTTGTCACTCATTACAGAAAGTGAAACCCATATATTATATAGATTCATTACACAGAGAGTGATATATTTCAAGTGTTTATTTATTTTAATTTTGATGATTATGGCTTGGGCAGCGTGGTGGCGGAGTGGTTAGCACTGTGGCAGCACAGCAACTCACCCTTGGCTGGGGGATCCTGGGTTCGATCCCAGCCCCCGACCGACAGTGATCTGTGTGGAGTTTGCATGTTCTCCCCGTGTCTGCATGGGTTTACTCCGGGATTTCTCCGGTTTCCTCCCACATGCCAAAAACATGCAAGTTAGGTTAACTGGCATCAAAACTGGGGATTCTAAATTGTCCTTAGGTATGACTGTGAGAGTGAATGGTTGTCTGTCTCTCTGTGTTGGCCCTGTGATGGACTGGCGATCTGTCCAGGGTGTACCCTGCCTCTCGCCCAAAGATGCTGGGATAGGCTCCAGCCCCCCGGTGACCCGAAAAGAATGAAGCGGAAGAAGATGGATGGATGATTATGGCTTACAGCCCATGAAAACCCCAAATTCAGTTTTTCAAAAAATTAGAATATTACACAAAATTAATTAAAAAAATAGTTTTTAAATAGAAATGTGGACCGACTGAAAAGTATGTCTATGTACACACTCAATACTTGGTCAGGGCTCCTTTTGGATTAATTACTGTATCAATGTGGCGTGGCATGGAGGTGATCAGCCTGTGGCACTGCTGAGGTGTTATGAAGGTCAGGTTGTTTTGATAGTGACCTTCAGCTTGGCTGCATTATTGGGTCTGGTGTCTCTCATCTTCCTCTTGACAATACTCTGTAGATTCTCTATGGGGTTTAGGTCAGGAGAGTTTGCTGGCCAATCAAACACAGTGATGCCATGGTCATTAAACCAGATTTTGATACTTTTGGCAGTGTGTGTGTGTGTGTGGGGGGGGGGAGGGTCAAGTTTCAGCGAGACGATACCAAGCCACATTCTGCACATGTTATAACAGTGTGACTTCACAGTAGAAGAGTGTGGGCACTACAGTAGATTGGCTTGCCTGCAATCCAGACTTCTCTCCCATTGAAAATGTGTGGTGCATTATGAAGCGCAAAATACACCAACGGAGACCCCGGACTGTTGAGCAACTGAAGTCGTCCATCAAGGAAGAATGGGTAAGAATTCCACCTACAAAGCTTCAACAATTAGTCTCCTCAGCTCCTAAATGCTCACTGAGTGTTGTTAAAAGGAAAGGTGAAAGGTGAACACAGTAGCAAACATGCCTCTGTCCCAGCTTTTTTGGAACAAGTTGCAGGCATCAAATACAAAATGTGTGAATATTTGTAAAAAAAATAAAAACAATAAAATTTATCAGTTTGAACATTAAATATCTTGTCTTTGTAGTGTATTCAATTGAATATAGGTTGAAAAGGATTTTTAAATCATTTTGTTTCTGTTTACATTTTACACATCATAACTTCACCAGAATTGGGCTTGTATAATCATTAATTATCACTGTAAATCTCAATAAACATTGAATTTTCCAAGGACAGTGACAGTCCATGTTGTCGTGAAGTGAATACCTGAACTCACTTATTTGTATAAGTAATGGTAAAATAATCATACCCACTTCTCAATGTCATACCTTGCAGCAGATGCAGGATCTGTGACAGCGTGCACCATGTCTGTCGACAGTGCATCAAGTACACTTGTCAAGAATTCAGTTTTCTTTGCCCCAGGACAGCCTATAAAATGAATAAGACACGTGAGTGTAAAAGCAGGGATTATGCTGTTTTTTGTGAAGGTAAATGTATATGTTAGCAAAGAAGGAAAATTTTCCTCTTGGTTCAAAGCATCACAACAATGTCAAATGTTGCTGTCATGGGTGGCCTAATGATAGCTTAGGGAGGGATGTCACGTAACAGGAGCACTATCTTTAGTCCAGTCCACCATCCCATTCCCACAGGGAAACCCTGTGAAACCTGGCGATGTCATTGTCTTCAACATGGCATATGTGGTCGCATTTGATGGTTGGGACCACCACAATATGTTTTTATGCTTTACTAGGAGGACTTGTTGTTTTCACCCAGCGCAGTAGTTTGATCTATTGCACAACACTGTGGCATTATTGTTTTGCTTCCAGTGTTCCACCAAGGTGGTTGGTCCTGCTGTTTTCCATGGTGGAAACATCCCAGGTGCAGCCTCTCTAAAGCGATATCAAGAGGACCAAATGCAATCCTGTCAGATACACTGACAGTTAAGATTCGGGTGATTCAATTTATGCACCACAACTCAAAACTTGATTGTCGTAGTGTGGTGGAATTTGAAGAGACAGGCAGACAGGTGCTAGACTAAACCAATAAAACACCCACTTTAAACAATGACAAATTATTATGTGAAGAATGATGGGAAAATAATAAAATGAGGGACAACAGAAGTGGAAGGACCCTAATCACAGTAATTGTCAGTTGGGCTCTATAGTTTTAAGAGTGAGGAGAGCAAGTGTTGAAGGCTATGGGACAGATTCCCAGCTCTCCTCTGCTTTCGCCACATTCCGGCTTCCCTGTGTTAATGTGCCTTTGAAGAAAAAGAAATTCTCTGCTGCTCTTTTTATGGCCCAGGCCCGCAGGCCAGATTCTCCTGTGCTGGAGATAATAGCATGCTTTGCACCTCAGCAGGTGGCGACCAGCAACAGTGTAAACATCCAAGCTTCCATTTCGAAACCTTTTGGGGGATTTAGCAGCCTGCACTAAGCCGAAGGTTGAAATAGTCGCATGTCCAAACTGTTTCATGGTCTGCTTTACACGCTAAAGAGATTTGCACTTAAGTTTTAGTTAGCCCTCCTTGGTTCTTGCCTAGTAAAATATTGGACCCACCTGTTAATAGCCAATGTGGAGCCTTGTGGAGTCTCTTGTGGTAAATTAGTCTAGACAGTCACATGATTGTACCCTCACAAAGTAAAGCATTTTTATCTGGTTCTGACTGAAAAGAGATTTGTGGGATGCAGTTGGACTTGTTTGAAGCTTAGTGCTTTTTGTGGAGAGCACCCATCCTTTCCGTAATGCTGCAGGAATCTGAGCATGTCTGCAGTTCGTTCAAATGGGACAAATGGGAAGCCATCAGGTAATGCTTCAGTCCCTTCGTCGTGGCAGTAGAGTTTTTGTGTGTGTGGGGGGGGCGGGGTGCAGGACAGATCAGCTTCTGTCTGTCTGGACACTGTTTAGCTGAGGGGCAGAACACAAATGGGTCTTCTGTCACTGAGAGGAAATTGAGTCTGGCCATTTTCCATTTCATTCAAGGCTGCAGCAGTAAATGCCTGCTGTCTTAGTCCATAATGATTATAATTATGTAATGTCTCAGTTTGACAGATGTTGGGTGGAATCAAGTGGAGAAAAACTTATATGATTTTTGTTGTTGTTGCTGTTGCAAATGGCTGCAAAACCATTCACAGGCCGCCATATATCTGCAGCCTGTAAAAATTTGGCCAGTAAGTGCATGTTTACATGTGTGCGTCTGCGTGTTACTGTCAATAAGAAGCACTGTTTTTCTGTGGAACCACATGGGGCTGAGTCCTGTCAGCACTCACAGCCGCAGCTCCCAATGCCTGCCCCAATGCTGTCCCATGAGTGTGCTGTGGGGAGGGAGCTAGCCAAATACTCAGCTTTCCCTTCCTGCACCTTTCAGAGCAAGTTGCTCCTTTCTTGCGTTTCGCCCCATAAACCTCTCAACACCAGCGCTTCAGCGGCAAATGCGCTACAGCAATGTGAAGGCAACATTTATAATTATACCTGGTTCGTACAGTGACAGTTTGCAGCCGCTGACGCAATTGCTCATAAAGAAAACAACAAAAACTGTGTTTGTTTTAAATATATGTCAGAGTATTTTAAAGCAAGAGACCTCGCTGATAAGGTGCAGGTTCAGGTTAAAGTCTGTGTACACGAGTAAATGTCTGCTTGCGTAAACATACAGTATTTCTCTCAATTCCCTCACTGCATTGGGGTGTCAGTTCTTATGGAGTTATGGAGCTGTCCAAATCCCATGTCCAACTAAATCTTTCTGGGGATCAGAACTAAGGAAGTCTGCACAAGTATACACACATTTATCTGTCACTGTCTATTCCTCTGTTTTATATACAGTAAACTGCACAAAAATCCCTGATGCTTGAGCAAACACAGAATGTCGCTCTGTTGCTAAATGCAGCACCTGCGAGCAGAGAGCACGGCTCTGGCCTGGCAAGCTTTTACATAAACAGTTGTGGATAGGATGGGAACAGTGGTGGCTCTGTTCATGTGCCGCTGGATTATTAACATGTTTACCAAACCACCAAAAAAACTGCAAATTTGCCAGGCACTGTTGAGCTTCACACTATGATTCGGTTGTGGGCAGCAGCTGGGAGCTATAACTCTACTTCATCTGCTGGCTTTGTGACAAACAAGTCAAGCTGTGCAATTTTGTGATTAATGCTCAAGTGAATAAAAGCAAGACTTGTTTAAGATTGTTTAGTGACCATCCATTACATTGGAAGAAGACAATTTAGCACGCACATGTATATGGTAAAATGAAATGAAACACTGAGACTGCAAAGTACCCCTGAGAGCCATGACATTCACCTCAAACAAGTCTTCCAAATTCACTTAACTTCAGTTTATGATTATGGATATTATGTAAATTATAGAATGAAAAGCCTCGTGTCGTTACTGCAAAAGAGTCAGACCTTTATTACAGCCCCAATTCCGGTAAAGTTGGGATGTGTAAAATGTAAATAAAAACAAAATACAATGATTTAAAAATCCTTTTCAACCTATATTCAATTGAATACACTACAAATATAAGATAATTGATGTTCAAACTGATAAACTTTATTGTTTTGGTGCAAATAATCACTCATTTTGAATTTGATTCCTGCAACATGTTCCAAAAAAGCTGGGACATGGGCAAGAAAAGCCTGGGAAAGTTGAGGGATGCTCAGAAAACAGCTTTTTGGAACATTCCACAGGTGAACAGGTGAACTGGAAGCCAGTGAGTGTCATGATTGGGTAAAAAAGGAGCATCCCTGAAAGGAACAGTCATTCACAAGAAAGGATGGTGTGAGGTTCACCACTTTGTAAACGGCTGCATGGGTAAATAATCCAGCAGTTTAAGACCAGCATTTACAACTTCAAGGAATTTAGGGATTTCATTATCTACAGTCCATAATATCAGCAAGATTTAAAGAATCTGGAGACATTTTGGCATGTAAGCGGCAAGGCTGAAAACCAACACTGAATGCTGGTGACCTTCGATCCCTCAGGCTGCACTGCTTTAAAAACCGACAGGATTCTGTAACAGATATTATCATGTGGGCTCAGGAACACTTCAGAAAACCATTGTCAGTTAACAGAGTTTGTCACTACATCTACAAGTGTAAGTTAAAACTCTGCTATGCAGCTCCTCTAAGATGGACTGACGTGAAGTGGAAAAGTGTGCTGTGGTCAGACGAGTCCGCATTTGAAATTGGTTTTGGAAATCATGGACGACGTGTCCTCTGGGCTAAAGAAGAAAAGGAGCATCCAGATTGTTATCAGTGTTAAGTTCAAAAGCCAGCATCTGTGATGGTACAGTATGGGCATGTGTTAGTGCCCGTGGCATGGGTAACTTGCACATCTGTGAAGGCACCAATAATGCTGAACGGTACATAGAGGTTTTGGAGCAACATATGCTGCCATCCAAGCAATGTCTTTTTCAGGGACATTCCAATGTCAAGCCACATTCTGTATGTGTTACAACAGTGTGGCGTCATAGTAAAAGAGTGTGGGTACTAGACTGGCCTGCCTGCAGACCAGACCTGTCTCCCACTGAGAATGTGTGGTGCATTATGAAGCACAAAATACACCAGTGGAGACCCTGGACTGTTGAGCAACTGAAGTTGTACATCAAGCAAGAATGGGACAGAATTCCCCCTACAAAGCTTCAACAGTTAGTGTCCTCAGTTGCAAATGCTTCAAAGGAAAGGTGATGTAACACAGTAGTAAACATGCACCTGTCACAGCTTTTTTGGAACGTGATGCAGGCATCAAATTCAAAATGAGTCAATATTTGCAAAAAAAACAACAATAAAACAAAGTTTATCAGTTTGAACATTAAATATGTTGTCTTTGAAGTGCATTCAATTGAATATAGGTTGAAAACGATTTTAAAATCATTGCATTTTGTTTTTATCTATGTTTTACATAATGTCCCAACTTCACTGGAATTGGGGTTGTATTTTTTGGGGTTAATGTTGTGTCCTGCCGTATAATGTTATCCAGAACCCATCATGAAATGAATAAAACAAGCCCATCATGTTTGTTTCATGAGGCAGTGATGGCTCAGAGGTAACCAGAGCCTCCACTAGAGAAGATTATGCTAAATTCATGGCTACAAATTTTGGGAAAAATGTGCTTCATTGAAGGCAGCTGGAATGTGGCACAAAGGACAAAAACCTTTAAATTCTATTTGAAAAATATGTCTGAGAGACTTCCAGGTATGCAGTCATTAAATTGTGCAATAATGAATCTGCTAAACATAGGTTTTAATGCTAAAATGTTGTTGTTGAAGAAATTATTGACATGTGCTTTTTGATGTTTCCTTTTCTTTTAAAAAGTGCATGGTTGTGTGGCTGGGTGCATCTGTTTTTTTGGATTGGTTTTAAATCAGTATGTGTTATGTGTTTTAAATTACCTGCACAAATGGGCTTCTCATACTTAATAATCATAATTATAAATCACCATAAAATAGTTAGGCATGTTTTATTATCAGACACCTCATATTAGCAAGACAACAAAAAGAAAAAAGTGTTAGCTAAAATAACTCAGGCATTAATGGCATTACTATCATGGTTAAACTTTTATACCAGATAGTTGCAGTCTTGTGGACACACTGAAACAAAACGACAAGTGGGTTGTTTTCTTGGACGGGGGATCCTGGGTTCGATTCCAGCCCCTGTGTGGAGTTTGCATGTTCTCCCTGTGTCTGCGTGGGTTTACTCCGGGATTTCTCCGGTTTCCTCCCATATGCCAAAAACATGCAAGTTAGGTTAATTGGCATCAAAACTGGGGATTCTAAATTGTCCTTAGGTATGACTGTGAGAGTGAATGGTTGTCTGTCTCTCTGTGTTGGCCCTGCGATGGACTGGCGATCTGTCCAGGGTGTACCCTGCCTCTCGCCCAAAGATGCTGGGATAGGCTCCAGCCCCCCCGCGACCCGAAAAGGATGAAGCGGAAGAAGATGGATTGATGGGTTGTTTTTTTTGGGGGGGGGGGGGAGGGGGGTAATGAAAAGACTGATCCTGTCCAAGCTTTCTGTCAGTTCTAAGATCTTGTAGTTGAAACTGGGATGGTCTCACTTCCATCATAGAAAGGAATACAGCCGACAACCTTCCAGCAGAGGGGCACCAATAAACTGGGTTTATTGATGATAGACCTTGAAAAGACTTGCAAACCAAAATGTATGGATGTCAGTTAAAAAGTCAGGTAGTTAACTTTCTTGAAGCTTGTTAAAGTTTTATGAACTCTATTGGAGTTCCCAAGTTAATAGTCATATAAGGACAGTAGCAGCTGTAATGAAGGCAACGATTGCATGTTATAAACAGGTTTTAGATCATCTAAGCAGCCTAATGGCCTTGCAGTAGTATATTTGTGGAATCCTACAAATCCTCCTCTTTGTCCTTCAGTGACAGCAGCCTTTTCCCTTGTCAAGCATGTGATCATTTCTGAAAATAATCCTTTACCTGTAATATTGTAATAAATAAATCAATGAATAAACACTCAAGATTTAATTATACATTTAAAAATCAGGTTTAAAGTAATCTGAAACATTATAGATTATTTGTCTTGAGCACAGCCCATTTGTTAACATCACACAGGCTACAACTTAAACACAAAATACTTAAATAAACACCCAGCTGTGTTTTATCTGCAGCTAAGCCCAACCCGTGATCTAAAGTGTTTTTCCACCCTCATTTTAGTTATCTACACTGTTATCAATCCTAGTATCACTACCTGCTTCTGGCATACTATTATCCATTATCTCTATCTTACCTCCATACTGCTTCTCCTCTGTGCTTTCATCCCTTCAACCTAAATCTCCCATCAGTTGAAGATTAACCCCCATCCATCTCTGCCTTCCTGCTTATTGACCAGCAAAGGGCAGTATCTGGGAATTCTCAACTCTTTATCAAGTGTTGCCTTGACCAACACTGCTAATGATGACGGCATGCACACTTGCACTGTTATCACAGCCTTGGAAGCAAGGCAGCAATGTGAGGCCAACTGGTGAGGAGCTTCGCCATGTGGTTTGAACGAAGAGGAAAAACAGATACTGATTCCAAGTCTTTGCAGACCCACCTTGGAGATGTCTGCTTTTATAGTGGTCCTTAGGTTTGGTTGGGTGAGCCCTTGCATTGCCGTCACATTTTGGTTGTTCATACCTGTGACAGAAAAGGAAAAGTTAAAAAGAAACATTTAAGGCATAACGGGTTAACAGGTTTGTTTATAACACTTAAGATATCCTCATTGTAAAATCAGACAGGGATCCCATGTTTTACAATTTACCCTGTACAGTTAAATCTGAGGGATTTACATAATTGTTTTGTGGCAAACCCAGAGGCTGTGAAATGTATCCAAGAAGAGGGGATTTGGAAGGGAGGCTGGGTGAGAAAGTGAGATAGAAGAAGGGAGCGTGGGACACAAGGGAACTTTCAGAGGCTCACTTGGAGAGGCAGCAGAGCCCCAATTGGTGCTGCACAACTGGGCCAAAAGGCGGTCTTGGAACAAGGAAGAAAATCCACGCTTCCATATGTGCACTAATGTGCTGTCTGGCATTGTGCCTGGAGCCTAGTTAATCTGAGACACAACCATGCTGCTCAGTCCAAATGTACCAGTACCCCATTCTGCCAGCCTATCCTCAGTTTCACAGTTTATTCACACACACACATCACACGTTATCAACAGCATGAATGAATTACAATATGAATTATCAACAGCATGATTAGCAGTATAAAATAGGCTTTTTAATCCTCTAACCTGCTGCTTACCAGACCACTGATAGCTCAGAGTTTTCCCAGGTGAGAGGTTCCCAGTTATTCGTCCAAAGTTGTCAGAGTCAGATTGGCTGAATCAAGCAGCCAGCACCACCCAAGTTGAGCTAAAGGTTCAAAATGACTGTGTTCATCAATAGTAAATGGAAGCTCAAATCAAATGTACAATTTTTGAGCACTTCCGACAGAGAGCTAGCTTCATAGTGGCTTTCATGGAGACATCTATCCTGACTTTGTGGCTTTGTGTAAATGTTCTGGAACATGTTTATGGTCAGAAATCCGATACTGGGAGCAGGTCATTTGATAATTTCTGGCAACTAGAGAAATCAAACTTTGGAAAATTCCTCAAATAAGCTAAGAGACCACCTAGTCATCCTTTGCTATCAGCACTGGAGATGTACAGTATGTATGCTTATATTAAACAAGAATTTTCACAATTTCCTGCTTTCATTTTATTTAGATAGATAGATAGATAGATAGATAGATAGATAGATAGATAGATAGATAGATAGATAGATAGATAGATAGATAGCCTTTATTGTCATTATACAAACAAATGTACAATGAGATTTAAGCATCTCCTTCAGTGCAACATATGTAAAAGAGAAAAATAAAAGCATAAAAACAATAAATTCCTGCAATAAATAATGTATAATGTGTACAATGTATGTAATCTAAGATAAAATAAGTCATATATACAATATAAAAAATAAAAATATTAAAAAGACTGCACAGCATTCTGGACCGTAAATGTCAATTACACAGTGATGTGTTTAGAGGTATACTGAGAGGGTCAGGGAGGGTTGGACTGAGAATTCAGAGCCATGATGGCTTTTGGAAAAAAACTGTTCTTAAGTCTATTTGTCCTGGCTCTGATGCACCTGTAGTGCCTCCCTGAGGGCAGCAGGTCAAACAGGTCAGCTCCAGGGTGGTAGATGTCCTTGATGATGTATTGTGCTCTCCTAAGGCAACAGGCGGTGTAAATGTCTGTCAGGGAGGGGAGAGGGCGGCCGATGATCTTCTGTGCTGCCTTTACTACCCTCTGCAACCTCTCCCTGTCTATCACTGTGCAATTCCCATACCACACTGTAATGCAGTATGTGAGCAGACTCTCAATGGATGAGCGATAGAAGGTCAGCAGCAGGGTGGAGTTGAGGTTGTACTTCCTGAGGACTCTCAGGAAGTGTAGCCGCTGCTGAGCCTTCTTAATAATCGCCGAGATGTTGTCTGTCCAGGAGATGTCAGAGGAGATAAGGACGCCGAGGAACCGGAATGTGTGGACCCTCTCCACACACTCGCCGTTAATGAAGAGGTGGGCTGGGTCGGTATTAGTCCTCCTGAAGTTGACAATGATTTCCTTGGTTTTCTTGGTGTTCAGAGCCAGGTTATTTTCTAAACACCACGTTGCCAACTTCAGGACCTCCCCCCTATAGGCTGTCTCGTCCCCTCCAGAAATGAGTCCAACCACCGTGGTGTCGTCAGCAAACTTCACGATGAGGTTGTTGTTGTAGGCCGGACGACAGTCATAGGTGTAGAGACAGTACAGGAGGGGGCTCAGCACACAGCCCTGTGGGGAGCCAGTACTCAGCATCTGTGTGGAGGAGAAGTAGGAGCCAAGTCTCACAGTCTGGGACTGGTTCGTGAGAAAGTTCTTTATCCAAGCACATGTGGGAGGTGGGAGACCAAGGGTGTTCAGTTTGGTAATGAGAATGTCCGGGATAATTGTATTGAAGGCCGAGCTATAGTCCACGAAGAGCATTCGGACGTAGCTGTGCTGCCGCTCCAAGTGGGACAGCGCAAAATGGAGGGCTACAGCGATGGCATCTTCAGTGGATCGGTTTTCACGATATGCAAACTGGTAAGAATCAAGGTCCGGGGGAAGATGGCTCTTAATGTGCTGAAGAAGCAGTCTCTCGAAGCACTTCATAATTACCGGGGTGAGGGCCACAGGATGGTAATCATTTAGGCTGGTGGTGGGAGACTTCTTTGGTACCGGAATGATTATGGCAGATTTCAGACAGGACGGGATGACTGCCTGGGCCAGGGAGAGGTTGAAAATCCTGGTAAAGATGGAGGTGAGCTGGGAGGCACACGCTCTAAGCACCTTACCAGGAACTCGATCTGGGCCAGCAGTCTTCTTGGGGTTCACAGTCAGGAGCACCCGTCTGACGTCATGCTCAGTGACAGTGAAAGTGGTGGTGCAGGAGCTGGGTGGGGTTGGGGGCAGGGCTGAGGCTGATGAGTGCTGCTGTTGAGTTATTTCAAAGCGAGCAAAGAAGCTATTTAGCTCCTCTGCCAGCGGTGCACTCAGGTTCTCTGATGTTGTAGCACAGCCTCTGTAATTCATGATGTTTTGAATTCCCTGCCACACCTCCCGTATTTCAGATTTTTTTCAAACTCAGTATAGTGGTGGAGTAGCAGATATTGACACTCATATCACAGTCAGCCATTATAATCAGTTTTAGTTTATTTATTCGGACCAATATGCAATACATAGTATAGAAAAAGAAAATGTATAAATTAGTGGTGTTGGCATTATCATGTTAAATGCCCATTAACGCTTTGCCCCCATTAACGGCAACAAATTTTGTGATCGTGGTTAACGGCAGTTAACAGCAGTTAACAGCAGAAAGCACAAACAGTACTTTTTGGCCTAGCGGCTCTCCATACCAAAGCTATTCTGGCCACAGACACTGTGCGCGCCATGCAGGCAATGCTAAATCAAATAAGCTGGATTACTGTAATCACTGAGGCCAGTGAGCTTTCATTGTCTGTGCCTGAGGCAGGTGCACCTCTGTCATGTGTTCCTGATTCCGGTGTACCTTCGCGATCTGTTCCTGAGGCCAGTGCACCTCCATCATGTGTTCCAGAAGGCGATGCGCCTTTGCTGTCTGTTCCTGAGGCCGATGCACCTTCACCGTCTGCTCCTGAGGCCAGTGCACCTGCACCTTCTGTTCCTCAGTCATCAGCTCCGGAGGCCGGGAGCTGATGACTCCCGGCCTCCCAGCACCGGCCTCCCATCGTCTGCTGCTGAGGCCGGTGCACCTCTGTCGTCTACTGCTTCATCGGCCGCCATATCTGTCATCTTGGCTGCAGTTCATCCTGAGGTCTTTGTGGCCAAAGCAGCAGAGCTGCCTGGGTCCTTATCGGCAGTGGAGCGAGAGCTAAAGCAAGTCCTCTTCTTTGTATTTTTAACATCTATAATAGAGAGGTCTTGCCTTGCTCTTGGCGGGGGGAGCCAGTTGCAGCAGCCATCTGCTTCTGGGCTCTCTCTGCTGGGTGCCAATGCTGCTGTATATAGTGACCAGGCTTATGTCTCTTTCTCCCCATCCGAGGTGGCTGTGTAGGGGATGGATTCCCAAGTGCCTGGGTTTGAAGTCCTTTACCTTTTACCGCCTGGGCTAGTTGCAGATCAGCCTGCTTCATCTGGGGTCACCGCTGATCAGCCTCCCTCATCTTGTTTTGCCACTGAACAGCCTGCATCATCTGATCTCGCCACTGGTCAGCCATCATCGTCTGGTTTTGCCGCTGGTCAGCAATTTGCATCTGGGCTTGCCCCTGGCCAGCCGTCTCCATCTGGGCTCGCCGCTGGCCAGCCGTCATTGTCAGGTTTCGTCGCTGGTCAGCAGTCATTGTCTGGTCTTGCCGCTGGTCAGCCATCATCATCGGTGGTCGACGCCCCCTAGCTGCTGTCTCATGAGCTCCACGCTCCAGCTCCTGCTGTCCATGAGGAGCATGCTCCAGCTCCTGAGGTCCTTGAGGAGCACGCTCCAGCTGTTGTAGTCCACAAGGAGCATGCTACAGCTCTTGCGGTCCACAAGGAGCACGCTCCAGCTCCTGCGATCCACAAGGAGCACGCTCCAGCTCCTGCAATCCACAAGGAGCACACTCCAGCTCCTACAGTCCACAAGGAGCACGTTCCCCAGCTGCTGTCTCCAGGGGAGACACATCATGCTGTCTGGTCAGGTGGCCCAGGGACTCTGGGAGGCCACCCGATGCATTGCGCTCTCTGGTCTGGTGGTCCAGAGACTCTGGGAGGCCACCTGATGCATCATGCCCTCTGGTCTGGTGGTCCGGGGACTCTGGGAAGCCACTCGATGCATCATGTTCTCTGGTCTGGTGGTCCGGGGACTCTGGTTGGCCACCTGATGCACCATGCTTTCTGATCTGGGAATCCATGGACTCTGGTCGGTCCCCCGACCCACCTTGCTTTTTGGTCTGTTGATCCAAACCAGTTGCCTTGCTCATATTTAAACCACATGATCCTGTAAACTTCATCTTCAGATACTTATGAAAATACAAATGAATTTGGATGAACATTTCTGGCCTGATAATAACCAAGTACATGACATTTATCCTATTTGCCTTTACCCTTTGGTAGCTTATTAACTAGTTGGGTTGCAATAGTTGTAAAAAAGTTGTTAAAACAATCAGCCACCTTTTCTTTATCAAAACACATTTCATGACCTATATATAAACCAATATTATTAGAACTTCCTGTACGCGCTGGTGACATACCAACACTGTAAAGTTTGTCACATTTTCTTAGGTTCATTTTTATTATCTGAAAGTTTGTTGTTTACCTACTTGGATTTAGCTGTGGTCTTTTTATACTGAACCTTATTGCGTAGCTGAGTGTACACATCATAATAATGATGTTCTCTGGTCTTTTTAAATTTATGAAACATTTTGTCTCTTTAGTCCATTCTGCTCTGTTAGCTCAGACTAATTATCACTCAGTTGCTTTGTGTTACACCTTTTTTTGGTATTTTTACCACTGACAACCACAATATGGTACAGCAATAAAATAGTGAGGCCTTGCCCACCTGGTGGAGGTCCCTGGTATGGGCCGTCCAGTATCCACCAGCACACACCAGCAGTAGCCAGTGGAGGGATGACACTGGACCGGTTTGTAGAGTCCTCCTTGGGCACAGTCTGGCACAAACACAGCATCGTTCTTGTGTTGCCTGGCCTCTTCCTGAGCAGACTGCTGCTCTTGGTCACATGATGCAGCTAGAAGAGGAGTCAGGGGTTATACAGGAATCAGCTACAGCATCAGCAAACTGAACACACACGTGCACGAAACTTACACTTAATGAGCATTCATTCATGTCAGGAGTCAGGAACAACTACAAAGGAAACAGCCATTTTGAACAGTTTTTGGCCAGTAGGATCTACATTGAGCCACAAAATATATTTTAGCCTAAAAGTGTCCCACTATGCGTTTTTGAGTAATTTTGAAATGGCCCAATTTTAGGAAGGCTACTTTAGTTGGGGGACAATAGTACTGCAGTATTTATACTCTGATGTGTTTTGACCAAAGCATGTCACAAACATATCAACAGCACTGCGAATTGTGTCTACATGTGGAAAATTGCATAATAGGAGCACTTTAAATTAATGACTTATCTTAGTTTGCAGTTTTTTTTTTCTTATAAATGTATTATTTTTCTTCTACTTTTGTCAGGCAATTTTGCACCCTTTCTCTCACACCTACTGTATGCAACTTTTTTTTTCTCATAGGTTTGCAATTTTGTAAATTTGTGAGTATTTTTTGTTATACAAGTGTAATTTTTTCTGGTCATTTGTCAACCAGAAACCTTTGCTATGTAAAATTTCAACTTGTTTTTCTCATGGCTTTTCTTTTTTTCCCCCTTTGTCAAAGCCACTGGTTATGGGCAAAGGATGACGCTCTGGAGATGAGGGTTGCAGACCCCTGACACATGCACTCTCCAGACATCACACCAGATAATAACATAATGGTCTGTTTGAAGCATGGAGTCACAATGAACCAGATTTGATTGACATACATAAACCAGTACAACACGCATGCATGCAATAATGCATGCAGCTGCTCAGGCCTTAAACTCTTAGCATGGCTGCAAACCCCTGAAGAGTGGAGAAAGAAAATAGATGGAGGGCGGGTGCTTGGAGACAATGTGTGTGTGTAGACTGGTGTACAGCCCCCCCCCCCCCCCCCCAGTTGCACTGTCACTGTTTACGGACATTAACGGTCTAATGCCTAAGTACAACTCCTTATGCCTTGGGTTAAGTAAATATTTAGACACCCAACTGCCCTCTGTGGATGTGTGTGACAGAGAGAGAAACAGACGAGGCAGTGCAGTGATCACTTGGGCTTTTTGCTTGGGATACTGTAATAAACCAAGGATCTATATGTTTACATGTTCATATTCCCAAGACAAGTGTATCTAGCCCAACTGCGATTCTTCAAAGACCGAAGTGACCTCATGTGAGGAAAAATGGACGGGATCTAATCAGACTTTTCTGGGCAGCAGCTTTATTCTCTGCCGTGAAGCTCTGCAGTTAGATTTCAACATAAAACTGAGCTCTGAAGGCCACAAAGGCTTTTATTGCTCAACTTTTCTCCTCCAAGGTTCAGGGGCGACTACAGGATTATGGATATCCATTTTCTTTGTTTATTTTCATTAGAGATCTTTATCGCACAAAAGAGACCAAATGAAATGCCTCTCAGCTTTCTTAACCAACTCTCTCCGCTCCATTTCCTCCGTATGGACTTTCTATTGTTGGGGTGAGAGTTTTGTTTTCACCCCAGTACCCCAAAGAGCATATGGTAATCAAAACCATCAATGCTGCTTTTCTCTGGCTTTTTATTGGTTGTAAATTATGATAATGGAATTCACACACAAATGTGCACATGCACAGGCGGTTCTCATTTCAACTCCAGGCAAAGAAAATAATTGTTTTATACATAATGCAACATATTTCCCAAAAAAGCACAGAGGCAACTGATAAAAGGGATATGCATGTGTGGGTAAAAAGAGAACAAAGCAGATCAATAGGGGATCCTGTGTTTGTGCCATGTGCTGATAATTACAGAAACTTTGCAATGGGAAAAACCACAGAGATCCTCAAAGCCTGACGCACTCCAACACCAAGATGTATTGGTTTCACAACCCACCATCTGTCCTTAAAAGACAGGAACAGCCTCAAACCACGACTGCTCACACGAGTAGGAAAAAACATGGAGAGCTCTCAGTTGAGGTTTGCAAACACCCGCCTGCCATCATTAAAGAAAAGCCCTTCTTTGAAACTCACATGGTGCTCTGGTTCTATTGTTCTGTCGGCTGCGAACCTGCTCCGTCCACAGAGTAGGGTACTGGGAAATGATGTCTGAAAGAAATCACAAAGGCAGTTTTATTAGCTTGAGTCGAAAACCGCTCACAAATCATCTGAGTCAAACCTGGTTATTCCAAAATTTGCAGACTGTAAAATGCACATCAAGGTTATTGCATCTCAAACTGCAGGGGTGCATGAGGAATAAAAATTGCGTATGACAGTTATGAAAGTTAAGTAGGTTATAATATATCATTATGAGCCATATCAAATAGTCATAATAGCACTAAATAACATATATAAAAGTGGGCTTTGGTTGTTCTGAGCTATTTAGACATTAATGGAAGTGAATGCAAATACCACACTACTATTACGAACTCTATGAATTACTATCAGGGCACACTGAAGAAACTTTGTAAAAATGTTGAAGTGCATGTCTGCAAACACAGGCAAACGAGGAAGATTATGTAATCACAAAGGAGAAACAGAGTGCTTAAGTCTTCATTAAACTAAATCAGATTTTGTGTTGTGATGAGCATGTGTAAAAAATAAATAAATTTGATTGGGAAGACTTTTTTCCTCTCAAATATATCTTCATTCATTTACAATTATTAAAGGTAGCAATGACATTGATTTAGTCAACTGATGCAGTCTATTTTATTAAATTACATTCTATACTACATATACAGGCAGCATTAGCTGTGATTGTTTTGGAGTACTTACGAAATGAGTATGTTTTTATGGTTTTGTTCATATTGTTAATGTATAACATTTACGTTGTATGTGTGAAGAGCTCCTTGAAAATGATATGATGGTTCTTAAAGTTTATTCTTGAGGAAATGTTGATGAAATACTAAACAGCTCTGGAAAAATTTAAGAGACCACAGAGACCACTGCAAAATTGTCACTTTATCTGATTTTACTATTTATACCTATGTGTTTGAGTAAAATCAACAATTTTGTTTTAACCTACTGAGAACAACTCACCCAAATTCCAAGTCAAAATATCGCCATTTATACAACAGTTAGTTTCGACCGACCATTTTGACTGGACAATAGGGATTACAGGAGTTTTTATATTCCACGATAATTGCACTCTAACGCTTCACTGGAAATGTATCACTCTGTTTCAAAAGTGTTCTGGTAACCGTTAATTACTAACAGTAAATTACCGTCAACTCTATCCGTGAGAATTGCAATACTGTGTTGGATACCTTAATTTCCACAGTGAGGTGCTGTTTGAAAAGAATTATACATCCTTGACCTAGAAGTCCCAGCCTTTTGAAAAAAAAAAAAAACTTTAGGTATTTTTCCTGCCCTGGTGGATTTTAGGGCCCTTCTCTGTTGTTAGCTTTGACCAGCCACATACACAGCTCTGCAGCTTTGTCCTGCCAGTGTTAACGGTTCATCAGTTGTGGTATTGGTTGTTGTAGTCATTGTCAGTTCCATTCCATGGTCTGTTACATGGTCTGATCCATCCGTGATGGGTCATCTTGCATCCCCGCTCTCACTGATCATGAGGGGGTATCTTCTTCCTTGAACTTTGTAGCAATGATGGGTGGATCCAAGAACACTAATCAGCAATGGGTCCTGCTGGTATGAGCCGCTAACCCACACCAGCCCCGTTAGGGTCTATTCCCTCCTGTCAGCAGTCTCTCCAGGCCATCATCAGGTCTTTCCCTGATTGTCAGCTGCTCTTTCGCAGCAGTCACTGGGTCACCCCAGAAATCAAGGTTCGATGAAGGGACTAGCTGTTACAATCCCTGCTGTTTGCACCACTTCTGAGTCTGTGGGGAGTTCTTGAGAGATGGCTGCTATGAGGCTTCACCGCCGGGACACATCGTGAGGTGCTATTTGAAAAGAAGCCTTAACTTCATGACCTGGAAGTCCCACCCTTTTGAAAAAAAACTTTATTCAGTTTATTCAGTTTACAAAGTCTGCCCTTATATAAACATCATTAAGCTATTTTACATCTGTTTAAAAAAATAGGCAGTACTAGAACTGGATTTATTGTCTCAATTAATAAACCACAATACCTTTGTGGTGATGGACTCTGTTTCATCTGAGAATGCCAAGAAAAAGTGAGCGAAGTTTGCCAAAGCCAAATCGCTAGCATGCTAACTAGTCACCAGCATTGGCCACTTTTCAATCTCGGCCCTTCTGCGGTACCGACTCAACTGGTAACCGGTGTGTATTATAAACACTGACTTTTGCACTTGATTATATTTAATTTGTTTACGTGTGTGAAATGACAATAGAAGTCTTCATGCTGATTGAGATGTTTAGCAACAGTTACTGGATAATTTAGAAGGGGCTATTTTTTTCTCTGCTGCGCAAAAAAACTGGTTAAACAAACAAATTATAATATTTTGTCCAGTATTGCTGTCATTTAATAAATTGTGCTTGCGGAACTGTTATATAAAAGCAATATTACACTTGAGTTTGTACAGTATCAGTGAATATAGTAACTACGGGTGTGAGACGTCATATGACATATCACGTCAGCAGTTACTGTAGTCATTGATACTGTATGACTTCCAGTGTAATATTGCTTAATTAGAGCACTTACTTTCAGAAAATGACAACTGGCCAAAACAACAAAAAATGATGTTGCTTGTAGATGTGCTTTTAGATCATATAATGTAAAGAAAACAAGTTCATTTTCATTCTTAAACACTACAATACTTAAGTTTTAACATCAAGAACTCAATTCTGCATTTGTGTAATAACTGATTTTTGTTCAGTTTTCATATGTCTTACCATGCTTAAATGATGACCTACTCAGTACATCCTGAAGTAGACTGAAGTATCTTTGTGTTGTAATTCAACAGATACTCAAATTGAATGAATGCCATACAGAAGTAGAAATGCTAATTTAGAAGAGATTTTGCAGTGGTCTCTTCATTTTTTTCCAGAGCTGTACGTTGACAAGGAAGGAGAAGCATCTTCTGGTGACTATTTGACTAATTGGTGGAGTTTGTAAAATTTTCAGGGTTATATTTTGACAAAAAATGGTACAATATCCTTTCAGAATAAGTTAGATAAACTGAATGCAAATTATACTCATGCACTCCTTCTCTTCTGAGTTACAAGGAGTAGAAAATCATCACAATAGTGCAACACAGGAGGGCCAATCTAATATGTGTATATGTGATGAGAGACCATGCATGTGCATGTCTCTTCAGACTACAAAACACAAAAACAAAGAAAAAAGGATGGTAGTACTTGATAATACACCCATGAATTATGGTGTATGTACAAGTAAGTACAATGTAAGTACTGTATCTGTAATTTCCCCACTGTGGGATGAATAAAGGTTTATCTTTTCTTATGAGTATGAATAAGTATGTTGCACTTATGTGTACCTATGTTGTACTTGTACTGTAATGTGGAAGCATACAGCACACGCCCCCATTCTTATAGTACATATGGCATACTTACATGATACTTATGCTGTACTTTCCCTCTACTTATACTTTCATTGTTCTTACGCCATAACTTGTGAGCTGTATCACAAAGTTCTACCAAAAGGATTTAGAAATGAATGTGTCAAAGATTATTAAGGATTTCTTTGCCAAATTATAACCCTTAAAAATGTATTAAGTGTTGAATTATTTCTGTCAAAGGTAGGTCCCATCATAAACATACTGGGTCAGTGAGTGACTCTTCTCATTCTTTATTTCTACAAGGAATGCACCGATTGTCAAATTTTGCACCAATACTGATGTTTAAAATAATAAACTGGTCAATAGCAGATATAGATTGGGTCTTTTCTTGTCATTTGTTCCATCTTTAATGCAAGAGAAACTATTATTAGTTTTATAAAAATGCATTACAAAAAAAACCCCAATCCTGAACTAAAATAATTTAAATCAATTCAGTCCGGGATGAAATCCGACGTTGAAGCTGTAGGCCACTGTTGTCCATTTTAGGACAAAGTCAATGCCACACAACTGCAGCACACCAGATAAATATTGAATAGTGCAGATGAATCTTTTCTTACTTGCCAATTGGCTCATATCAGTCAATGAGGTGAATATTGGCCGATAACAATGAAAAACCAATACACTGGTGCATCTCTATTTACTGCTATTCTGTGGTGGTGTTAGGATGTCAGTGACCACTGTTAAACAGTCTTTAACATCTAAAGAAATAAAATGCCAACTTGTACCTCAGGTGTCATTATAATTTTTGTATCTACATCAAATGGACTATGTGCAGCCTGATGCAAACATGAATAAAAAAGTTTTAATACCAAATCTTTCCCAGTGACTTGGTTTTAAGTCTGTCAATCGGTAGGGCCTCAGCACAATAAAACATTTTTTCTCTGATGAATAGCTCACCTTCTTCATCTACAGGAGGCTGCGGGTCCAACACTACTCCAGTGTCATCTGCATTCAGAATGGAGAATATTTGCAAGGAGACTACAATTACAAGAGTAAGCTAGATTAGAGAACACATAACTGAGTGAGATTTGCACGTTGCCCGGTGAAGAAGAAAGGAAATGAAGAGAGGTAGAGGTGGAGGAATTTACAAAGAAAAGGTGTACACGTGATGAAAACTGGAAAAATGTGATTTCAAACAAGAAAAGAGGGAAATCAGAATTATAGTGGTCACAATCAGATGGTTTCACTTCATGCAACAAGCAAGACTGCTGTGCTATGGGGACAGATTGAGGTCAGTTATAATAAATGATGAGAGAGGAGTTAGGACCAGTTGTGTCTGGTGTCCTACTCCATCCTTCCGCTGAGTGCATTCTGGTTTTGAGAGTTGTGTGAAGGTGAGAGACATGAGGTAGTGCAAAAGCAGTAGCCAAGTCTGCGATGGGCCAATTAACGGTGGGAGAACTGAGTATAGTTGTTTGGCCTCTGTTTGTTTGATTTGCGGTAGAGGAGGAGAGACAAGGATGGAGGGTAAAAACCACGGCCGTAGGTGTGGTTAACCTCAGATTTGGTCACTCCTTCTGGCTGGAAGCTCTGTTGATGTGTGAGTCAGGGGATCTCTAACGGGTGGCTCCACAAACAGGGATTAAGCCTAAATATCTTTTCTTTACCAATGCATTTCCATGGGAAAAAGCAGGACTTCAGGTTTAATGCATGTTTTCTATGTCAGTCATTCATCCTCACCAGAACATTTGGTGGATAAAAACATATGCAGGAAGTGTGAGCGACAGCAGCAGACTGTATATGGTGCTCACTTCAGGCATACTTCAGGCATGGAAATGCCATTTTAAAAAGTATATTTATGATTTGGATTTACGATAAACCGCTAATGACCTATCTTTACTTTGTGGCCTTTTACATGACTGTAACACCTCTTTTAGGCAACTGCCAGGAAACCCCCGTGCCATTTGCGGTCATATGGCATTAGTTTAACTGCTGTTTGTCAGTCGTCGGCAGCATGTGATTGCAGTATGTGAATGAATTTGTTAAGTCAAGCAGCAGAAGCGGGTTTATGGGGAAACATTTGGTGTGAGATTTTGCTTTTATTCTGGAAATAAATGTGCAACAAAGGCTGCTGTGGAATGCTTAGGTACTGATTCTTAAAGACTTCTGCAATCATTGCTATTTTCAGAGCTGGCACACCACAAACCTTCAGTTTATTCTGCCTTTCACCACCCTGTTTACCCAGCCAGTTCAGATTAAACCACAACTAACCCCTCCACTTCTTTTCCTCCTCCACCACCCCGTCTCCTTGGCCCTCAAATTTTGCATTCCCACTTGATCTATGCTTAATGACTTGGCTGCGCTCAGACAGACACTATACCCAAGACTGTTTACAGAGAGAGAGAGGCACAGACGTAAATGTCACATTTACAGAAATAACCCATGACACAAACATAAGTGGACGTACATACACTTTCTTTGTGTCCTGCAAACATGCACACACATATGCAGTCACACAAGGAATTGATCTGAATCGACCCAAATGACACTCTCTTTCAGAGTCCTCAAATCACATCAGTTACACAAATTGTCTTTTAAAAAAGGAGAGAATGATATATACTTTCTGGAGGCAAGTGACAGGAAAAATAGTAGTTCCATAAAGGGAGAAAACAAAGGTAGACCGAATGGTTAAGTGTGAACATTTCCTTGTATCTTCCAACACTGTGACTGAAAAAGAAGGAAGGTTAGGTTAGGTAAGGGAAAATGAGCTTATGATGAGTCAGTGTTTCTTCATTCTGGGTGCTCCTGGCTGCTGGTTGGCACAGATGACAAGCGGCTATGCACTGGAGCTGCTGCTGGTTTTCTACATACTTGTTCCTTGGACTTGTTACAGAGACCCAGATTGTGTTTATATCAGCCTTCAGGCTGCTCACAGTCTTCTTGAATTGACAAAATATTAGAGGCAAGCCTTAACAAGAGAACTGTCTGTCTGATACTGCAAGTGAACAGAAAGACAGACAGATAGAGAAACAAATGAAAACACACATAGAGTACATGCCAGCTTTGATAGGTGCACACTTGCACAAAGAGAAACACAAACGCAAACATGCATTGCTAAGGAGATTTTTTTTTCTTGAAGTAAAATCTCACCTGCTTTACCTGGCTCTCTTGTAGTTGCACGCTCCTGTTTTGATCCTGAAAAGTGACACAATGGTAGATCCCACCATCATTTCATTTACCACAAAAACAACACCGGAATTTTATGCATGTCTTGATTTTTGCTTCAGTTTGCTGCACAAACTGTTCATTTAACAAATTCATTCAACAGCTAGATACTAATTTCATAAATTTCTAACATCTATCTATAAATGCAAGGAATCTCTGTCTCTGTGTGTGTCTGTCTGTGTGTGTGTCTGTTCCTCGCATATCTCTTGAACCATTTGTCAGACTGACCTAAGATTTTATACGTGTTTTGCTGAGGTTACGAGGGTGTGCATTCCTGAGTATGGGGTTGTTCAGTCAAAATATGTAATTTTTATCAATTAAAGTTTAGCCACCGCTTTGTCATCTCATGCCCAGGCTTCTAGAAGTGTGGGCGGGGTTTTGTATTGATTCCATGCTGATTGGATATTATGTGGCATCACAACCAGTCACCACAGTGCTCCATGAACAAAATAAGGAAACGAAAAGCAACAAATTTGACTAGAAAAAGATAATTACCTCCACCAAGGAGGTTATGTTTTCATCGGCGTTGGTTTGTCTGTCTGTCTGTTTGTCTGTTTGTTTGTTAGCAAGATAACTCAAAAAGTTATGGACGGATTTTCATGAAATTTTCAGAGATTGTCAGAAATGGGGTATCCTACAGATGATTACATTTTGGTGGTGATCCAGATCACCGTCCAGAAGAAAACCGTCATTACGGAAAATGCGATTTTCGTGATTAACTACTGAACCACTAATCCTATCATTGTGAATCCAATTGCTAGTCATATGTTTTCATGGTCAAGGAATCTGAAAACGTACACACAAACACTGTATGGGGGGAACTGTGGCGCTTGGCGGAGGTTTGCGCTTTCCGAGTGCTTTTCTAGTACTGAAAATTTAATCCTTAAAAAAATGATAATGAATGATAATGACCATAAAGTTGCCGTGATTGCCTAGGTCTAATGGATAATTCAGCATATGTGGAGAACACAAGGCACACGAGGAGACTGGGAGGAGTGCCAGCGGGGACTCAGGTCTGACAAAGAACACCGGTTTATCCAACACAAGACACGATGGGAGAAGCAGTGGCCTGACCGGGCGGACCACAGTCCTTTGCGGGGAGGCACACCCAGCCTGCCCAGTCAGTGGTAGACGGGAGTCCCGACTGTTGCTTCACCCATGTGGTACCACTGTACTTTGCAGGACTGCGAGTGTCCCCTCCTACGTGAGTATCTTAAAATCAAAAACTTAATAATAATACTGTCATGACTGTGGAGCGGAATGGCCGAAATGACTTAATGACACAAAAATGCCCAAATAACGAAATAAATCATTTTTAGTTAAATGTTTACTGACAAATGGGCGGCACTGATGCAACGGTTGCGGTCAAACAGGTCCTTCTGCTGTATATAATAATGTTGGCTGTTTTGTAGTTAATCCGATTGATTAGTTTTAAAAACCTTTTAATAACAAAATATTGCTAAAGTATAAAATGATGCACTACAATGGGTCTCAAATATTTGTAAACATGTCCTGTTATAGTACTGCATGAGTTTATTGACGATACACAGAAGAAATTCAATATTACAGTTAACTCCATCACTGAACAGTGATACAAACTACAATAATTATAATGATGGCTGAACAACTCCCATTCCCCAAAGTGCAAAATACACTATGATGAATATAAGTGATAAAAGATCACAAATACAGTAAGTGATCTGACAAACAAATAAACAAGGGATCCAAAACAGTCACTAATATTGGATGTCCCATTCGTTTTCAATAATTAGGTATTCTGTAATTAATATTCACACAGTCAAATAAATCTTAGTGCCATTCAGTCCCTTTCATATTTGTCAAAGTCTAACGTGTGATTGCCTACATACAGGCTACACCTCTGTATTCCACTTTCAAACACACTCTACATTTGGGCCTGTAAAGCCTGATTAGGATACCTGTTTCAGACAGGAATACTTGGTTCTACGGGCAATGCACTAGTACTTATCTAAACTATGAGCAAGTACAGTTGGGAATTAAGCTAAAATACTAATCCTGTGGCTATTTCTTTTCTTACTTCTGATACCCTCTCACTACTGAAATAGCAGTGACCCCCAGGGCAGCTCCACAGAGGCACACAGGAGGACATATGGCACTGGTTATTTGATTGTTTGGCAGATGCGAGCCTCCAATAACTTACATTCCTAACAGTTGCACTTTGTTGCTCAACTTGTGGTAGATTTTTCTACTGTGCTTATTTACACTGGTGCCCCGGGCCTTAAGCAACACTCAGACCTCGGGTGGCCCTCAAAGCTTGTGGCTGTCAGCCCCGACGCGGACCGCTTTTCCACAAGATTAAAGATTGCACCCCCTACTAACATGAAATGCTCTACTTTGTTGTGTTTAATTCAATTTATCACCAGTGCTACTCAGACCTACAGAAACCAAATGTCATACATCAAGCTCATTACAAAATAGGATGACAAGAGCAGAGAGCAGTTTATACTTCACAGACATTTTCCCAAAACATGTAAGAAATGGGTTTTACCCACCCTGGCATCGAGGCTTTTTATTGGCCACCGCTGAGCCACTGATGGGTCGGCCGTTGGGGGTTACACACCAGCAGTATCCAGTGTAGCTGTGGCACTGAACCTGCCGTTAAACAGTATGTGGACATTAAATTAGCACACGCTAATCTAGAAATACAATCAGTAAGAATGGCACTTGAAGGAGCAGAGGAATAATTCATTAACATTCAAATCTGTCAGAAGTTTTATTCTCCCAAGAGAGATGAGGCTGTGTTGCAGACTAAGGGCCATATTAAGATGACCAAATCAACAGCACTGATCTCTATACAACCAAGCAACTCTTGTCAATGTTGTTTGCTGTTGCTGTGAGGCGCTTGGGTGCAAGTGGGTATGTATGCATACACAGCACGTCACTCATGTGACATTTGAATGTTTTGTTTTGTAGGACCTTAACTCTTGCACTTTAGCATATCCACTTTGTACAGTTATTGCAAATGTTCTTTGCTCCAGATTTAGCAATATTAGCAGATTTAGCAATATTGCTAAATCTGGCATACTTACATTTGTATTAATGTTCATTAGTATGTAATGTCCCTTTCAAATAAACATTAAACTACTAAACTATAAAAACCCTTAATACCGCATGTCCAATTAGCGAGTAGAGATGAGTGAGGCCACCGGAAGCAGTGCAGCGGTCATCTTACCAGACTCAAAACACAGCTATAAGTACAGTAAATATGAGTCGATCTTGCCTCATTTCTGCCTTTAACTGTCAAAGAAATGATCGGATTTCGAATTGAACGGATTAGAAAGACAGGGTAGTATCTTGTGCATTCGGAGAATCAAAGAAATTGGATTAAGTTTTGTCTGTGTAAGCAGGACTTTTGTGTAGAGCTACTCATCTACTGTCAGTTGGTGTCATGTTATGATGTCTGATGAGCATCATCAATACACACTGCCTATTACTACCACTTCAAATGACTGTGGCAAGCATAGACATATATATCACCAAACCTCACATTCATATTAAAGCATACCAAAGTATGTCTTTTCAAGATTGTCTCTTGTGTATGCAAGTGATTTTTTTTTTGTTTTTCTTTCTTCTTACCGGAGTGGTGGCCTAGTTGATAAAGCATCTGCCCCACGACTGGGAAGATGGAGGTTCAAGTCCCGGCCGGGTCATACCAAAGACCATATAAAAATGGTACTTCCTGCCTTCTAGCTTGGTGCTCAGCATAATAGAATGGGGGAAGGAGACGTTTGTGGCGGCACCTTGCATTTTGTAGATAGGAGAAATGTAATTTCATTCTACTGTACATGATTATCTGTATGGACTGAATGACAATAGTGATGGCTTTTTATATTCATCTGCTTTTTGTAGTGATGCTCATTCATAGAATTGTAATTGTGAGGAAAGCAAGTGAAAACATATGGGGTAGGTCATTTGAGAGCTTCTGTTTCATAGTAATAATAATGACAATAATAATAATAATAATAATAATAATAATAATGTCATGGTCTGCTCTGTGCCTATCACCATCAGTTGCGTGCACACCTGCTCTCCATCAGCACCTGGCCTACTTATAAGATAAGATAAGATAAGATAAGATAAGATAAGCCTTTATTAGTCCCACAATGGGGAAATTCCAGGATTGCAACAGCACAGAGATAGCAACACTCAGAGCAACAATCAGAAGGCAAGAAGAAACAAGAGCAGCGAGTATACATATGTACATATAAACATAAATATATAGACACACAGTGTGGAGCACTGTGTGTGTTATACCGTGCTGCCCAGGCTTCAGTGCAGAGTTATCTCACTATGCTCCAGACGAGCTTCATCTGCCATCCTCAGCCTTCTTGCCAAAGCCTATTGTCGATCCTGTTCCAAGACTGCTGCCACCGAAGTCTGAAGGATCTCTCTAGCAGCTCACGTAAGACCCATCTATTCTACTCATCATCTCTATTAGTCCCCTGTGCACAGGTGGAGCTCCGTGGCGGCGGATTCTCCCCTTCTCGGTGGCGGTGGATTCCTCTCCTTCCCTCCGAGTCTGCACCTCCACCTCCAAGCTAACACACCAGCTGAGCTGTGACGACATCTGCAGACACTGTCCTCCAGGCCGTAGCCGCTGCGCTGAACCTGAGCCTTTCACCATCTCTACATACAGTAAGTCACAGACTGAACTGTCCATCACCTACAGTTTCTGCCACTAACTGTCCCGCTTCTGTGTGTTCCCAGGGTTGCCAGGATGTACGATGTGCCGCTCTGCTTCCTGCTGTTCCTGCTTTCACTTACACACACGCATCCAAATCCTCTTCACGCTAATAAACCTAATTGAATCTGTTCTTGAGTCTGTGTTCGGTCACTGTGTCACAAAACCATGTCAAATAATAACAATTCTATAACTACTATTATTATTAATAATAATAATAAAAATAATTAACTACTACTATTACTACTACTACTACTAATAATAATAATAATTACCTCCGCCAGGAGGGTATGTTTTTGCCGGGGTTTGTCTGTTTGTCTGTTTGTCTGTTGGTTAGCAAGATAACTCAAAAAGTTTTGGACGGATTTCGATGAAACTTTCAGGCGTTGTTGGAAATGGTACAAGGAAGAACTGATTAAATTTTGGGGATGATCCACTTCACCATCCACAAGAAAACCGCCATTACGGAAAATGCCATTTTCGTGAATAACTACTGAACCACTAATCCTATCATTGTCAATCCAATTGCTAGTCATATGTTTTCATGGTCAAGGAATCTGAAAACGTACACACAAACACTGTATGGCGAGAACTGTGGCCGCCATTACGGAAAATGCCATTTTCGTGAATAACCACTGAACCACTAATCCTATCATGATCAATCCAATTGCTAGTCATATGTTTTCGTGGTCAAGGAATCTGAAAACGTACACACAAACACTGTATGGCCGGAACTGTGTCCGCCATTACGGAAAATGTCATTTTCGTGAATAACTACTGAACCACTAATCCTATCATTGTCAATCCAATTGCTAGTCATATGTTTTCGTGGTCAAGGAATCTGAAAACGTACACACAAACACTATATGGGGGGAACTGTGGCGCTTGGAGGAGGTCTGCGTTCTCCGAGTGCTTTTCTAGTTAATAATGCTACTATCCAACCATCCATCTTCTATCACTTTTCCGGAGGTCCGGGTCACAGAGGCAGCAGTTCAAGCAGAGAAGCCCAGACTTCCCTCTCCCTGGCTACCTGCTCCAGCTCTTCAGAGAGGATACCAAGATGTTTCCAGGCCAGCTGGGAGACGTAGGCTTTCCAGCGTGTCCTAGGTCTGACCCGGGGTCTCCTCCCAGTGGGATGTGCCCAAAAATCCTGAAGTGGGAGGCGTCCAGGAGGCATCCTGATCAGATGCCCAAACCACCTCAACTAGCTCCTTTCGATGTGAAGGAGCAGTGGTTCTACTCTGAGCCTCTCCCGAATGACTGACCTCCTCACCCTATCTCTAAGGGTGAGTCCAGCAATCCTACGGAGAAAGCTCATTTCAGCTGCTTGTATCCGCACTCTCATTCTTTCAGTCATTACCCAAAGCTCATGACCATAGGTGAGGATAGGAACGTAGATTGATAGGTATAACGACAGCTTTGCTTTACAACTCAGCTCTCTCTTCACCACAACAGACCGGTACAATGTCCGCATCACTGCAGATGGTGCTCCAATCCGTCTGTCAATCTCTCGCTCCATTCTTCCTTCACTCATGAGTGAGACTTCAAGATACTTAAACTCCTCCACTTGGGGCAGGAGCTTGTCCCCAACCCGAAGAGGACAAGTCACCCTTTTCCTGCTGAGGACCATGGACCCGGACTTGGAGGTGCTGATTCTCATCCCAGCCTCTTCACACTCAGTAATAAATCCATAAAAATTATGAACAGAATTGGTGACAAAGGGAATAATGCTACTACAGTTTCAATACGATGTCCACTTGTTAATTTGAAGGATGCATTTTGAACATGTTCACAATATGAATTTACAATACAATCTCATTTTACTTAAGTGACATTCTGACATTACTGTCAACATGGTCAAAACCACAATTATGAAAGGGTTGAACTGACACTGCTTCAAATTCAACAGAACCTCTCCAAAAGTCAATTAAAGAGCACTTGCAGGTGAAAATATTTCCCGCATCCCTTTGCTGTTCGTACAATTGTACACCGCACACCAGGGGATTTTTCCCGTAGAGTTCTAGAAAAGGACTAAAATAAAACTTGATTCAACGCTAATGCCATTCTAACAAACTTCAGAGTTGGATCTGGTAAGATGGCCGCTACAGAACTTCCGTTGACCTCACCTTCTAGCAGTCTATGCAGTGTCCTGTTTTTTTTTTTTTAGAGAGATCAGTATTCAACAGTATATTGTCTAAGGCACAGAGCACATTTATGGGTGTGTCCAAGTCCATTTCTCTAATACAGCAGTACAAAAATGAATTTTTCACCAGGCGGAAAGTGCCAAGAGACTGTCCGAAGGCTTTTAATTACTATATGTAATGGAGGAGGACAAGCTGCAACAGAGCGACATCGGCGGGGTCTGGAGAAACCTTAAAACCATTTCTGGGCTCTAGAATACCTCCCCCCAGGCCACGGGGGGCAGGGAGTGGGCGAACAATCTGAACCTGTTTTTTAATAGGTTTGACCAATTGCCCTCCCCCCCGACTGCACAACAACCACTGCTGCCTCTAAAGTCATCGAGACCTGCTGTCCACACCCCACTCCACCAACACCCCCCACTCCCAGCACACAGCCCCCCAACCTGACCCTCACTAAGACCCAGGTGAGGACGGAGCTGAGGAAGATCAAGGCGAGGAAGGCCTCGGGACCGGACGGCATCAGCGCGAAGCTCCTCAAGTCCTGTGCAGACCAGCTGTGTGGGACTGTGGAGCATATCTTCAACCTGAGCCTGAAGCTGGGGAGGGTACCACAGTTGTGGAAAACATCTTGTGTGGTACCTGTACCAAAGACTTAACACCCCAAATATCTGAACAGCTACAGACCAGTGGCCCTGACGTCTCACATGATGAAGACCCTGGAGAGACTGCTCCTTGCTCACCTCCGCCCCCTGGTGGGATCAGCGATAGATCCACTCCAGTTCGCCTACCAGCATGGCATTGGGGTGGAGGACGCAGTAATCTTCCTCCTTCACCGTTCTCTGTCCCACCTGGAGAAGCCCAAGAATGCGGTGAGGATCATGTTCTTTGACTTCTCCAGTGCTTTCAACACCATTCAACCGATGATCCTGAAGGACAAGCTGCTGTGCGCAGGGGTGGACCAGCACCTGTCATCTTGGATCCTGGACTACCTCACTAACCGGCCACAGTTTGTGAGAACCCGAGATTGTGTGTCTGACACGATCATCGGTAGCACGGGGGCCCCCCAGGGAACGGTTTTGGCTTCCTTCCTGTTCACCCTTTATACTGCGGACTTCTCACACAACACAACACACTGCCATCTACAGAAGTTCTCTGACGACTCTGCGATCGTCGGCCCCATCTCCAACGGAAATGAAGCTGAGTACAGAGGATTTATCCAGGACTTCATGGACTGGTGCCATCGGAACTGCCTCCAGATCAACGCGAGGAAAACTAAGGAGCTGGTGGTGGACTGCCGCAGGCAAGGACAACCCCTCACAGCACCAGTAAATATACAGGGAACAGACATTGAGATGGTGACATCCTACAAGTACCTTGGTGTTCATCTGAACAATAAACTAGACTGGTCACACAATACCGACGCACTCTACAAGAAGGGACAGCGCAGGCTGTTCCTACTGAGGAGGCTCAGGTCTTTTGGTGTACAAGGGGCGCTGCTGAAGACATTCTACGACACAGTGGTGGCATCAGCCATCACTTTTGGAGTGGTCTCCTGGGGCAGTGGCGTTACAGCAGCCGATAGGAAGAGACTGAACAAACTGATCAAGAAAGCTAGATCTCTCCTGGGGAAATGCCTTGACCCAGTGGAGGAGATAGGAGAGAGAAGGATGGTGGCTAAACTGTCATCTCTGCTGGAGTCCAAGTCCCACCCTATGCAGGACATATCGAACGCACTGAGGAGCTCATTTAGCAGTAGACTACATCCTCCTAGGTGCAACAGACTTACACAAATGGTCCCCTCAGTATACAACTAGGACAATATCAGTCGCTACAGAGGGTAACAATATGTATGGGTACATATTCATACTATGTAGGATAACTAAGTAGACGGTTATGCTGTTTATTCCATCTTGCTACAATGCTCCGCACTTTGTGTATTTATACTGTATTATAATATTACAATATACACATAAATATTTATATTTTTATCTGTATGGATTTGGGCTTGGACATCTCACCCTACACTCTATGTGGTCTTTAAAAGCCCTGAGCAAAAACTTCCAAATTAAGGCAAACATGGCTGTTAAGCAAAAATCACAATATGGCAGAGGATATACAGTTAAAGTTCTGTTAGTTCTGCTACTTCTGGCAGGAGATATTCACCTTAACCCTGGACCTGCCACTATTAAACAGCAGACCACTGGGTTAGCACAAAACCGAGCTGTACAAAAGCAAAAACAACATTTATTTTTCCAAACTGTTAATCATGCACGAGTTCTTTGGGACACCAAGGCTAAACCAAAGGGGATCCTCGGCGGTCATTTAAACATACGGAGCATAATCCCCAAAAGAGATGAGATTTCGGTGTTGCTGTTGGACTCAAATCTGGACTACCTTTGTCTCTCAGAAAGCTGGCTACACAGTAACATAGACACTAATATGATCGATATTGTGGGCTACCAGTGTTTTAGAAAAGACAGGCAGGTAGGGAGGGGAGGAGGTGTTTTAATTTACATCAAAGAGAAATATAAATGTCAACTGGTTGATTTGAATACTTCACTTGAATGTTTAGCTGTTAATGTATGTCTCTCTCCGGTAATGAATTTCAACATTGCAGTAGTGTACAACCCACCGTCACACAACTCTTCCTTTTATAATGAATTAAGTGATCTGGTTAAACAACTTGAGAAGAACAGAGAAACAATAATTCATGGTGACTTTAATATCAACTGGTCTGATAAAAAAGACAAACAAAAACTGAAAAGCCTCATGACTAAATTTAATTACCAGCAAATCATCAAAGGACCCACCAGGATAACCAAACAATCCAGAACACTTATTGACATGGTATTTACT
This sequence comes from Pholidichthys leucotaenia, assembly GCA_020510985.1. Taxonomy (NCBI): domain Eukaryota; kingdom Metazoa; phylum Chordata; class Actinopteri; order Cichliformes; family Pholidichthyidae; genus Pholidichthys; species Pholidichthys leucotaenia. Next base: position 287,798,686 of record CM035841.1, read on the forward strand.
AATAAACCAGAACGAATAACCAGAACCTATAAGCTTGTAACTGGTCTCTCAGATCATAACATGGTTCTTGCTGTCAGGAAACTTACTAAAAAGCGACTACAGTATTTTGGGGGAGTCGATATTGACAAATCAAATTTTATTATCCCCAAATCAAAAAATGAGGAGTTTGAACATTACTTAGAGAATCAAAATTGGGAGCAGCTCATGGCAACATGTGAAGTAGATGATTGTTGTAATTTTATAACTGCAACAATCACAAAGTCTATAGAAAAATTTTCAAAGCAAATTAAAAGTAGACAACAGAAGATTAGCCTACCATGGTTAAATAATGAAATAAGAAAACTTATGAAGAGGCGAGACTATGCACTGAAAACATCACTAACCTCCAAACTACAAAATGATCACCTTGTGTACAAAAGTTTAAGAAATAAAGTGGTACATGAGCTGCGAAAATCAAAAATATCTTATTACAATAAACTGATAGATCATGCAAAGGGTAACAACAGTTCCCTATGGAGGCATTTAAATAACTTAACTAATAAAAAAAACGATCAGAAGGGGGTAAAGGAACTTAGAATCAATGGCAAGACCGTCAGTGACAAGGCTACTTTGGCAAATGAATTTAATTCACACTTTGTGGGCTCTGTGGAAGACTTAACAAAAATTTTTGTGCTGCCAAATGTGCTCAACAACACAAATTCCATACTTCCAACAGATACTTTTCACATCGATGAGGTAAATGAGAAGTTAATTGCTGGTATTGTTAAAACACTGTCAAACTCAAAAACTAATGATATCTACAATATGAGCACCTCCTTTCTCAAAATGCACAGCAAAATATTAATCAAACCACTGACTCATCTCATTAATCTCTCCATTAGGTCAAGTACATTTCCATCTGGCTGGAAAAAAGCTGTCGTCATACCAGTTCATAAATCAGGCAGTAAAGACGATATATGCAATTACCGCCCAATCTCTATCTTACCAGTCCTATCTAAGGTTCTTGAAAAAGTTGTAGCTACACAGCTGATAGACTACTTACAAGACAGTCAACTTCTTCATCCACATCAATTTGGTTTTAGACCAGGATACTCAACAGAAACAGCAAATTGTTGCCTTATTGAAAACGTCAAACAGTCCTTGGACAGGGGTAATGTGGTAGGAGCTGTTTTTCTAGATCTCAAAAAGGCTTTCGATACTGTAAACCACAGTTTGCTTTTATCCAAAATGGTATCTTTTAACTTCTCCCCAAATACATTAGAATGGTTTGCATCTTATCTCCAGAATAGAGAACAGTGTGTAAAAGTTCACCAGGATAAATCCTCATTTTTAAACAACCGCATGGGTATCCCACAAGGGTCCATTCTTGGTCCTTTACTTTTCAGCATTTTTATTAATGACTTGCCGTTACACTGCTCAGCTGCAACATGCCAACTTTATGCAGATGATGCAGTTATTTACACAGCTGCCAAGACTCCAGCACAGGCTGCAGATGTACTGTCTACAAGTATGGTTGATGTCCAAGAGTGGCTCCTCAAGAACCATCTATTGCTGAACCTTCAGAAAACAGTCTCAATGTGCTTTTCAATCAAAAAATGTAACCTGCAACATTTTAAAGTTAATATACATGATCATGACATCAGTTTAGCTACAGAATTCAAATACCTTGGCATTGTACTAGATCCTCAACTCAAATTTAATCTTCATATAAAGAAAATTTCAAAAACAGTAAAAAAAAATCTGAACTGCTTTAAATTAATTAGATATTACATACCTTACGAAGCAGCTGCACTGTATATGCATTCTATGGTTTTTTCTCATATATCATACTGTTTGACAGTCTGGGCTCAAGCAGCCCCTTCCACAATAAGACATATAGGTTCATTATATAATCAAACCCTAAAAATCTTGGACAAAAAGCCCATTAGGTGGCATCACTGTAATGTTTTAAAAAAATACAACCTATTGAGTTTTGAGAGCTTCATTGACCTCTGTCTTCTGAAATTAACGTTCAAATGTTTCCATAAATCAGCACCCGAGCCACTTGCTGGTTTCGTCCAAAGACAGGACAGCAGCAGAGCCACCAGGAGTTCTGTTAACAATAACTGTAAAATATTCCACCGCAGAACCACATTTGGACAAACAGCTTTCTCTATAAAGGGCAGTCACATCTGGAACACAATGCAAATGAAATTAAAATAATAACGGACTTTAAAACATTCACTAAAAATGTTAAAAACTGGCTGAAAAATAAACAAGAATGTACTCATGTATGAATTATTTGTCTGCAAAGTGAGAGTGAATGAAGGGAAGGAATAAATGTGTTTGTTTATAGTGAGTGACGGAGGGAGGAAGGCCTGAAATAGGCAAATGTGAGTTATGTTATATGTGTTAAATGTGAGTCAGGCTGTTATATTTGTGTATTTATAATATTTATAATATTTATGTTAAATGTGAGTCAGGCTGTTATATTTGTGTATTTATAATATTTATAATATTTATAATTGTGTATTTATAATTTTTCTGCATTGATGTATGTGGTTATTGTGTATATTTTTTATCTTGATTCTTTTTTCTAAAGCCCATCCAGGGACAAGAGTTGCAAATTAGCTAATAGCTATACACTCTATGTGCAACACATCAGATTGATTGTCTTTGATTAATTGTCTATGTTTATTGCACTGTCCCTGTCAAATAAACTAATCTACTACTACTATATTTATGTGTACGTATGTATATCCACTGCTCTTATTTATATTTTTCGTATCTTCTTAATTATTGCTCTGAGTGTTGCTATCCCTGTGCTGTTGCAATCCTGGAATTTCCCCATTGTGGGACTAATAAAGGCTTATCTTATCTTATCTTATCTTATCTTATCTTATCTATCTTATGTTTTGGGCATAACATGCAGTAAACCAATTGTTGTCTTTGCTCTCATTTCCTTTTATAAACACTGGCACAAGATCAAAAGCATAATACTAATATGATGCAGTTTAAATGTATAGACAAATCTGTTTTCCTTTGGGGACAATACAGGCTAGTTCACAAAGTGAAAATGCATTTAATGACCCTCCATACCACTGGTCAAATTTACTAAGATCCCAAATAGTAGGTACTAACTGGAAAATCGTGTGTTTAGTGGGCATTATATAGGTGCTTTACTGAGAAAAGAAAAACAAAACAGGTTTAACCACAGGTGCAAACATGAGGAGGGATTTCCCGTGTACCACTTCATATTTTTGCCTTGAAAATTTAAAAACTGACTCAAACACAAGAGAAAATTATACTCAGGGGAATTCATGTTGTTAGTGGAACTGACAAATATTCATGAATGAAAATGAGTTATCCCCTGCTACTACGCATCACTCTTTCTCTCAAGGGGGTTCAGGTTCATTCTCTGCCAAGCACAGTTGTGTAGGTTATAGACTCATGTAAAAGAGGCCTTAAATAACACAGTGTAATTTATTTTGTTTAATAATTAAAGTAAACATCAGCCCAAATTTTACTGTGGGACGTTGCAGCCCTTAATGATGGAAGTGAAAGACAAAGTCAAATTATTAACAGACAAGGTGTGGTGTCACTGTTCAACACAAAGCAGATTCATGTGACACCGGAGACGCACCGGCTGTCCTCCCTGATCTGTGATCTTGGCCCAAACATTAATATTCCCTCTGCTGAGTGCAAATTATTGCATTTTAACTAAAAAAGAAATAGCCTACTGTCGGAATATCTGGATGAGGTCAAATATATCCTGCTTGGAGGAGGCTACACATTGATTTTGAATTATCCTGTTAAATTACAGCATTTTTTCCTCATTTTCCTAACAAAACATAAAGGAAATAAAGGTGGCTCAAGACTTTAGCACAGGTTTGTATGTAGATTTTTTTACCTCACTGTATGTGCCGTCAGGGTTGCACACAGGCACAAAGACCTGTGGGTAGAGCTTCTTGGCCTGTTGCTCAGTGTATTTCTTCTCTGCTACACATCGGGATGCATCTGAGGATCATCACAAATCACCAGAATCATTACACATCACAGGTTCCCATGTTCCAACCCACAGTTCACCTACTTTTATACACTGCATGACTATACAGGTGACTTATTTAAAGAGGCAAAAGAATCTCAGAATGAAAAGAAAATGCTTGGAGTGACGGGGAAACAATTCAGGACATTTCGGAAGTGGCAGATACTTGTGTGGCTGGGAATGAAACCAACACCCCCAGTCTTAATTAGGGGTAAGTCAGACAAGCCTGCACAGTGCCTGATGGTAAAGCCATTACTGAGTGAGGCGGCTCGGACTGCTCTTGAAGAACATTCCAGTCTCCCAAGAAAAAGGGCTGATGCATGGGGAAAACCTGACCTCTTCCTAATGTCTGCCTCACTCTCCTCCTAAACCTTGACTGTCTGCTAAGTTCAGCTGTCCCATCAAAGTCCGCCACTTTTCACCTATGTGCACCTTAAGTCTTCACATCTCAGTCAGAAGCATGGCTATTATTGTCATTCCACTAGCCACAGATGTGCAAACTCTCAGGAAATTTTGCAGAAGGATGATCTTGATCGTAACTTTGTGTGACACTTTAGCTGCTGCAGTTTCTGGTTGGCTGGCAAGTGTGAATCACATTAAAACAATGACTCATGCTAAGTTTAAAAACATTCATCAGTTTGGTCAGCAGGCTGTATGATGCCAGGATGGCTTACAGAAGATTGTTCTTTCAATGCAAGCAGGGGAATATGCTTTGGTGCAGGGATTCGGCAATGTCATGATCCTGAGCATGGTGGATGCTGGGCTCAGTTTCCAGCTTTGAGTTTTGTCTTGTCCTGTTTATTTATTGTGTCATTTTGTATCTTTAGTATTGTTTACTTCTTGGGGTTGTGTTGTCTTATTTTTGTATCATTATGGTTTCCGGTTTGTGTTTTATTTTGACATGCTGTGCAGCTTCTGGCTGTAGAACTGGTTCGCGGGCTGCGCAGCTGTCGTTCATTGTGTTACTTTCTCCACTCATGTATCCACACCTGTCATACATTATGAAACAGTATTTAAGGGCACGATAACCTTTCCCCGTTGTCGTGTCCTACTGGTTCATTCCTCAGTTATTGCCTATCTTATAAATATTGAGTGTGCTTTGGGTAGTCGTTGAAGTGATCATCAAGCTCCGACCAGGTAATTTGTCCTTTCCCTTAATTTCCCCAGCTGTGAGCCCCACTTCTCTTTGGGTGTGCTACAGCTGTTATTGTCTCTGTTTCCCCAGCGTCCCCGAGCGCCTCAGCTGTATTTTGCCCTGGTTGTTCTGCCTCCCCCTCGTCATGAGCTCCACTCTCCTCCGGCGCCTTCCGTCATTATATGTAAGTTAGTGTTTCGTGTTTTGTCCGTCTTTATGTTAATAAATGTGCAAAACCACAGTGAGCGCTTGGTGTCCTTTAACCTGTTGCACTCCGGTGTACCGCGGGCGGACACGTCTCTGCGTCCTAGAGCGCATGAGGGCGCTGCATCCTAGAGCGCACTGAAAAAAAAAGCTGCATTTCCGTTCTTCCACTACAGACACAGCCGCGAACAGAAAGCCAAAGGAGTGCTTTGATTGGTTTAGATGTGATTGACCTCTCATTCGACTAATAAGAGCCTTGAATTGGGTTTCTGAAACCTTGAAGAACCAATGACTGAAAACCTAGCAAGAAGGACCCGCCTACCAACGGCTGCGAATACAGCCAGCCAATTGAAGCACAGAAGTTCGAAAGCTGTTTTGTGTAAGGCTGGGTGACACACAGGCGTTCGCCAGTCTTTTTTTCTTACTACTGTTATTTGTTTTGAAAAATCGTTCGCCAAAACCGCAATCATGGAAGCGCAAAACCGCAATAATGGAATTATGGTTTGACCAGGTCGCGTGACCAGAACCACGAGTCCGTAACAAGCGGACCAGCTTCATGTTCGTCTGACAATGAGGAAGAGAAGTTCGCCAGCGACTTTGCTGTTGTGGACAGGTAAGTGTTATAAGCTAATTTATTCTTTATCCCTGAAAATTGTAATCCAAATGACTTTTGACCGATCGGTAAATTACAACTATGCGTTATCGCAACATGACGCTCCGGTCCGGGTCCATCATGTTGTGAACGCCCCCCCCCCCCCCCGCTACTCTTCTGTAGCGGATTGCAGATATATTGCAGATATTTTAGTCCAACTGTGCGTAGTACACCGCGGCGCACCGTGACCGCGGCGCACCGGGCGATGTCCATCCTCTGTAGCGGGGGGTGGGGGTGGGTGGGAGTTGTTATCTTCTACATTACAAATATTTTAGTATAATTTTTAGAGCACTGTAGGTTATTTTTTCTTGTAAAAAAAAAAAAGCCACACATTTTTTACATGGCATGCTTCTTTATGTGTGGGGGCTTGTTTGTTCATTCATTCATTCATGAATGAATAAACAACCCCCCGCACACACACACACACACACACACAGCCCTTCACCTTTCATTAGAGCCCAAGATGAAGCTTCTATATTGAATCATTCAAAAGTTACAGACGTTTTTCCAAACTGTGCCATTTGGCACAATTTGGCACAGTTCATAAATGCCTGGGAACAACCTAAGAAAAAAGCTGTGTAATATATTCATTTTTTGAAGTATTGTTACAAAATTTTGACCTCAGCTGGATAACACTTGGTTCTACATTTCTGTTGCTTTTCCAGCCAGTATCTGAAGCTGTGTGTTATTTGCAAGCATTTGTATCCAAAAAAACACCCAGGCGAAATTTATTTTCTTCAAGTTCAGTATGTTTAGATGACTGTTACTCAGTGGCAGGAGCACTTAGAGAAATTATGACTGTTTTGCCAAAAAATTCAAAGTGTTTTCTTTTAAATGAGACCAACGCCATGAAGATGCTGCAAAGGGTTGAAGAACAGCTTTTGATTTACTTTGAGTACGTTATTTTTTGGCGTTTTTAGGGAAATTGACCAGAGTGCAAGGGGTTAATAGCCCTTAAAAAGGACCCTTTATGACAGAAGGACATGACCCGGGTGTTGACACTAGCTACTGTGCGTTTCTGCTTTTTTTTCCTCCTCTCTTTTGTGTTCTCCCATTTTTTAGTAGGGTTTTTTTGGCATGGCTGGCCGCACGGACTATGGGAGTGTTGGAATGAATGAGGAGGAGTGTTGGGCAACTGGACTACTGGAGGACATACATAGTGTCAGACGTTAATCTAACCCACACTCCTGAGGAGGAGCTGCAGGTGTGGGATAGCACGGCACAGGTGATTGAGGCTTTCCCTAGCCAGTGGAGCTATCCAGAACTGGCAGACCTCCTCACCTCTGTTTTCCACGCTCAACACCGGCTCCACGGGCTGGGGGAAGCTTCTTCGCCAGTGGAACCATGTGCTGAGGAGAAGGCGATCCTGGGGATGGAAGCCCCGAGTCCAGAGCCATCATCCAGCTGCAGTCCCATCTCTCCCCATCAAACAGTGTCCCGCAGCCTGCCGGATTTGGCAGGCAGCCCTCAGGCCTTCGGATGGGCCCAGCGCGGAGGAGCTGGAGGAGCACCAATGAGTTTTGGTGGCGGAGATGGAGATCCTTCTGGAATGTAAACTGTGGGTCCATCCAGAGCTCATGCCGCTGCTGGAGGGAGGTTCATCGGGGATAGCAGAGACAGTGCCGCTAAGCCAGCATTTCCAGACTCTGGTGCATCATCAGTCCACATCTCCTTACCCGTAGATCTCTGCCATTCCTGGGACAGCAATTACAGACATCATCGCACCCCAGGAAATAAGGCAAGTGTGAGGTGGTGAGGCTCAGCTTCAGCAGCCCCCTTCAGCTGAGTCCTCACTGCCTGCTGCTGTCACCAGTCTCTCACTCATCCCTCCTGTGTCCCCTCCCGCCTTCCCCGAGGGTCAGTCAGTCCTAGGGCGGAGCCACCTGATGACGGAGGAGCCTGTGGTCCTGGTGGCCTCTATGCTAGCCCCGCAGCCACGTACTGGATAGGAGAGGGGCGGTCCTGAATCCTTGGAGCCTGAGCCAACAGAGGAGTGTTCCCTGGTTCCAGCTGCCTGGGACTCAGTGTCTGGGACAGGGCAATCTCCAGCTGCAGCCCTTACGCCGGGAGGCCCACCGGTGTTGGTTGCCATGCCCGGAGGTCTGAGGGCTGCATCCACCACCATGCCTGCTGCCGGGTTCGTCGTAGAGGAGTCATCAGAGTCCTGGATGGGGGTGGAGCTCGAGTCCAGACAAGTACTCGGTTCTGTTTTAACACCCATAGATCCTGAGAATTCTTGTCTGGCTCAGGGTGAGGAGAATCAGTTGCAGATGCCCTCCGTTCCTGAGGTCTCCTCACTGGGTTCCACTGGTGCCAGTGATTTTTCTCCAGTGATTTTCCCCTCTTCTTCTCCTGAGGTGCCAGTCTTGAGAATGGATGCCCAGATGGATAGAGCCGAGACATCCCAGCCTGGATCGCCGGAGTCCTGGACGGCGGTGGGTTTCGAGCTCAGGCAAGTTCTCTTCTTGGTTTTCGCTTTATCTGTCTTAGAGAGATCTTGCCTGGCTCTTGGTGGGGAAGGCCAAGTGCTGCACATGAGCTCTCCTCGCCGGACTCCACTGCTGTCAGTGACTCTGACCCAGTGTCTGTGTCCTCTGTGTCTGAGCCCTCTCCTAAGGTCACCGTGGGTCATCTATCCTCATCTGGGCCCAATGCGGGTCCTCTACCATCACCTGGAGTCTCTGTAGGTCTTTCCTCTCCACCAGAGGTCTCCATGGGTTCGTCCATTCTGCCCTCGTCTGGCTCCCCGCTGATAGACCATCTCCTTGGCCGGATGTTCTCATGGGTCAGCCATTTCCTCTCATCGGGGTTCCTCACGGGTCCACCACCATCTCTGGAGATTGTCGTAGATGCTATGCCTCCATCTGAGGACACCGCAGGTGCTATGCCTCAGTCCGAGGCCACCGCCGGTGCTATGACCCAGTCTGAGGCCACCGTGGGTGCTATGCCCCAGTCCGGGGCCACCGTGATTGTTATGCCCCAGCCTGGGGCCGCCGTCAGTGCTGCACCCAAGCCTGAGGCCTCCGTGGGTGCTGCACCTCAGCCCGAGACCTCCGTGGGTGCTACGCCTCAGCCCAAGGCCTCCGTGGGAGCTATACCTCTGTCCAAGGCCACCGTGGGTACCACGCCTTTGTCTGGGATCATCGTGGACTCCCTGTCATCACCGGAGGTCCCCACTGAGCAGCCTCTCCCCTCGTCTGGTCTCCTTGCTGGTCAGCCACCATCATCGTCGGGCTCCACCATTGGCCAGCAGTCTTTGTTGGAGGTCAATCTTCCGCAGTGCTGGTTCCACCTCCTCCATGCTGGAGATTCTGCGGTCCACTGGAGGTGTGGTGTCCAGCTGCTGCCTCTGGCGGGGGTGCATTATACTCAGTGGTCCGGTGGCTCACAGACTCTGGGAGGCCACCTGACGGGCTACGCCTTCCATGTAGGTAGCTCAGGAACTCTGGGCAGCCACTGGACATGTTCTACAATATGTTCCAGTGGTCCTGGGACTCTGGCAGTCTGCCCAAACTGCCTTAGTTTCTTTCCTAGGGTCCAAGGGTCGAGGTCACCATAATTGTTCAGGTTGTGGGTCACAAGTGTTTTCTTTTGGTTTCTTCTTGTTTTGTCTCGGTCCCTCTGTGCCTGGGTTCCCCCTCCTCTCCCCCGGGGTGGGTTGTTTTTTCAGGTGGGAAGGGGGGGTCTTCTTTGTGTGTGTGTGGGGGGGGTCTTTTTTCTTTTTGATGTTGCCGTGGGGGGTCTGGGATCCACCCCTAGAGGGGGGGGGGCACTGTTATGATCCTGAGCACGGGTGGGGGCCGGGCTCAGTTTCCAGCTTTGAGTTTTGTCTTGTCCTGTTTATTTATTGTGTCATTTTGTATCTTAAGTATTGTTTACTTCTTGGGGTTGTGTTATCTTATTTTTGTATCATTATGATTTCCAGTTTGTGTTTTATTTTGACATGCTGTGCAGCTTCCGTCTGTCAAACTGGTTCGCAGGCTGCACAGCTGTCATTGATTGTGTTACTTTCTCCACTCATGTATCCACACTTGTCATACATTATGAAACAGTATTTAAGGGCACGGTAACCTTTCCCCGTTGTTGTGTCATACTGGTTCATTCCTCAGTTATTGTCTGTCAAACATTGAGTGTGTTTTAGGTAGCCGCTGAGGTGATCGTCGAGCTCCGACCAGGTAATTTGTCCTTTCCCTTAATTTCCCCAGCTGTGAGCCCTGCTTCTCTTCGGGTGTGCTCCGGCTGTTATTGTCTCTGTTTCCCCGGCACCCTCCGAGCGCTTTTTTCCCCTGGCTGTTCTGCCTCCCCCTCATCGTGAGCTCCGCTCTCCTCCGGCGCCTTCCATCATTATATGTAAGTTAGTGTTTCATGTTTTGTCAGTCTTTATGTTAATAAATGTGCAAAACCACAGTGAGTGCTTGGTGTCCTTCAATAGCCCTTAAAAAGGGCAATTTATGACAGGCAACCTCTGAAAAGAGCCATTTTGAGCTATTTTTTTAGCCAAAAGAAGATGCAAGACATATTTGAGTCTGAAAATGAAAGCAAAACAACTAAGTTATAAGAGTAATCTGACCTGTCAGCTTTAGTTGTATGAGCTTTTATTCCTCATAAATATGTAGCTTTTCTCACAAATTTGTAACTTCTCCTAAATTTGCAGGTTTTGATCTTGCAGTTTTTTTGCTCTTAATTTGCATTTTTTTGTCCTAAATTTGCAGCTTTTCTCATAAATTTACAACTTTATTAGACATTTTTCCTCTTAAATTTAAGCTTTCCTGAGAAAAAATTTTTTTCAAACAAAACCGCAACCTTTTATCTAATTTTTTAGACTAATCTTATAAATCTACAACCTTTTTCTTGTAAATTTGTGAGTTTTTATTTTAATCAAAGGCACTGAGGTGTGGGTTGAAGACCCCAGCTCTAGTGTGTGTCTTTATGTGTTTGTGTGTCACTGACAATGGATGTTCTAGATGGGGAAAAAAACAGTGACTCTGAAGCTCTAAAGTTAGCTGCAGTGGAAAACCCCCAAACCATCGTCGTCCTCCTGGGGGCTCTGACCAGAAAGCTGACTGGAAAAAATGACAGGACATTTGAATCATCTGCACACAGTGGAGACAAAAGTAGAAAACCAATGTGGTGCCACTCTTGTGATCCACACAATCCTATCTCTGTGCTTTTAGGCTAGACCAGCCCCCTGGTTCATTAATGCTGCTGACCGTTGCTCTTCTGTGTCTTTCACTCTCCTCTCCAGAAGCAGTAGGGGGCATCAAACCCTTATAGGCCCAATGTTATTGACCCATACAATGAAACTTTCATGGACTCTCGTCGCTTTCAGCTTCCTGGCTGGAAACCTCTATTCTGTGTCTCGGCACTGTCCGCCACATCCAGATGTCCGCTTAGAGATGTTGCTGTGGATACCCAACACAGACATAAAATCATGGAATTCTTTTCCATAACATGACACTTCTTTTTAGGCAAACCTTTTTTGCTCACATTGCAGTTTAATGTAGTAATGAGTTAAGAATGGGGCATTGTCCCCAGTCTGTAGACCAATGAACAAGCAGTATAGAGTTAGGGAGTGGGGAAGGGATGGGAGGGTTTGGGGATAAAGCTTCGGGGTGTGTGGGATCTTCCTTCTAACAACAGCTAACAGTGAGGGAGTCTGTGAGCAAGATGACCTCACAGGGTCTCTTTCCCTTTTTGCCTTTCATCCCTAGTCCTCTGTGGTGTTAAAGATTTACATCTGCAATGATGAAAACATGACTAGTGATTTAAAATATCTCAGCAGTTAACCAGTGCTCCCTAAATAATACATTTCTCAGAAATTAAATCATTATAAGGTCCCATTAGCTATACAACATGGTGCTTTTATGGCTTTTAACCTTATAAGCCTGTTGATGGGTCACATGTATACGGTTAAAATATTAAAATGCCCATTTCACAAAGAAATGCTGAGCACCTTTTGTGATGGTCCTGAGCATGGGGGGGGGGGGGGTGCTCAGTCTCCAGTTTGAGTTTGGTCCTTTTCTGCTTGTTTGTTTCTATGTTTATTATGGTCTGCTGTATTTGGTCTGTTTATTTATGAGATGTTTGTATTCTTGGTTTTGTCCTTATAGTCCTGTCTATTTATTGTGTGCTGTTTTGTAGTAATTGCATCTTTTGGGGTTGTGTTATCTTATTCTTGTATTAGTATTTAGTTTCCGGTTTGTGCTTTTATTTTGACAGTGCTGTGCAGCTTCCGGCTGTCAAACTCTGTTTCGTGGGCTGCACAGCTGTTACTGATTATGTTACGTTCTTACTCATGTATCCACAACTGTCATTCATCAACTGCTGACTGCTGACAGGAGGGAATAGACCCTAACGGGGCTGGTGTGGGTTAGCGGCTCATACCAGCAGGACCCATCGCTGATTAGCGTTCTTGAATCCACCCATCATTGCTACAAAGTTCAAGGAGGAAGATACCCCCCTCATGGTCTGCGAGAGCGGGGACGCAAGATGACCCATCACAGATGGCTCTTACGGTAACAGACCATGGAATGGAACTGACAATGAATACAACAACCAGCACTACAACTGATGAACCGTTAACAATGGCAGGACAAAGCTGCAGAGCTGTGTATGTGGCTGGTCAAAGCTAACAACAGAGAGGGGCCCTAAAATCCACCAGGGCAGGAAAAATACCTTTGCGAGCTCAGCATGATGCCTCGCATTGACCAACACTTCTTAGGAAGTAGGCCAAGTCAGCCGAGTGAAGCCCAGGAGCAGGAGAACCCCCACAGTCCTCAGGGTATCATCACCTCGGATGAGGCTCAGTTTCGCATTGACCCTCCTGTAGTCTCCAGCCCAGAGCCCAACCAATCACAGACCCGGGCTTGATCAACCTGTGGTGGTGGGTCTGCCTCGGCGGGGGGTGTTGCATCAGGGGATTTCGGCAATCGGGGTGGCTCGTGGAGTTGTTGGCATCGGGGGATTCCAGCATCAGAACATCAAAGGATTCCGGCATTTGATAGTCTGTCTATGACATCATATAGGACGTCTATGACATCATGTGGGATATCTATGACATCATATAGTCTGGATAGGACATCAGCATTTCCTATGATTTATAGGCTATACCGCCGAGAGGACATCTCACTCAGTAAGGCAGAAGGCAACTCGATAGTTAACAAGTACTAGTGCATAACTGTGCATGCCCGTGCATACCCGTGCATGCCCATAGAAAGCAAGTGTAAGCAAACATTTTTTTCCGGTTCCGGTTCCGCCGGACCGGCGGCGCCACACGAGTCGGCTGCCTGTTGCAACAGCCTTTTTTTTTTATCTTCCTTCTTCTTTCTACACCTTTCACTCTGTATATATATCACGGACGCACGGATCGCCCCGGGGGTCTCCCGGGTCGGCGGACGGAGCCACGGTTTGCAGCGGGAGACGTTACAGCGGGAAGGAGCTAGTGCTAGCTAGCACTTGGCCGCCGCCCGGTGCTAATGGGAAACTCGACATACCGGGAGCTGTAGCGAAAAGGACGCGGGTGCCGGGCTGGAGTTTAGGCGGCGTGAAAGAAATATAAGACAGAATAATAAAGAGCGATGGCAAGAACCAAGCAGACCGCCCGTAAAATCTACTGGAGGAAGAAGCCCCCCAGGAGACAGCTAGCCACCAGGGCTGCTCGGAGAGGCGCTCTGGCCACCGGCAGAGTGAAGAGGCCTCGCCGTCACAGGCCCGTGGCTCTGAGAGAGATCCGTCGCTACCAGAAATCCACGGAGCTGCTCATCCGTAAGCTGCCCGTCCAGCGCCTGGTGAGGGAGATCGCTCAGGACTTCAAGACCGTCCTGCGTTTCCTGAGCTTCGCCGTCATGGCTCTGCAGGAGACCAGCGAGGCCCACCTGGTGGGTCTCTTCTTCGCTAAGGGGGTCACCATCATGCCCAAAGACTTCCAGCTGGCCCGCTGCATCCGCGGAGAGAGAGCTTAGACTTTCTGCTGCACATTCACCAGTCATAATGCTCTGCACTGTGTGTCTATATATATACATTTATAGTAATATGGACATATGTTTACTAGATGTTGTTTTTTCTTGCCTTCTGATTGTTGCTCTGAGTGTTGCTATCCCTATGCTGTTGCAATCCTGGAATTTCCCCATTGTGGGACTAATAAAGGCTTATCTTATCTTATCTTATCTTATCTTAACATTTCTGCATGCCCGTAGAAAGTTACTGTTACCATGGCAACAGCAACCATGCTGAAACCTGCCTTGGATCTTTGACATCACCACTTGTTCGTAGATGCCTGCCTTTGATCTGTGATACCTGCCTTTGATCTTTGATAATGTGATAGCGAGTGCTATGATCATGAGTAATGCCTGCCTTTGATTTTTGATGATGTCGTAGCGAGTCCTATGATCGTGAGTGAAGCCTGCCTTTGATCTTGTAGCAAGTCCTATGATCTTTTAGCAAGTCCTATGATCGTGACATTATGACATTGTGACAGACAGAGATTTCTTGAATTATATATAGAGTGATATTCCTTGTCTCCAGGGCATGGGTCCCAGCCCACATCCTTGCTTTAAGTTGGGATTTTCTGTATTTCACCTTATTATTATTATCTTATCTTATTATTATACAGCTCGGGCTCACGTGGGATCCGACAGGAGGACAGCGCCTAATCCAGTGAGGTTCGGAGGTGGAGCTGCAGATTCCCCGCTGATCACAGCTGGACTGGACCCTCGGGTCCTCCTCGTTCCTTGTTTCCGTCCATCGGGGGCTGCTGGGACTTCCCGTTTTTGGCTCGGCTCTCCCTCGCTATCCCTCTCCACAGGGAGGCCATCTCTGAGGGCTCCCCTGTGGTTCTGGTGGCGGAATGACGTGGGTCGGCCACCTGGGATGTTGCTCGCCCGTTTGGCGTTCTGGGTCGGCCGCCCGACAGTTTGGCCTATCGATTCGGGCGCCTGGTCCGGCCGCCAGAAGTACTGTTTCTCTGGGCCTGGGACTGGGGTAGGCCACCCGAGCTCACCCTTTTCCCCTATTAGCAATTTGGACGCTAGACGCAGGACGACCCCCTGAACTGTTTGCTTCTATGCAGTTGTGTTTTGCCTGTTGCCATCCCTGTGGTTTTTTTTCTCTGCTCTTCTGTAATTTTTGGGATGTGCTGGTGTTTGTTAGTGGACTTTGTATTTCGCCGCTCCTTAGCATGTGTTTTTCTTTTTTCCCCTCCCTCTCCTTTTGGTTGTTCCCTCCATTGTCTGGGAGCTGTTCTTTTGTTGCCTATAACAGGTTATCTGCGTTGACCTGTATGTATTTGCCGCTACTTAGCATGGGGGTTTTTTTCTCTCCCTTCCCCTGTTTGAGGGATGATGTGTGGCCCCCATTTTATTTTTTCTGGGCCTGTTTATCTTGGTCTATGGACGTAGTATTTCTATTTGTGGCCTGTTGGCTTGGTATTTCTGTTATTTGCATTTATTGTCCTGTTTGTCCTTTGCCTATTCATGTTGGAGTATATCTTTTTTTTCTTTCCTTGTTCTGTTGTGCACTATGCCTGTATTTGATCTGTTTTGGCCCTGGTCGTTGTTTTTTGTGTCTTTTCTTTGATTCTTGCCCGCCGAGCCTTTTTCCTCCCTCCACCAGCCCTGGGTGAGATTTCGTATCCTTCTGGGTGGGGGTGGGGGGGGCTTGGATGTTACTGTTACGCCCAGAGTGGGTCGTTTGGGGGGGAGTACTGTCATGGCCTGAGCGCCAATCTCGTCCGCGCTCGGGTCATGCAGTATTTTCCTCCCATTCGGTAGTATTTCTTATGGTCCTGCTGGGCTCTTATTCTGACAGCGTCTCTGCGGAGCTTCCGGCTGTCAGAGCGGAGCTGGCTGTGACAGCTGGAATCAATGGAGTTGATGACTGCCTCATCAGCTGTTTCATCCCTGGCCCTATTTAAGGGAGCAGCGTTGGTTACTCCGGGCTGCGACCTCGTCTGACATCGTCTGACAATCCTTGTCTGATATTCATCGTCTATATTCATCACAGTAAGTGTTTTCCCTGGGATTCTGTAGCCCGTGTCTAGTTATAACCTTAGTTGTGTTTTTGCCCCCCGTGGCTCCTTATTTTGTCATTTGTGTTCCTTTAATAAATTATGCAAGCTCATCGGTGGCCTATGGTGTCTTATTTGCGGTCCGCGAGGACCACAGCATGACAATATCACTCTTCTTCTTCTTTTTCTAGATAGACAGCCAGTATGGATTTAGAACCAACCACTCTACATCATCTATCTTCTTCTTCTTCTTCTCTCAGTTACTGGCGGATAGCAAACAACTGAAAGGTGCATACCGCCACCTACTATACAAGAGTGTGTAACATTATGTCATCTGAGCCCGACCCCGTGTTTATGTTAATAAATGTTACAAACTCACAGAGAGCGTTTGGTGTCTTCTGCCACCTGTGAAACGGGTGATTCATGAGACCTTTATTGAGTTAAACTCTTGAAGAAACACCTTGAGTTTTATGACATCATAAACCAACAAGCCCCATCTTCAGTTCTCTAAGTTAGCAAGACAAACACATCCTGACTGCCTCCTTAAAGTGCCCTCAGACCAAACGCGAAGCAAATTTTTCGTGCAGCGCCAATACATACAAAATGGAAAGAGGCGAGCACTCGCGAATCTCGTGCATTTGCGTGTTCACGTCCAAGGGGTAATGCTAGCTAGTAATGGCCTTGAGATTCTGCTGTCACCAGAGTAAAAGTAACAACATTGGAGAGTAAACTAGTTTGAACATGAAACTGACACTCACCTGGAGACAGAAGGACCAGGAGCTCTGCAACTGAATTAGAGTGTCGGCGTTTTTCACCCACGGACTCCTGCCATGGATGTGCTAACAAGGCTAGCACACTAGCACTGTAAACAACCCATCATCCAGGTGAAATTTTGGAGGCAGGGACAATTTTTTCAGGTGAGACCCCATCAGATAACGGAAACCTAAGCATGACGGTGTTTTGGGAATTTCCACAGCAGGTTGAACACAGCTGCAGAAGTTATAAAGGCAACTTCGCCTGTCTGCAACTCACTCAGATGGTGAATTCACGTCTAGTTGCGTGTTTACATTGAGTTATAATGTAATTGTACCATGCCAAAAATTCACCTGCTCGCGTTTGGTCTGAATGCACTTTTAGTTATGATCGCCTCACTGAACAGATTTCACCCAATCAGAAGAAGTGCAGCTTTTCTGAGGAATTGTAAAATAAAACAGAAATGATTTTTGGTCTTTAAAGCTACAAATACGTGTCCTCGAAGATGTCAAAACTTAAGATTACTTGATGTATAAAATGCACAATATGAGACCTTTAAGAACAACAAGGACATTATTGGTCCAAGATTCTAATAGGCATATATGATGTTTAAAAAAAAAGGTGTGAAATCTGTTAGAAAACAAACAATTTCCACTGAAAACACAATAATTTATGATTTGACAAATTAATGACGGTTCCCTCACGGAACAAAAAGTGTGAAATTATGATACCAGCCGTGCAGCAGTGACCCCCCCCCCCCCCCCACTCTCCCTGTGTCAAGCCCACTTGTTCTCCCAGCACTCAAAGAATCAATTATGCTGAAATGAATTTAACCCAAAAGGTTCTGCTGTGACCCCCCTCTGTGCATTTGAGAGTGTCAGGCAGCGCTGAAGCGTGACTCATGACCTGACCTTTGCATGGCCCTCGGATGACCGCCAGCTGGGGGTCGCGGCACTTGGCTCGAAGAAATTCACAGCGAGATGTGAAGGTCCTGCCATCAGAGGCGCACAGAGACTTGCGAGGAGCTCCACTGCATTCCATATTGCACTCCTTATCCTGATCCACCCGTAGGAACTGTAGAAGTGAGAAAGCAGCAGATAAGCAGGAAACGCAATGGCTAACGGAGGCATTTATGGGTAGAAGTGAGCTCTGAAACATTTTAATCTCCACAACAACCGTGTGATTTATGAGGACTGGTATGATGTGGAAAGGCATGTCAAAATAGATGATTATTAAAAGTTTTGTTTCACAGCTTTTCTCAGAAATTGATAAAAATGAAAAGCACTAGAAAGCATAAACAGTACACAGATTGAGAAAGGAAGTAGCAGAGCTACAGGCCTGTCAGCGTTGCAGCCATGCTGGGGGTTTTTTTCAAAGGGCTGGTGAGGACTTGACTGACATTTCCTATTTTCTTTGTCTGTGCCAACACCTGCACAGGTATTCACTTAGAATCACTCCTAAAGGATTTTTTACTAAGCCATGAAAGGAGAAAGGCATTGGATCACCTGTGTCAATGCCACCATTGTATCTGCCACTGTGGTATGAAACCCCCTCACCAGGCCACACAATGGGGCGGTGGTGGTGGTGTAAAGGGGGGTGGAAAACACCAACTGCTACAATCAATGAAAAGAGAAGAAATAAACTCGGCTAAATAAACTAGATGTCAGTTTGCTTTGTGCAGCAACATTGGGAGCGTTTTTAGAAAGTTTGTATGATTCATTCACATTGCTGGAATAAAAAAGATTAAAAAAAAATCAAATTCATGCTCATGCAGGTGCTGTTTACAGTCATCTCTGTGAACTCTTTTTGCCTTTACTTAGATAAAAGATATTTGCACAAATCAAACACTCTTTTTTCTTCCAGTTTAGCTCTTTGTTTAGTTTTTGATGAAGGCAAGGGTATCCAAAAATGTTTCTAAGTCAGCCGTTCACAGCAGACTTTTTCTGTTTCAATTACACACACAATAACCCATCATCCCAACCAGTGAACTCAAAATCAAACGAGAGGATGTCCATTTTTTAAGGAAAATGCAGTGGAAATGCTTTAAGGTAAAAATGTATTCATGAAATGAAAAGGGTAAAATATGATGGCTCACAAGCTAGAAAAGATGAAAGTCATATAGTAAAAGTGAATAAGCAAAAGCACTGATTCTTGAGACAGCACAAAAGATGCAAAATTGAGGGAAAAAAAAGTAAAACTTATACTTAGACAAATTAAACTGCATATAAATCTACCAAGTGCTGGCCACCTAACTATGCTTTGATACACCTGCCCACGCTTTTTCTTTTTCAAACATGTTTTTTTGGTCTTTCCATCACTTATTTTTTCGCCAACACCATCAGATGCCAAAAGCACAAATTAATATTCCTTCACATTATACTAGACCTAAACCAGAGTTGCTAACTTTTCAGAAAAGCTTGGAGTGAGATTTAGGGGGAACTGTGCATGAGGGGAACTGGGGGGGTAGTGGTGGAGTGAGCGTACCGTACATGCAAACAATACACAAACTAATTTTTTTCAACACATACACTTCTTTACCTCAGAATAAGTTTTAGAACATGTTCAGTCTTCTTTATGCTGCCTTGAGAGCTCTAATTGT
>CM035841.1:294000555-294015555 GCA_020510985.1 Pholidichthys leucotaenia
CACAACGAAGGGAGTGGATATTTGCGAAGCAGTGTATCGCAGTCTGGACACACACAATGTTAACCTGGCATCCTTGGTCGGTGTCACGACAGACGGAGCACCAGCAATGATTGGGAGTAGGACAGGTGCAGTGTCGCTGCTGGCTGAGAAAGTGGTGAACAGCGGTGGTAAGAAACCAGTCAGCTACCACTGCATAATTCACCAAGAAGCCCTCGCTGCTCAGACGCTAGAAATGAAACACATCATGGCCGTAGTTGTGAAGACAGTTAATTACCTGAAGTCCAGAGGTCTGAACCATCGCCAATTTAAAACCTTTTTGGCGCAGTCAGAGGCAGATTTTGGAGACGTCATTTACTTCACTGCCGTCCGGTGGCTGAGCAGAGGTGCCATACTGAAACATTTTTTTAACCTGAGAAAAGAAATTTGCGAGTTCATGCAGGCAAAAGGACAAGACGTGACTGAGTTAACGGACAGCAAATGGCTCTGTGACCTAGCCTTCCTCGCCGACCTGAATAATTGTCTGAGCGATCTCAATCTGAAGCTGCAAGGCCATGGAAAACTCATTTCCACACTTTTTGACAACGTGAAAGCTTTCCAGCGAAAACTCCAACTGCTCCAGGGACAGCTCAGAGAAGGAGATCTCGCTCATTTCCCTGCCTGCAGGGCGCTGGTAGATGACCCAGACATGGACGGGAGTGAAGTTTTGCGTCACCTGCGTTCAGAGAAGAACCATGGCCTCATCGAAAAGCTTCGAGACGAGTTCGACCACCGATTCTCTGACTTCAGGGACCACGAGGGTGATTTCAACCTTTTCCAAAATCCCTTCTCATGTGTGCCCGAGGCAGTGCCTGCAGACATGCAGTTTGAGCTCATCGACCTACAGGAAAGCTCCGAGGCCAGAGCTGCATATCGTGACAAGAGTCTGATCGAGTTCTACAAAGGACTTTCCCCATCCACATTCTCTGCTCTTCGTCAACATGCTGTCAGAATGGCGTCTTTATTCGGAAGCACCTACATCTGTGAAAAGACCTTCTCCACCATGGCCATCAACAAATCTAAGCTGAGATCCAGGATGACAGATGCCCACCTACATGCAGTCCTTCGCATCGCGACGACGGAGATGGAGCCAGACTTCAGAGGACTCGTGGCCAACCGAAAACAGCACCACAAATCACACTGCAGTTAAAAGGTATGTTGACACTAAAATTGTATTTTCATCAGTCCCAATTTCTTACTGTTAATATGACTTTACCCAAACTAATTAAATCTGATAATTAAAAGGATTACAAATGGAATTGAATTTTCAGTCTTTTTTTTTTTTTTTCCTCCGTCCCTTTGGTGGCCCTCGGTTCAACTTTGGATTCCCAAATTGGCCCTCACCCATCAAAACTTTGAGAACCCCTGATCTAAAGTGTATCTAAAGAGTTTAAAATGGGTTTTGCCCTGGCCAAAGCCCATGTATGTGAGCCAAAATGCATGTGATAGTAATGCTGCTTGGTAATAAGGAAGACATCAGTCGCAGTTGATGCCCAGTTAGTTATGTTAGAAAGGACAAACGGGGAAGAATGGGCTGAAAAACCAGTTGAATGGTTTAATGTAGTGCGCACAAATGCAACACACAGACATGAATGGGTATGAAACTTTAGAAATGATGCCTGTGCAAACTTTCATAAACTTTCATTAACAATGGCGTGGAAGTTGCTCCTGGTTGTGGGGAGATGGAGTGCTCCCTCTCCTGTTGCTTTCACCGACCGGGGGTCTCCCCCATCTCGTGCAGGGGTCTGCCAAAGATTGTGGCTCTCTGTCCCAGTCCCTCACAAGTGGGAGCAAAGGACAAGATCTGGCGCCGCTTCTTGTAAGCTGCCGACCTCGGCCACGAAGCAAGCCTGCTTGCGGCGGCTTCTGCCGACCCCTCATGGGCAGCAGTCAGGGAGCTTGCTGGTGCAGAACCACAACCCTAGGCGTGGTGCAGGCAGCCTCGAACTGGCTGGAAATCCAGGGTGCGCAGCCAAGGCAGATGTGTGGACGCATATCCTGTCTATATGGAGAGTTACAGTGAAAAGTAAAACATTGCACACTCCTTGTGCATTAATTTATTCCCCTAAAAATAAACACATTAATACCTAATAAGTCTGTGATGAAAACAAAAATGTAGACAGAAAAATCTTCAGCCTACACCCCCCCCCCCATGTGCACACATGCTCCCTGTTCATTCATTCATTCCCCTAAAAAAAAAATCCTGCAATAATGCCTAATCTATAGACTCCAGTGGTAAGTCTGCAATTATAGCCGTGGACAAAATTGTTGGTACCCCTCTGTTAATGAAAGGAAAACCCACAATGGTCACGGAAATAACTTGAATCTGACAAAAGTGGTGATAAATAAAAATTCTATGAAAATTAACCAATGAAAATCAGACAGTGCTTTTGAATTGTGGTTCAACAGAATTACTTTAAAAAACAAACTCATGAAACAGGCCTGGACAAAAATGATGGTACCCCTAGAAAAGATTGAAAATAAGGTGACCATAAGGACATGTTCAACCAAGATGTGTCCTCTAATTAACATCACAGGTGTCTACAAACTTGTAATCAGTCAGTCGGCCTATTTAAAGGGTGACAAGTAGTCACTGTGCTGTTTGGTGGCATGGTGTTTACCACACTTAACATGGACCAAAGGAAGCAAAGGAGAGAGTTGTCTCAGGAGATTAGAAAGAAAATTATAGACAAGCATGTTAAAGGTAAAGACTATAAGACCATCTCCAAGCAGCTTGATGTTCCTGTGACTACAGTTGCACATATTATTCAGAAATTTAAAATCCACGGGACTGTAGCCAACCTCCCTGGATGTGGCCGCAGGAGGAGATGGATAATACGAATGGTAACAAAAGAGCCCAGAACAACCTCTAAACACATTCATGGTGAACTCCAAGGTCAAGGTACATCAGTGTCAGATCGCACCATCCGTCGTTGTTTGAGCCAAAGTGGACTTCATGGGAGACGACCAAGGAGGACACCACTGTTAAAAACAAATCATAAAAAAGCCAGACTGGAATTTGCCAAACTGCATGTTGACAAGCCACAAAGCTTCTGGGAGAATGTCCTATGGACAGACGAGACAAAACTGGAACTTTTTGGCAAGGCACATCAGCTCTATGTTCACAGACGCAAAAATGAAGCATACCAAGAAAAGAACACTGTCCCTACTGTGAAACATGGAGGAGGTTCTGTTGTGTTTTGGGGCTGCTTTGCTGCATCTGGCACAGGGTGTCTTGAATCTGTGCAGGGTACAATGAAATCTCAAGACTATCAAGGTATTCTAGAGAGAAATGTGCTGCCCAGTGTCAGACAGCATGATCTCAGTCACAGGTCATGGGTCTTGCAACAGGATAATGACCCAAAACACACAGCTAAAAACACCCAAGAATGGCTAAGACCGAAACATTAGACTATTCTAAAGTGGCCTTCTATGAGCCCTGGTCTAAATCCTATTGAACATCTGTGGAAGGAGCTGAAACATGCCATCTGGAGAACGCATCCTTCAAACCTGAGACAACTGGAGCAGTTTGCTCATGAGGAGTGGGCCAAAATACCTGCTGAGAGGTGCAGAAGTCTCATTGGCAGTTACAGAAATTGTTTGATTGCAGTGATTGCCTCAAAAGGTTGTGCAACAAAATATTAAGTTAAGGGTACCATCATTTTTGTCCAGGCCTGTTTCATGAGTTTGTTTTTTAAAATAATTCTGTTGAACCACAATTGAAAAGCATTGTCTGATTTTCATTGGTTAATTTTCATGGAATTTTTATTTATTACAACTTTTGTCAGATTTAATTTATTTCTGTGACCATTGTGGGTTTTTCTTTCATTAACAGAGGGGTACCAACAATTTTGTCCACATATGTAACTGTTTGACTGCCTATGGCGCTCCGTTGCGCTATCAGCCCCTAGTGGTCAAGATTTTTTTCAAGAAAATAATAAGTTTAGATGTCAGAGATTTCCAAAGCTATAACTTGAAAGTGGTAAGAGATAATTCAATTCAACTCAATTCAACTTTATTTATATAGTGTGGTGGGTGGATTCAACCCCCCCACAACACACAGGACACTCAGCTCTTCTCTCAGTTCTTCCCGCTGCACTACTGAGATGTAATGTGCCATTCATGTATTGTGATGCAATGTGCCATGCATGTATTGTGATGTAATGTGCCATTCATGTATAGTGTTCATGCGTCCTGTCCTTACTGTGACCTAGAGGCTGAGATCAATATGTAGATGTGCTTTGGTGTAAACCCCCACAAACAGACTGGTCAGACACAGCGCTCGGCTAGAGCAATTAACAGAACAGTGAAATGTGTATTAATGTCTACAGACAGACTCGTTTCTTCTGGCTCACTTCTGTGATGTTAATGTTGCCTTTCATGCATTGTGTTCATGCGTCCTGTCCTTACTGTGACCTAGGGACTGAGATCAATATGTCTCTCAAATGCAAATGTCTCATGCCTGTTCTGTTATCTCTTTGATCATGCCAACTGCTGGGGAATGCCCTTTGATGTATTGTTGTAGTTAGGTATATATGCTGGAACTCTGTAACGCAAACTCTCTCACTCTCTCATTTTGATTCTGCAACTGCTGCTGCAGGACACAGACATTGTGTCCTCCTTCTCTGAGAGCCGTGGGCTCGCTCCCGGCGCGCATGCACGGCGCCGGGAGCGGAGCTCTTGATGGCAGTATGATATAATAAAACTCTACTTAAAACTACCAGGTCACCGCTTATTATTTTTTATCATCCGCTTTACTGGTGACCCCGAAGACGCACACGCTTTGTGCGATGCAGCCTTCTGGTTTGGACATCCACGCTGAACCGGCCGAGGGACACAAGACGTCTCCTCCCTCTCGCCGCCCCAACGCACCATGACCTGAAGGCAGAAGCGAACACAGCAGCCTGACGCAAACGAGCTGTTCTCCCTTCGGCTTCAGGGAGACCTCGACGCGGAGCCAACACAGGCGAGCTGTTCTCCGGACATCACCTACGACTGGGAAAACTGCAGAAAACATCACGGCGCGACCCTCGCCTGAGATCGGGACGTCCACGTTGGACCAGCCGAGGGACACAGAACGTTTTCCCCCTCTCACCGCTACTCCTCCCTCTCAGCGAGCCTACTCATCTACCCGAGCCTGAGGAACAAAGATTGTCTATTCCCTCCCACCGCTCCAACGCAGCTGCACGAGCCTGAGGGACAAAAGATCGTCTATTTCCTCTCACCGCTCCAACACACCATGGCCAATCTGCAGCCACAGCTCAACCTGGATTTTATCGGCGCCGTCTGCGCCGATCTCCACCAAGATTCTGCACCCTGACTTGCCACTCCAGCGGCCCACCCAAGCACGGAACCCCCACGCGCGCACCGGGGAGTTACGAGGACGGCGCACCACGCACGGGGCAATAAAGGCTACAGAGACCGCCATCGTCCTCCGCCGCTGCACATGCCCAAGAAAAACGGCCGATCGCCACCCTCGGAACCTTCAGGGCTGCTCGTTCACCTGAAGCAAGCACGCAGCTTGCCACTGGATTTTCTAATGGTCTCAGCCACGGCACAAAGGGATTTCAGCCGTCAGCTGTTACCGGGGGGCTTTGGGGTTGCTCCTGCACCTAAAGCCAACACGCCAGTCCCTCTGCTTTTGTTTCTTTTTTTTTTCTTACAGCCGCTCCTGCTTTTCTTCATGGCCACGAGAGGAGTCAGAGACTAATTTTTCTTCTTGTGATCTCTGCACATGCAACGGGACACCCCCTCGACGCGCGGAGCAACAAGCAATTTTTGCGCGGCTCGGATGATTTCACCGTCCTCCTGCCGGCTACCCCCCTCCTCCCTCCCCCTCCGCCTGCAGCGAGCTTCTCCCACAGCTCGCTCCCATAGATGGATTATCGAGGTCTCGGCCCCCTGCCGTGCCCTCTGGGGGGGGAGCGTGTGGCGGGTGGATTCAACCCCCCCACAACACACAGGACACTCAGCTCTTCTCTCGGTTTTTCCCGCTGCACTACTGAGATGTAATGTGCCATTCATGTATTGTGATGCAATGTGCCACGCATGTATTGTGATGCAATGTGCCATGCATGTATTGTGATGCAATGTGCCATGCATGTATTGTGATGCAATGTGCCATGCATGTATTGTGATGTAATGTGCCATTCATGTATAGTGTTCATGCGTCCTGTCCTTACTGTGACCTAGAGGCTGAGATCAATATGTAGATGTGCTTTGGTGTAACCCCCACAAACAGACTGGTCAGACACAGCGCTCGGCTAGAGCAATTAACAGAATAGTGAAATGTGTATTAATGTCTACAGACAGACTCGTTTCTTCTGGCTCACTTCTGTGATGTTAATGTTGCCTTTCATGCATTGTGTTCATGCGTCCTGTCCTTACTGTGACCTAGGGACTGAGATCAATATGTCTCTCAAATGCAAATGTCTCATGCCTGTTCTGTTATTTCTTTGATCATGCCAACTGCTGGGGAATGCCCTTTGATGTATTGTTGTAGTTAGGTATATATGCTGGAACTCTGTAACGCAAACTCTCTCACTCTCTCATTTTGATTCTGCAGCTGCTGCTGCAGGACACAGACATTGTGTCCTCCTTCTCTGAGAGCCGTGGGCTCGCTCCCGGCACGCATGCACGGCGCCGGGAGCAGAGCTCTTTACGGCGGTATGATATAATAAAGCTTCACTTAAAACCTACAGCATCGCTGCTTATTATTTTTATCATCCGCTTTAAAAGCGCAATTTCACAACAACAGTCATCTCATAGCACTTTCAACTGTAGGGGAAACCCCCACAATTGCAGAAAGACCCCAGCAATCAGGCAATTCCCTGTGAGCAAGCGCTTGGCGATGGTGGAGAGGAAAAACTCCCTTTTAACAGGAAGAAACCTCCAGCAGAACCAGGCTCAGTGAGGGGCAATCATCTGCTGCGACTGGCTGGGGGGTGAGGGGATAGAGAAGATGAAAAGAACAGACATGTAGAGAGCAAACAGCATGATGGGGACTCAGTCTATGGGAGAGAACAAACAGATGTTAATGACCAGCAAAAAAAAAAAAAAAAAAATATTTCATTGAGAGTGAAGAAAAGAGTGAAGCCCAGGGCAATTATTGGAGGTCCCTCGGCTGTCTAAACCTAATAGCAGCATAACTAAGGGAGGGTTCAGAAACACATGAACCCTCCCTAATTGTAGGCCATATCAAAAAGGAAGGTTTTAGCCCTATTCTTAAAAACAGAGATCGATTCTCACTCCCGAGTCCAGATTGGCAGCTGGTTCCGCAAGAGAGGAGCTTGATAACTGAAGGCTCTGCCCCCCATTGTACTTTTGGAGATTCTAGGTATTACAAGTAATCCAGCATTTTGGGAGCGTAGTGGTTTGTTAGGATAATAGGGTAATATCAGATCTTTTAATTAAAAAGGGGCCTGATTGTTTAGACCTTTGAAAGTGAGAAGAAGGATTTTAAACTTAATTCTAAACTCTATGGGAAGCCAATGAAGGGAGGCGAGAACCGGAGTACCTGTTAAAACTCTTGCTGCAGCATTTTGGATCACTGTCAATGGCTTACTGTCAATTAGAAAGATATAGAATATGATCCAAAGTTTGAGATAGGAGTAAATTTACTCATCTAATTTGCATAATGCCACAGCAGCCATATCGAATTACATAACTTTCAGTCAGAAGTGGACTTTGAACATATTTATACAAAGAATGGTATTGTTTTTTGTCACCGTTTTTTGTTTTGGGCGTTTTGTTATCTTATCTTCAAAGTATATGAACCAGAAAATCAATGCAATGTAAACAAACAAAGACATTCGTCACTTACCGCTAGCCAGGCAGCTCACTCGCTTCGTCCTTTTGTGGCATCCTGGTCGTTTTTTTGTCCTCTCCCAATCAATTTCACTTTCTCTCCTACATCCAGAAACTGTTATGATTTTTCCAACTCAATTTTGCTTTTATTCCACCACTTCTTATCTTATATGGACAACCTTATATCTTATATCAACTATCTTTGCCCACCCTCTGTTATAACAAAATGTAGATATTTACCTTAATAAGCTAAATAGTCTATTTTCAGAATCATAGTTGGCAAATTTGGGAGCAAATGGCTCCTCCATCTTGCCATTGCACACATCAACATCTGTTTATAAACTCTTCTTCTGTGGTGTCCAGAAGTGAGGTTTGGGGTGGGGTGGGGGTGATTTGGGAGCCATGAGTCCTCCAAGGCAAGAGCAATAAGTTATACGTGTCTGCCACCGTGTGAGATGGAATACTTAGTACAACTGAGGATTTTTATTACATCACATGACATATGACATGACAGGCGCAGAACTGCACCACAGACAGTGGGGGCGTTATCCGTCCATGAAACCAAGGATGTCAAAAGGTTAAAATGAGAAGGGGCATTGAAAAAAGGCACCAAACGTCGGCCGTGAGTTTGCAGAATTTATTAAATGAACATAATAACATAGCAAAAAACTTGGGGAAAGGAAAAGGCACAGGTCAGCTAAATAGCTCCGTTAAGGCAAGAATGATTGCCAGCTAAACCTGGAGATAAGCTTGGACAACAGGTAAGCAAAAATAGCTCCTGCTAAGGCGAGAGTAATCGCCAGCTAACCTGGAGATAAGCTCGGACAACAGGTGAGCAAAATAGCACCGCTAAGGCGAGAGTGATCACCAGCTAAACCTAGAGATTAATATGTGAACACGTAGCACAAACACCATTGACTTACGTGTGAGCAGAGTGAGCTGAAAGTAGGACGCTGCACCATGCAATAGTGCAGAGCCCCTAAAATAGTAGTCAGGATAATTGGCATAATGAGCAACAGATGTGGGTGCCTGAACGGGCAGGAGAGAATGAGGAAAAATGATTAGGATCAGCTGCCGCCGTGAGGGGGAGGCAAAGCACCAGCTGACAGCTGACAGGGCACGCCCACACGGAGCTACATGCCCCTGACAGCTGTCAACAGTGGAAGAATAAAACTAGAGGTAAAAAAAA
Source organism: Pholidichthys leucotaenia (assembly GCA_020510985.1). Taxonomy (NCBI): domain Eukaryota; kingdom Metazoa; phylum Chordata; class Actinopteri; order Cichliformes; family Pholidichthyidae; genus Pholidichthys; species Pholidichthys leucotaenia. Next base: position 294,009,587 of record CM035841.1, read on the forward strand.
TGCAACAGATGAGTAAATAAATAGAAAAAGCCATGAGACCGAGTCTGGCAGAAAACTCCAGAACTCGGCTCATGACAAATGTGGATGGAATTTAAAAAAAAACTAGTGTGTGATCATCATATAATTAAAATGATGACTGTTACAACTCTCTCTATTAAAATAAGATCCCAGCACATGCCATTCCCTCGCGAGCTCTGGAGCTGTGCGGTTTGAAAACACACCACTGAAATGGCATTAAACAATGTGCTTCTGAAGATAGACCTTCTTTTTCCTGATCAAAAGCGGATTCTCATGACGTGGACTATAATAGTAATGCGCATTAGATTGTGCACCACCACACCTCTTTGAAATGAGCCTCCGCCTGCCAGCACATAGCGAACACACTGTCTACTGGTAATTTGATGGCGTGACACAAAGTGTACAAAACAAGACAATGCGCTGACTGACAGAAACTAACAAAAACACTGGTGTACGGAAAAAAGTCTGGCAGAAAAGTGCATGGTTGATCATCAAAATAGGGCCCTATATGTACATATATCTGTAATGAATATAACTCAGAAAAATTACTATTAAGGTTGGTAGCAGAAAAACACAGCTACAGCCAGATATAATACCCACAATGTGGCTGCATACACAGATGTAGTAAAACATCCATCCGTCCATCTTCTACTGCTTATCCAGTTGTCCATGTTGTGAGGGCAGCACTTCAAGCAGAGTATAGCCAAGACTACCACCCAGTTCACATGGCACCACAATCCCCATGATCCCTCCTGCAGGTAGTGAGCTTACTGGTGGGTGCATCCATGTGGCTTCTTTAGGTACTGTACACTGGATCCTTGACGTAACTTTTTTATGGGGATCTTCTGGACACTCTTTGTCTGGCCCTTCACCCAGGACCAGTTTGTCTTGAGAGATCTTACCAGGGACACTCTGCCCCCCCTCCAACATAGCCCCTGTGATCTTTAGGGCACTTACACCCCTCCACCACAATAAGGTGGCGATCCATGGAGGGGTGCCGTAAAACAGCATGATGAAAATAAAATTTATTTTATAATATTCCTACCTGTTCAAACATAATTCTGTGTCTTCTTCCCAGAATTCCTCACACATGTTCCAGCATTATCGGTACAGGCCACTCAGTTTGTTAGTCATTACATTAGTGAGTTTTTTTAAACATAAACAACTAAATGAGACTTTGTACGTGGAGTAAATGTAGTTTCTTCTTCATCATCATCAAGACAGTGACATAATTGGCAGAACCAGGGAACCGACACAAGCTCAAGAGTAGGTTCAATTATCTTTATTGTGTAAGTGTTTGTGTGTGGATGCGTGAATGTGTAGTGAATGTGGATGTGAGTGCGTGGATCCGTAGACTTGCGACAGCTGGAAGTGAGCAGAGCGCCGTGCAATCTGGCAACCCTAAGAACAGAGCAGAGGCACGGTATTAGCGCAGTTCAACACAGGAGTGTATTGGTGGAGTAACTGAGGCTTAATAATTTAAAAATTAAATGTGGTTTATTAAATATTAGGTCTCTAACTCCCAAGTCTCTGTTAGTCCATGATCTGTTAATTGATCATCAGATTGATTTAATTTCCCTTACAGAGACTTGGTTAGGGCAAGAGGATTATGTTGGTTTAAATGAATCAACTCCCTCTGGTTATTTAAACTGTCAAAATCCCAGAAGTTCTGGTCGTGGAGGAGGAGTAGCAACAATTTACCATTCCAAATTACTAGTTAATGTAAAGCAAAAAACATGTTATAATTCCTTTGAGGGCCTGGTCCTCAGTATTGGGCACTTTAGCAATTTTAGGTTAAACCCAATTTTATTTGCCATAGTTTATCGTCCCCCATCAACCTACTCAGAATCTTTATCCGAATTTGCTGATTTCTTAGCTGATTTAGTGCTGAAATCTGATAAAATAATTATAGTAGGGGACTTTAATATACATGTGGATGTAGATAGTGACTGCCTTAATGTGGCATTTAATTCAATATTAGACTCGATTGGGTTTTCTCAGAAAGTAGGAAATTCTACTCATTACCTCCACCATACATTGGACCTCGTTCTGACATATGGCATAGAAATAGATAATCTTGTAGTGTCTCCTCATAACCCTGTACTGTCAGACCTTTGTCTGTTAACCTTTGATTTTACTATTTCTGACTATTTGGCTCCTAAAGAAAAATATTATTACAGTAGATGCCTCTCAGATGATGCTGTTACCAAATTTATGCAGATTGTTTTCTCTATGCCATGTGTCAACACAACGGAAATAAGCTATAGACAGCTTGCTCCTTCTGTAATTGATAACATGGTGGATAGTGTTTCAGCTTCTCTGCATCAGACTCTAGACTTGGTGTCCCCCTTAAAAAAGAAAAAGTCTAATCAGAGATTTCTAACTCCTTGGTTCAACACAGAAACTCGTAGCTTAAAACAGAAGACTCGTCAATTAGAAAGAAAATGGCGCTCCACTAATTTAGATGAAATCTATTTAGCTTGGAGAAATCATCTTTTAATTTATAAAAAATCTCTTAGAAAAGCTAGAACAAGTTATTACTCTGCATTAATAGAAGAGAACAAGAATAATCCCAGGTTTCTTTTCAGTACTGTAGCCAGGTTGACAAAGAGTCAGGACTCTGTCAATCCTAGCATTCCCTTAGAGCAGGGGTTCTCAAAGTTTTGATGGGTGAGGGCCAATTTGGGAATCCAAAGTTGAACCGAGGGCCACCAAAGGGACGGAGGCAAAAAAAAAAAAAAGACTGAAAATTCAATTCCATTTGTAATCCTTTTAATTATCAGATTTAATTAGTTTGGGTAAAGTCATATTAACAGTAAGAAATTGGGACTGATGAAAATACAATTTTAGTGTCAACATACCTTTTAACTGCAGTGTGATTTGTGGTGCTGTTTTCGGTTGGCCACGAGTCCTCTGAAGTCTGGCTCCATCTCCGTCGTCGCGATGCGAAGGACTGCATGTAGGTGGGCATCTGTCATCCTGGATCTCAGCTTAGATTTGTTGATGGCCATGGTGGAGAAGGTCTTTTCACAGATGTAGGTGCTTCCGAATAAAGACGCCATTCTGACAGCATGTTGACGAAGAGCAGGGAATGTGGATGGGGAAAGTCCTTTGTAGAACTCGATCAGACTCTTGTCACGATATGCAGCTCTGGCCTCGGAGCTTTCCTGTAGGTCGATGAGCTCAAACTGCATGTCTGCAGGCACTGCCTCGGGCACACATGAGAAGGGATTTTGGAAAAGGTTGAAATCACCCTCGTGGTCCCTGAAGTCAGAGAATCGGTGGTCGAACTCGTCTCGAAGCTTTTCGATGAGGCCATGGTTCTTCTCTGAACGCAGGTGACGCAAAACTTCACTCCCGTCCGTGTCTGGGTCATCTACCAGCGCCCTGCAGGCAGGGAAATGAGCGAGATCTCCTTCTCTGAGCTGTCCCTGGAGCAGTTGGAGTTTTCGCTGGAAAGCTTTCACGTTGTCAAAAAGTGTGGAAATGAGTTTTCCATGGCCTTGCAGCTTCAGATTGAGATCGCTCAGACAATTATTCAGGTCGGCGAGGAAGGCTAGGTCACAGAGCCATTTGCTGTCCGTTAACTCAGTCACGTCTTGTCCTTTTGCCTGCATGAACTCGCAAATTTCTTTTCTCAGGTTAAAAAAATGTTTCAGTATGGCACCTCTGCTCAGCCACCGGACGGCAGTGAAGTAAATGACGTCTCCAAAATCTGCCTCTGACTGCGCCAAAAAGGTTTTAAATTGGCGATGGTTCAGACCTCTGGACTTCAGGTAATTAACTGTCTTCACAACTACGGCCATGACGTGTTTCATTTCTAGCGTCTGAGCAGCGAGGGCTTCTTGGTGAATTATGCAGTGGTAGCTGACTGGTTTCTTACCACCGCTGTTCACCACTTTCTCAGCCAGCAGCGACACTGCACCTGTCCTACTCCCAATCATTGCTGGTGCTCCGTCTGTCGTGACACCGACCAAGGATGCCAGGTTAACATTGTGTGTGTCCAGACTGCGATACACTGCTTCGCAAATATCCACTCCCTTCGTTGTGTCTTTCATACTCTCCATACTCAGTAGCTCCTCGCCGACGTCAAAATTCTCAGTGACAGTTCGGATGAAAATCAACAGTTGGGCAGTGTCGGAAATATCTGTGCTTTCATCCAGTGCGATGGAAAACGCTCCCTTTTCTAGCCCCTCCACACGTATCGCCAGTTGGTCCTTCAAATCATTTGCCAGATCTTCGATTCGTCTTGTGACTGTGTCATTCAACAAACTTACGTCACGGAACTTTGTTTTTTGGTCTGGGCATACACGCTCTGCCACTTTTAGCATACAGTCTCGAACAAATTCTCCGTCACTAAACGGCTTGCCCCGTTTAGCTATTTCATGAGCTACCACATAGCTAGCCTCTGTTACTGCTTCGCTGGTTTTTGAAAATTGCGTGAAGACTGACTGTTGTGCTGTGTAGCCCCTTTTAAGTTGTTCCATCTTTGTGGTGCGATCCTTGCCACTGAATTTTTCATAATTTTTGTGTTTTGTTTCATAATGGCGCCTGATGTTAAAGTCTTTTCGCACTGCGATTACCTGTCTGCAGATGAGGCATACAACTTTATCTGACCCGTGAGGTTCAACGAAGTAGTCCAAAGTCCATTTTCCCTGAAACTGCCTTTTTTCCTCGCTGACAGTTCTCGGTTTCCTCGAGTGAGCGGTCTCCATCTCTGCCTCTTTCTCTCGCTGATCCATCTTTATTTCCACACTTCGACTTCCACAAGCACTAATATTTATTTCTTATTCTTCTTCTGACTCAAAATGGTGCTCCGAAACCGTTGCCAACCAACACTTCTGCACTGTGCGCTGAACGTTCCATCTCCCATAATACAATTGGACTAGCTGCTGCAATGAAGTGATCGCAAGGTCGACAACACATGTAATTACGGCTTGTGCCTACAGATGGCGCCAAAGACCACTAAACGTAGATGTGTATCGGAATTTTTCCAAAGCAATTAGTTCAGATCATATATTGGTTAAAGGCCTCGGACGGTGACATTTTTTTATTGAACCAATAAACTGATTGTATGAAAATATTCCATTCTGGCCATTCCCGTGATTTAAAATGTGTCACCAGCCTCCATAAATGACTTTATTTGTTAATAGCCCATATTTCACTTAGTGATGCTGCAGTACCGCCATCTCTCGATAGGGGCGTGCAGCAGTGACGTCAGGTCAGGGAGAAACAGGAAATGGCTGCAGGAAATGGATGATCACTGGCCTGCAGAAATGGCTGAACGACAGCAGAGTGATTCGGACAGCGATTATTTTATCGAGTATGACGACCGCAATATAAGTGATGATATTGAAACTGACGAATCTGATGATGAAGTAGTTTTGGGTGGTGCTGATGGGGTTATTCAGCCGTATTTGTTCGAGCCCGAGGGTGCGGAGGAAGACGCGGACGAAACAGCGACCGGAGCAGAACGAGAGGCAAGAACGAGAGGCTCGCCGATTTATATTGGTAAAATATGCTTTGAAATTTTTTTTTTAGGCGATATGCATGGTCACACACTTAATTATCAAAATAAAACTGCTAATTTTTCCCTCGCTGCCTTACTTGGCGACTTATAAACATTCTCTTTCTGCTCAAAATTTTTTACATGTTTTAAATATTTTCTAATCAAACTTCATAGACCAATTTATATAGCACTCCCACGAGCCATTAGTTTATTATAAGCATCTGATTATACCATTTTTTTTAACAGGTGCACTTGTGAGAAATGCAACATTATGCCAACATCAACTGAATCTCGGTGCTGCCAGGAGGTATTGAAGGTGAAGAAGTGAGGGTGATACCTGCCTGTGCTGTGAGCCTCATCAGAGAAACATTCCCATCTGATCACAACAAGGGATTTTGCCTACCAAGATTAGATTTGTGATCAATGTTATTTAAATAAAGTT